>CM053505.1:101063138-101079932 GCA_028627145.1 Eidolon dupreanum
AAAAAATTAACAGAAGATGCATGAGACTAATACACTAAACATTACAAAACATATGAAATGAAAATGAAAACCTAAATAAAGGGGACAACATCCTGTGCTCATGTATTGGATGACTTAATATTGTTAAGGTAATACTCCCAAATCGATCTACAGATTGCACAATATATATCAAATCCCAGTTGCCTTTCTTGCAGAAATTGACATATTGACACCAAAATCCATATGGAAATGCAAGGGACTCAGAATAATCACAACAATCTTCGAAAAGAAGAGCAAAGTTGGAGACCTCATTCTTCCTAATTTCAGAACAAAATATAGAGCCACCGTAGTGAAGACTATATGGTTCTGGTATAAGGATAGCCATACTGATCTATGAAATAGAATTGAGATAAGTATATGAGTATTCACAGCTCGGCCATCAGTAGCATTTACATAGTTAAAATTACGAAAATGTTGGATATCAACCCAATAATTATTAGGAGAAAGTTGAAAGGGCAGGTGGGGGTGTGCAGTGGAGAACTCAAAGTATGCAAGTACATGAGGTGGACCCAAAGATGATGTAGGTAAAAGAGGGCTAAATGTTTATTCTGTGTGTTTCGAACTGAATTACAATCAATAGTGAAGTGAGAAATCAATTTCATGGTTCACCACCAGCATTTTTTGCAACATAGATAGAAACATCGAAGTGCATTGCACACATTAAGGGTAAGTATTTTTTTTTCTTAAACTCATTTGAGTTAACACACACATATTTCTCTATTGTGATATAAAATGCATTTCTTACTTTATGTCTCAATAAAAGCTGCTTGAAAAATTAATACTTTAAACTATGAGATGTATTACTTAAATAAAAATATGAAGCCTAAAGGAAGATTTAAACATGATAATTAGTAATTAATTTAATAAGCATACACCGAATTTTGAACCACAGAGAGAATTTTTGCCTTTTGAAACCATTTATGCAGCACCATTTAATTGTTTAGGAGTAAAACTCATTTCATCAGTCTTTACATGGCAACTGCTCACTGTCTTAAATGGTTTTCTTAGTCACTGTATTTATGGAACCAGTTGCATTAAGTCACTCTTCTTATGTCTGTGTTATGTATATGGAAACCATATAGCTAACCAGTAACTTAAAGGAAAATATTCATTCTAAAATTTTTAAATTACACAACCCCAAATCATTTCAAAAATTGTAAACTACAGAGAAGGAAAATAAGGAGAAAAAAGTCACAAACAGTCATATAACCCCAAAACAGCTTCTGTTGATATTTCAGTGTCATTTTCTATACTTATCTCTATATCTATATAAATGAATTACATGTCCATAAACTCTTATGAGGTTTATATAAGATACGAATAATTTGGAAAACAGAAGAAATCTGTCCAATATGTAAATTATGGTTTTGTAATTTATTTCCCAAGTAATAATGCATTCTTTATACTGAAAGCTTTCAATGTGTTATGTTTTATAACTTAAAAAGTGCTGATTTTGTTGAAAAGTAAGGTCACTACAATAAAACAAGCTAAATTGTGAGTAAATATCACTGTGGCATTTTACAGATTTTTTTCTGTCTTATATATTCCATATCTTTATGGACATTTGTATTTTATTTTTTAAAAGAAAAAAGGGGTTACTATGATTTGTTATAATTCATTTCTTTCATTTGTTGGATTAAATACATCTCACACATATTTTTCCTGTATCCATAGCACATATATAAAATTTATCGACTAGACCACAAAGAAAGCTTAAGTCTTAATTATAAGAAATCCTAAGGGCCACATATTCTATACAGGGAGTCATTCAAACTCAAACTTAATGGCCCAAACTTTCATTTTTAAAAAACGGAAAGCTCTCAGCCGTGCTTTTGACCTCAAGGATGGGGGGAAGGTCGGGAGGCAGTGGCAACTGGAACACTTGTGACACGTGGACGGGGCCATGCGCAAACCCTCTGTGACGTCATGGAGGCCCGTAGAGAAAAACAGCCACTGCTTTCTAGGCCGCCCTAAGGGAAGTAGCGTCGGGGCCTCCCGGGCAGGGGTGAGCGGGCTCACTGGAAGATCTCACTGCAGCCATGAGTAGTAATGAGTGCTTCAGGTGTGGACGCTTTGGCCACTGGGCCCGGGTATGCCCTCAAGGAGGTGCTCGAGGACGCAGAGGTAGAGCCCGTGGCAGAGATTCTCAGGGCAGTTCCACCACCCTACCTGACATCTGTTACCGCTGCGGTGAGTCTGGTCATCATGCTAAGAACTGTGACCTTCTTGAGAACATCTGTTACAACTGCGGAGGAAGCGGCCACATCGCCAAAGACTGTGCTGAGCCTAAGCGTGAGAGAGATCAGTGCTGTTACACCTGTGGCAGAACAGGCCACCTGGCTCGCGACTGTGACCTTCAGGACGAGCAGAAGTGCTACTCTTGTGGCAAATATGGACACATTCAGAAAGACTGCACCCAAGTCAAGTGCTACCGGTGTGGCGAGATGGGTCATGTGGCCATCAACTGCAGCAAGACGAGTGAGGTTAACTGCTACCGCTGTGGCGCATCTGGACATCTAGCCCGGGAGTGCTCCATTGAAGCTACCGCTTAATCTTTTCCCTTTGTGTTCCCCGCCCCCCACCACCACTTTTGCTGATGAATCGTCTGAAAACTCTTCAGTGACCAAAGTTTGATAGATAGAGACTATGCCTAGGCCAGTTAGCTTTAATTACCACGTTAAAGAAGGAAAGGGATGGAAAAAACCTCAAGGAAAGTTATTCACTTGTAAATGTCTCCTAATTAATGTCTTTCTGCACTGCTGGTGAATCTCTTTATTGGTCATTGTGAGCCTTCCACAGTTTCTAGGTTCTTTGGATGTATTTTGGTTTAACCTTTAATTAAGATCTACTATGTGCCAGCTACTATTGGAAGAGTTGGGACTATATCAGTAAACAAATCAGAACAACTTGGGGAACACAGGCCTAGAATCTATTAACAAGTAAAATATATAATGTGTCAACTGAAGATAAATTGCTATACAGAAAAAGACAAAACGATAGATATTGTGTGTGATTCTTAGATACCCAAGACACAAGACACCTTGAAGAGGTGACATTTCCTCAAAGATTCATTGTACAAATAAAGCTGATTCTAGTAATAACTATGATCTTGCCAAAGTAACTTTAACTTTATTACGTATCGATTGCTTTGAATTATCTGACTTCATTAGCTTTTAAATAACACTGAAAGATATCTCTATCTGGCCCTTCATAGAGTGTATAGTTTAATGAAAATAAACCAGAAAAGTATATATAATGTGTTTAATTAGCTAACAGAGAAAGCGAAGAGAAAAACAAAACAAAACAACCAAGCAAAAAACCTTTGCAGCAAGCTGTGGACATAAAGATATTGATGGCAAAGTTTGCACTTACATATTTTAAAAAATCTAAGAAAATAAGTATAAACATTAAGATTAATATAGATTGAGGCTTCAGTAATTTCTAAAATACACATTTTCACAGATATAAAATTCTATTCCTGTTTCTGAAACAACGTGGTTTTACACATGTGAAAATGTTCAGTTTCATGTACTGGAATTTATTTTTAAAAATCAGATCTGAAAAACAACAGTTCTATCAAATAGAAAAGAAGGCAAATTTAAAGTAAATAAAACCTAGGATGGGGGAGGGAACTATTATTTCAAGAAAGAATTGAAGTCGTAGGAAAAATAATTTAGAAAATAGCAATGATGACAATACTCCACATCAAACCTAGAATGTGATAGACTTTATAGCAGCAAGAATACTGTAGAGGGTACAGTTTTTGGTCCATAAATTCAAATGATCTAAGAAATGTAACTGAAGTTACATTCTTTTATGAACCTTCATAACAGTTGATGTGTAACCCTTCATTTCCATCTGGGAGATCCCCTCAGCTAAGTCTTGACTTCTAATGACCCCCCTAGGCTTCTAAATATTGATTCACTCTCTCTGCTCTCTCAACAAGATGAAGGCAGACACACTCCCAGCTCCTAAATGGGGCGATCTCAGTCAAATCTGTCAAGATATGATGTGAAACTCCTACATTACACTGAGACAATTCTTGAGTCTCATCAGTGATGAACTCTATTTAGGAAAGAAGGAACACAGGACTCTGCTTTTGAATCCCCCCAAACCATCTGGAGTTTCCTTTCCTATGTCCTCAGGAATTTGGCCCAGAGTTGGAGGGGTAAAAGAGGCTTTGTCCCTTTATTAAGGACACACTCGATATTTAAGTTCTCTTTACATTCTCTCTAGGTCATCTTTTCTTGTCTCAGAGGAAAGGAATCCTTATTTTGACTCATCAGTGCTCCTGTGCTAGAAGTTACATACTAGTAGCTCTCTTACTTAATCAGGTCCACAATATGTTTAGTTTGACCTACACATTGTTTAATAATATTTATAAATTAGATGCCAACCTTTAAAACTTGTAACATCGCCTACACAAAATATTACTTTTGGTCTCCCTGGAACAAAAACAAAAAAACAAATATCAGTTGGTCAGTAGTACTTTCAACCTACAGACAAGTCACAAGTTTCCTCTTTAACTCCAGAACCTATTACATTCCCCAGTCTTGCAAAAGCCCCAGCCAGCATTCCTTACTCATTTACTTTACCTGCAAGGCCCTTCTAGCCACTTAAGCCTGTAACAGAACTCTGCAGCATGCTTGGGGACAGGGGTAGACAACAATATAATATTCACCACACATATTTAGTTAAAACTGCTTGTGAAATCCTTATATTGATAGATATAAACAGGAAAGCACATTATATCAATAGAGGCTAAAAAAGCATTTGATAAAATTCAAGTTTGTTCCTGATTTAGAAAAAAAACACAAAAGATATCTTAGAAAATAACTTAAAATAAGGCTAATGGGCCTTGTGCTTCCAAGAAGGAGGAATAGATGTACTTTTACCTATTCTTCTCATCCAGTGCAACTAAAATCCATGAACATTATATATAAAACGACTCTGAAAGGTAGAGAGAAATAGACAGACATACAAGGGACCTCTGAATCAAAGGAACTACACAGTGATGAAGTCCCTGGGTTTTCTTCTAGCTTTGTATATACCTGACATGAAGTGGAAGAAGCCAGCAACCCAGAAATGTCAACAGGCACAGACATAAAAAGACCCCACAAAATCCTGTTCTCACTAGCCAAAGGGCCAGAAGAGAGGCAGTCTAGAAAGACAGAAAACTTTTAGACAACAACCGGTCTACCTCAGCCAAACATCACAAGTAAAACTATGGCCCCACCTACCCTGAGCAAAGGCCTGGTGGAGGAGCTTAGACTTACACCATTGTAAAGCTATGACGAGGTGGCCCAGCACCCCAGTCACAGTGCTACCTAGAGAAGGCCCAGCAGTAACAAAGTTGCTCTTGGAAAGATTTAAAACGTTGACAAACCTCCAGCAAGACTAACAAAGAAAAAAGAGGAGAGATAAATTACTAGTATTAGGAATGAAAAGACCCTAAAGATATCAAAGGAATCATAAAGGATTATGATGAACAACTCTACACACATACATCGAACAAGTTAGATACAATGAACTAATTCTTTTTTATTTTATTTTATTATTATTATTTATGCCTACAGCACCTGGTCTTCCTAGGTGGTCTCCCAACCAAGTACTAACCAAGCCTGATCCTGCTTAGCTTCCGACATCAGACATCAGGCTTGTTCAGGATGGGTTGGCCATAGACCATGGAATATGGCTCCACTGGGGCATGAACCCAGGACCTTCTACATGTAAAGCAGATGTGCTAACTGCTACACTATGGAACCACATCCCAAATCAATTCTTTAAGTGCAAAGTATCACAACTCACTCAATATAAAATGGTTAATGTGAATAGCCTTATACCTATTAAGGAAATTAAATTTGTGATTAAATAATACCTCTCAAAAAAATCTCTAGACCCAATTTTCACTACAAAATTCTAGCAAAGTTTTAAGGAAGAATTCACACCAATTTTACACAATCTTCTCCAAAAGTAGAAGAGGAAGGAACATTTCTCAATACATTTTATGAAGTTAGAATTATCTCAGTAGCAACACTAGACAGACAGTATAAAAAAGAGTAGCAACATTAGACAGACAGTATAAAAAAGAAAACTATAGGCCAATATACTTTATGAATATAGATGCAAAAATCCTTAACAAAATATTAGCAAATAAAATTCAGCAATATATTAAAAGAATTATATATCATGACCAAGTGAGATTTTTCCCCCAAGAATATAAGGCTGGTTCAATACTCAAAAATTAATAAATGTAAGCCAACATATTCATATGCTGAAGAAAAAAAATCATATGGCCATATAAATTGATGCAGAAAAAAAAGCATTTGACAAAATCCAACTCATTCATGATAAAAACTCGCACAAAAATAAGAATACAGAGGAACTTCCTCAGCATGATAAAAAAAAATCTACAGAAACCTACAGTTAACATTATATTTAACAGTGAAAGACAAAATGCTTTTCTCCAGGGATTAGGAAAAAAGAAAGGATATCAGCTCTCACCACTCTTATTCAAAATAGTGAGGGAAATTTAAGTTACTGCAATAAGGTAATAATGGGAAATGAAAGGCATACAAATTGGAGAGAAAGAACTAAAACTGTTTCTATTTGCAAGTGCCAAGATTCTATATATAGAAAATCCCCAAGTACTCACCAAAAAAATTCCTAGAAGTAATAAGTGATTTCAACAAAGTTGCAGGATATAAGAAAAACATGCAAAAATCAATTGTATTCCCATATACTAGCAACAAATACATGAACACTGAAATTAAAAATGCAATACCAGTTATAATCACTCAGAAAAAGAAATACTTAGGTATAAATTTAATGTATCATGTACAGTAATTGTATGCTAAAAGGTATAAAATGTTGATGAGACATACCATATATGTAGATTAGAATACTGAACATAAGAGTGACATCACTTGTCTCCAAAATGATATACAAGTTTAAAGTTATTTCTATCAAAATGTCAGAAAGGTTTTTTATATATGTAGATTATTCAAACATTTGTATACAAAGGCAAAGAAAGTATAATAGCCAAAGCAATTTTGAAAACCGAGAATAAAGTGGAGAAATATTTGGTGGTGGAAGGAAATTTAACTTTGGGTGGTGAACACACAATGCAGTATATATATATATATTTGAATTATACACTTGAAACCTGTTTGATTTTATTAACCAATGTCACCCCAATAATTTTAATAAAAAATCATGAAAAAAATAATAAAGGGGGAGGAATTGGTCTATCCAGCTTCAAGACATTAATTAGCCATAGCAATCAAGACTGAGTGGTATAGGTAGATATATAGACACATAGATCAATGTAACAGACTAGAAAATGCGGAAGTAAATCCATACAAATTTGTCCAACCAAATTGTGATAAAGGTGTGAAATCAATTCAATCGAGGTAAGATAGCCTTTTCAACAAATGATGCTATAGCAATTGGACATCAACAAGCAAAAAATGAACTTCAATCTAAGTCTCACATCTTACACAAAAATTAACTCAAAATCAGTCACAAACTTAATATCTTTTTTTCTATAAATTTATTTATTTATTTTAATTAGTTTCAAGTACACAGTACATTGGTTAGACATCTATATAGTTCATAAAATGATCAGACTTAATACCTCTTAATGCTTAATGCAAACTATAAAACTTTTATGGAAAAATTAGAAGAAACTCTTTGAGATCTATGGGTAATGAGTTCTCAGACATGACAACAAAACACAAACCATAAAGGAAAAATTGATAAATTGAACTGTATCAAATTTCAAAATTTTTGCTCTGAAACATCCAATAAATAGAATGAAAAGACAAACTGCAGAAGAGAAAATTGTAAAAACCACCTATTCATCAAAGCACTAGTATCTAGAATATATTAAAAAGCTCTCAAAACTCAGCAGTCACAAATAATCCAATTAGAAAATGGGCAAAACACATGAAGAGACATTTCACTGAAGTTTTATGGTTTCAGGTCTTACATATGTTTGATGAATAATTACTGATGTTAAAGTTTTCTAAACTCAGTTCCTTGTTAGGCTTTTCCCCAAACCTTCCTTTAAGAGCTCGTGGCTGGGCACATTAGAAACTGTCTCATGCTGAACATGGTATGTACCAATTAGTTCAGGGAGTATGGATATAGGATGCAACTAAATATAGCTCTGAAGTTGTCAATAATGAACCAAAACTTTAAAGAGCTTGAAAATGTCTCCAGTGAATGCAGAACATCCTGTTCAACCTGTGGAGCCTGAGCTGCACACTAGAGAAATGTCCACACCTGTTCTCACCCTTTCTACACCTTAACCCTAAATTATCTGCATTTATGCCCCAAACTCCCAACGTTGTGGTTTGATCGAATCTAAGACCCACAGAGCCAACTGAGATGAATTGTGAGCCTTTATTAGCCAGCCGGCGATTGACTCTCTACCATGCAAGGTTGGAGGAAATCAGTCCTGAGCTCCCAAAAGAGGCAGTTTAGAAAGCCCAGAACAAGTAAACAGATTACAGAAGCAGAAGATGGCAGTTAGCAGATTACCACTCTGGTTACCATCAAACAAGCTAGCAGATTACAGAAGCAGAAGTTGGGCATTAGCATATCTTTGAGTGGATTACCACTCTGGTTACCATCAAACAAGCTAGCAGATTACAGAAGCAGAAGTTGGCTCACCTGAAAATTTTCCACCCTCAACACCAAACATAGCAGGTCTTCAAAGGATACAGATGCCATTCATAAAATGATTGAAAAATGATAGTATCTGGAGATTTCAGGTAAAGATGGTAGACCAAATATTCCAGAAAATTCACAAAAATGACGGTAATGGGATAATAGGATATTAGGAAGGTATAAATCTTCTATTACCTAGAGAACGAGAGACAAGTAACAGCAACATAAATTAAGAATAAGGAAACAATGAAACTGACTTTATACACCTAAGGAAGCTGAATACTGAGCAATGAAGAAAACTGAAAAGCAATCCAATTCACCATGAGAAGCGCCCAGATTTCACTTATACTTTTTCTATGAGTCAAGCTGGTTTTGCCTAGATAATGGCATTGTGACTCACTTGCTTCCCCCTTGCTCTTAGCCTTCCACCTTTGTATGCCTTCTCCTTTAATCATTAAGCCTTAGGACATAAGGTTCCAGCCAATATCAAATCTCTTAAGAATGAAGGCCTAGGTTTATGAACATGAGGACAATAAGTTTCAGTTTATGCTAAGGATAACATCTTGACTTTAGGTGTGTTTCAGGCCCAGGCCCATCCAGGTGGAACAGGCCCACCCCACCACGAAACCAGATGGGATGATGCCATTGCTGATTCCAGAACCAGAGGGACAGGATGATCAATTACCCTAGCCCTATCCAATCAGTGGCACCCAGAACCCCCAACTCCTTTAGCTTCTATGACTGTTGATTTTTCCTGACACACTCGAGAGCGAGGCCTTTGAGTGATAGCTGACTTGTGTCTCCAGGACTTGCAACTCTCTAATAAACCCTTACTTTCTTGGCTGCAAAACCAGTGAGTAACTGATTGACTTAGCCACGGGCAGGCAGACAGATGGATTCCTTTTGCTCTGGTAACAGTGCTCCTTAAAGTGGGAATGAAGGTGGTGATAAAAACTGGAGAGTCAGTTGTGGAAATTTAGATTTATTTAAAATCAGTTAGATCCCTACATCTCCACCACACTGAGCATAGTCAGTCATCTGCCTTTCTTCCAACTTAGCTAAAGATTGGAGAGTCATTTTCCAAAAATGGTTAAACAATTTCTGGACCAGGAAACCCTGGCAAAGTTGAAATGAAGAGTACTATACTTAAAACAGAGTAATTCAGTTATACAAATGCTTACACACCCTGTACTGACACCTGCCCCAGCCCAGTCTCTGAGATTACTGCTATTTAGGTTTACAACAGGGGCAAGATTGGAAGACTTTTGTGAGGAATCTGACCACCCCAACAGAAAAAACTAAAAGATACTGACATGGGGAGCTGCCCTAAGAAATAGAGCAATCAGAACCCTACACAGTAAATTCATCTTTAAGTCTTACGCACATGCACATAGCTTCCAATTGGCTTTCTTTAATACAAGTCCACAATCAAGGATCACCATGCATTTTTTAAAAGATAAATATGCATTTGAGGAAATATGAATATAAATAATATGAAATACAGAGACCAAAATCAACAAATACAGGAAGTATTTTGGAAGAAACAGAGGTCATTCATGGAAAGGGAAACTTAAAAAAAATCTAAACATTCAATTTCTCTAATATTCCTTTGCATATTTATTCTATAATTTAGTCTTTCTCCTCTGGGACCCACCGTGTTGCCTCAGCAAAATTTGGAGCCACCTCCAGATCTGGCATGTGTTAGGGTTTTCCTGCCTCAACTAAACTGCTTATGCGTGTGTCTTACTTCTCAAGAAGCAATTGAATATTTATTAAAAATTTTGCATTATAATTAAATATCTAGAAATAAAAGGCCATGACATCTACAACTAGCTCTCAAATGGTTTAGAAATCATAACAACAACAACAACAACAACAATAATAGCATAAGGTATATGGAAACTCCTTGTACTATAATTGCAACTTTTCTACAGAAAACTTGCAAGTTTTACATTTATGGTAATATTAAATTAACATTTACATGAAAACTTACATGTTTTATGTTTTTTTAAAATTAAGTTTATTGGGGCAACATTAGTTAATACAATTATATAATTTTCAGGTGTACATTATCATTTGACTTCTATATATTCTATTCTATGTTTACCACCCAAAGTCCAGTTTCCTTCAGCTACCATATATTTGATCCCTTTTACCCACTTCACCGTCCCCCTACCCCTCTATATTTGACCCCCATTATCCCGTCTACCTTGCCCCTCCTCCTCAACCCCCTACCCTCTGGTAACCACTAGTCTATAGTCCATGTCCATGAGTCTCTGTTTGTTTGTCCTGCTCATTTGTTGCTTTTAGGTTTATATACCACATATAAGTGATATCATATGGTTTTCAACTATTTCAGTCTGGCTTATTTCAATTAGCACGATTATCTCGAGGTCCATCCATGTTGTCACAAATGGCAGTATTTCATCTCTTCTCATGACTGAGTAATATTCCATTGTATATATGGACCACAGCTTCTTTAGCCGATCATCTATCGTAGGACACTTCGGTTGCTTCCATGTCCTGGCCACTGGAATAATGCTGCTATGAACATCGGTGCGCAAATATCTTTTTTCAGATATGGGTTTTCAAGTCTTTGGGGTAAATACCCACTAGAGGGAGGGATTGCTGGATCATGTGGTAGATCAATTCTTAGTTTTTTGAGGAACCTCCATACTGTGTTCCATAGTGGCTGTACCAGTTTGCAGTCCCACCAGCAGTGCATGAGAGTTCCTTTCCACATCCTCTCCAGCATTTGTTATTACTTGTCCTGTTGATTATAGCTGTTCTAACAGGTGTGAGATGGTATCTCATTATGGTTTTGATTTGCGTTTCATTAATAGCTGGAGATGTTGAGCATCTTTTCAAATATTTGTTGGTCATTTGTATGTCCTCTAGGGAGAAGTGTCTGTTCAGGTCCTCTGCCTATTTTTTGATTGGATCATTTGTTTTACTGCTGTTGTTATTGAATTGTATGAGTTCTTTGTATATTTCATATATTAGGCCCTTATGGGAGGCATTGCTTGAAAATACATTTTCCCATTCAGATGGTTGTCTCTTTACCTTGTTGATGGTTTCTTTTGCTGAGCAAAAGTTTTTTAGTTGGATGTAGTCTCATTCATTTATTTTAGCTTTTACTTCTCTTGCCTTTGAGGTCAAATTCATAAAATCCTCTTTAAGTCCAAGGTCTTGAGTTTAGTTCCTATGTTTTCTCCTATGCATTTTCTTGTTTCAGGTCTTATATTCAGGTCCTTGATCCATTCTGAGTTAATTTTGGGTGTGGTGATAGACAACAGTCTCGTTTCATTCTTTTGCAGGTGGCTTTTCAGTTTTCCCAGCACCATTTATTGAAGAGGCTTTCCTTTCTCCACTGTATGTTTTTGGCTTTTTTTGTCGAAAATTATTTGCCCATATAAATATAAGTTTACTTCTAGATTCTCGATTCTGTTCCACTGGTACTTTTTTTTTAAAGGGGAAAAATGTTGTGTTAGACAACACATGTTTTTATACAGCCCTATGTGAACCACTTTCCCTTGGGATTTCTCACAGGAAATCTTATTTAGAAACTGCTTAGTAAGCACAGTTCCAATTTTCCACTTGAAACATTGCCTCTTGAAGGTCACCACACCCATTGACTCTAAGAGAATGAATTCAGCTCTTTCTCATATTTATCTTCCTTTAATAGAATATTCCAAATGCCATTACTGCTCATGCTAAGTTTATCTCAATTTCTTTGCATGGGTTTTCTAACAATCTGGATGCCAGGAATGAACATTTCTTGGCTCAGATCTAAGGCACATTTAGATTTAGGTAGAGTTAAACATGACTCCATGGTTCCATTATCGTGGAGAAGTTTCCTAAAGATAACCATTATGAATATTGGACCCATGTGGTCTGATTATTGAAAGGAGTTGTAGTCAAAGAAACATATTCAATAGAGGTCAAATAATTTTAAAATGTTTTCTATTTTTATCTTGTGTCTCTTTAAAAATATAAAATCGAATCCAGTTTATACATAACAGCAATACTTTTTATATCTTCTTTTAGTTTTCAATTTTCTTACATCTCTATCCTAATATCTCTGGAGCCTCTTATTTGCAAAAAATAAAAAAAAAAGCCTTCATATACTCCTGTTTTCCCCCTCTTTTTCCCAAGTACATTTTGGTTCTTTATTCTGTAGATTAATTTAGCTTCTCTCTCTTTACATACTTTCTTTTATTTGTCCACCTTTATTATGTTGTCTTCCTCAGTTCATTTTCCATTTCTTCATCACAGAAAGTCCCAAAACTGACCTGGTGGGGGAACTGGTCTCCTGGTTGAGGCTGTTAAACTGGAAAGACTGCTTCTCTTTGCTTCCTTTGGGGAGATAGAATAAATTGATAACTTTAGCACCTTAATATATTTTTACCCTTTTACATAGGCAAAAGGAGAAAAAAAGCATCCAGGGACCAGTGCTTAGGGCAATTCAAATAATTCTGCCCGGCAGTCTCTTTCCTGTTGAGGTTACTTTTAACAGACCAAAGCTTGGAGAAAAATTTGCCCCATATCAATCTTTAAAAGATTATTTATTAGGTTTCTCCATAAGAAGAGATGAAATGCTGCCATTTGTGACAACATGGATGGACTTCGAGATAATCATGCCAGGTGAAATAAGCCAGACTGAAAAAGTTGAAAACCACATGATATCACTTATATGTGGGATATAAACCTAAAAGCACCAAATGAACAGGACAAACAGAGACTCGTAGACATGGACTATAGACTAGTGGTTACCAGAGGGTAGGGGGTGGAGGAGGAGGGAGGAGGTAGACAGGGTAAAGGGGGTTAAATATAGGTTTTAGGGGGTGGGTGAAGTGGGTAAAGGGGATCAAATATGTGGTAGCTGAAGGAAACTGGAATTTGGGTGGTAAACACAGAATAGAATATACAGATGTCAAATTATAATATACACCTGAAAATTATATAATTGTATTAACCAATGTTACCCCAATAAACGTAATTTAAAAAAGATTGTTTATTAGGTTTTGAAATGCCAAAAAATATAAAGAAGAAACAAAAGACCTATAATTCAAAAATAACATAAATACATGAACATGGCCAGAAAATTCAAACAAAATAGAAGAGTATAAAAAGAATGTTTCTCTTCACCATCCTGCTCCCATTGTCCTCCTCAAAGGTAAATAGACTAACGACAGCTTCTTGTGTATCCTTTCAGAAACATGTTTGTGCATATGCTAACACATGTGTATTCCATAGTATTATCTCAAAAGCTCTAAGCAACAATACATTCTGAAAATTCTTCTCCTAAATCAAGATAATAGAAGAAAACTGGTGACAATGTATATCTGAGCCCTATGCTTTTGGAAAGCAGAGATGGTTGAGAAATCCACCACCCTTTTGTGTTCTGAAATATGCCTTTGAGACATTCTTCCACAGAAGTAAGCACTCTCCCTATTGCAATAGCCTGAATAAAATCATCTTCTTAATCATCCAGCGCATTTTATCTTTCACATTAATGCCAAAGAAAAATTCGTCTGATGCTTGTTAAGGATTAGTAAGGAAGGTTTTATTCAAGGGATTACTATGACAGGAGGAAGAGATCAGGCTCAACTGGAATACATCCAGGACAAGTGGAGGTTTAAAGACAAGGAGCAGGGTGGGGATCAATGGGTAGAAATTACTAAAAGAAAACATCATGGATAAGGGGGGATTCTGACTTGACCTTAAGCAGAATGTCAGCCAGATATCTCTCCAGCAAAATGTTTTTTTTCAAAAATAATAAAGAATTGTAATCTGCTATGCCATACACCTAAAACTAATATAAAATGATATTGAATGTCAACTCTAATTGAAAAATAAAAGGAGCTCCATAAAAATACCTGTATATTTAAATAAGACATTTTCCAGATCCTCATACATGGGTAAAATCAAAGGACATGTTCTGAGATGCCTTTTAGTTTTGAAGAAAGAAGTTAATGTTCCATTTCCCCTGTCATTAATAATTCCATAATAATTTTATGCCTGTCAACCCACACAGATTATAGGGGATTTCGAATAGAGTTCTCAAGCAGGGAAAAATGCACTGGGGTGAACAGTTTGAAAGAATTGTGATTTGGTAGCATTAACAGAAAACTTTATCACTTTTTTTCATGAGGCAGGTTAACTTCTATATCACATAATTGTTTCTATCATGAACAGCATCACAGTAGAGATGAAAATGGATTGTTAGTCTTCAGTCACTTTTATGGAACAAAGCAGAGACATTTAATTATATATGCTTAGGCTCCTAAAATGGACTCTCCTCTTCTTGGCCTTTACAGTTTTCAATAAGTACCTACTAAGAGTCACAACTTTAGAGTTTCTTTTCAAGTTTACAAACAAAATATTTCAGTTTTGTTCATTTGTCTAACTTTATCTACAAAAAAATATTTAAAGGATGATGATGTACTAAACCAAGCCACATTCCAGATGAATAGGATTTCTAAATTCACTTATTTCTTTTTGACAAAATCTGCAGTACATTCTCATTTACGGTGGTGTAAAATTAAAGGAAAAGTGTTTTTTTTATTGCTGTTAGTTAATCTAGAAGAGTAGTGAACTCACAGGGTAGGGGGGAGCCACTAAATAATGAACAATAAACGATTCCAATTAGGTCCCAGGCCTGAACTCTGACTTTTCTCATCTCAAAATAACTGACATATACTCCAGAAACAAAACTGGTTTTCTTGCATGTTTATAAGTGTTTATGTAAGTATGAAGCACTGAGTTTTCTTCTTCTCTTCCTTCAAAAACAAATCTTTTGGTTTAGATTTTCATTTTTCATTGTCTTCCCATGCTTTGGAATTATGTCAAGATGCTGGTGCAAATCTGCAAAATCACAGTAAGGTGTTGTAAGATCCCTGAATACATTTATCTCTACAGGGTGTAGGTTTAAAAAGTCATTTTTTAAATGGGTGCATTAAAGGATATTATTCGAATTGAATTTTCATAGTTCTTTTGAAAATCAACAGAACACATAGTTTAGTGGTCACATCACAAGCTCTTCACCCGACCTGGGACTTTTGAGGGTGAGTATGTTCATAACCGCATCACTGCCCCATTTGTTACTCAAACAAGATGATTTGGGTCAAAATTATATGGAAAATAAGGTTTGATTCTCTGTTTTAAAGATAAAATAATTATAGTAGTTTTTGTTCTAACTTTTGCCATAAAATAATTTCTTTATCCTCTCCAGGAGCTTAGAGAATATTTCAAATGCAACAGAAAACCTGAGGGTAAGAAAGAATAGGTAAGAAAGGGAAAGATATTCCTAAACATGACACTTGAACAATATCAATCACCTACATAAATGCAACCAAAAAATCATGACAATATATCTCTATAGTGAATTTTAAAAAATTGCAATCCTGGACATGCAACCATGGTGGGTAACTTGCAAGTCCAATAAAACAAAAGAGAGGAAGCTCTTTTATGAAGGGGAAGAGGAAGTTATAGGGGGAGGGCTACTACAAAGTGTTCTCCTTGTGCTTGGTGATAGACGTAGGGCATGAGAGCTCCCCCTACAGGCCTTCCCCATTCATTTTAAATGAAATTACTGTTTACTAAATTTTTTACACAGGATTCTTACTGAATGCAGGTCAGAAGGATCAGATACCACGGGTGAGGGATGAAGAATATAATCAAATATCAAGGGTGATCATATATTGAGCGTGGGGATTCTTGCTAAACTGATTTAGTAGTATTTTTGCTAAAATTGGGCAATACAAAGATGGATATGGAAGTACAAAGGTAAAGGCCTGGTTGAGAAGAGGATTCAGAGGAGCCTGACTAAAGTTTAGTCAGGGAGAGTGTGTGTGTCACTGAGAATTGAGGAATTCCACTTTCTTTTTTTTTCAAGCGAAGAATACATAGTAACCTTCAACATTAGGTCATAATTTGTGTGTAATTTTTGTTCTTAGCTCTTCCCAATTTCTAATTTTAAACTGCAGGAAATGAGGTGCCAGGGAATTCTTTGGGTTCTTAACCAGGACTTCCAAAACCTTAAAGATGCATTCTTAAAATATTTTAACACTATCATTTATC
>CM053505.1:101080432-101141978 GCA_028627145.1 Eidolon dupreanum
GTCAGGTCCAGCCCCCGCCCGGAGCAGCGTCCGGGGGCCGCGAGGGCGGGACTCTGGGCGCCGCGGGAAGGAGCGCGGGCCGTGTCCCGTGTCCCCTGTCCCCGCGGGGCGGGCGAGGGGCGGGCGAGGGGACCTCGGGCCTGCCGTCGCCTCCCCGCGCGACGAGGCGCCGATTTCCCCCCACTCCGTCCGGCTCCGCTGCCACCGCTTCCGCCCGCGGGGAGCGGGGCCTCGTGGGGGGCGCGGGGTGACCCTTCCTGTCCCCGAGAGGACCGAATTTTGGTGCTGAGCTCTATAAAGTCCAGGTCGCCGTGGCAGGGATGGGATCCAGAGCTGTCCGCGCAGCCTGGGAGTTCATGGCCAGACACTGAGGAGAGAAGAGGTCTGCTAACGACGTCCGGTGCAAGGCCAAGGTGAAGGACCACCCTCTAACCCGAGGACACAGTCTCTCTTGCCCCAATCTGTGCAGCGTCTGCTGTGGGAGCATGATCGGCAATCCCAAGACGGTGGTGCAGACACATCGCCCTTCCTGAGGCAGGAGAAGCAGAAAATGGACCCTGCAGCAGAAGACAACGGAAACGATCCGGGACAGGAATAAGAGGGAAGGGTCCAGACACTTCCAGAAGACGGGCTGGCCAACTCTGAAGGCCTAGCACAGGCAGCAGCACCCCCTCCCTTCCTGGGCCGCCTGCATTCCGAACCCCGCTCAACGTTCCAGTCCCGAACCCACGACGCCTCAGCCAGTGGGAGCCCTGGGCGTCCTTTCCTCGCCCAATGAAAACAGCTTCATGGTCTACCCTGAGCAGAAAAATGACACATTCCATCACGTATTCCTTAAGGGAAACTGAAATATTGGAGAAAGTGTGATAGTGCCTTTGCCTCCTCTACTCTTTATTTTGTAAAACAAGAACCAAAAACGTCCCTGATGTATGTGTATATATCTATATACTATTTTAGGAATAGACAGTAAAATCTGGAAGGATATGTAGATTTTTAACGTAGTTACCTATTGTAGGATGGAGCATCATGCTGTCATGGAAGGGGGAGGTCGGAAAAAGTGGAAATGAAAAGATGCCACATTCAAAAACCGTTTTTAATAAAAAAGCCACATTTACCAATTTACATTAAAAAGATGCAGATTCATTGTACAAACTGAAAATAATATATCCAGCTGTAAGAATTAACTAAAAATTTCTCCAAATCTTAAGTCCCAGAAATAACTCCTAATAACATTTGTTATGTTGTTTTCATATAGACATACTATATTCTACAACCTCCCTTTGCATTTTTAAGAAAAATTTTTGATGTATATATACAGAGAAATGTAGAAATCATAAATACATAGCCTGATGACATTTTATAATGTTAAGTCACCCCATAACCACCATCCGGACCACACACATTACTTGCACCCCAGAAGTCTCCTGTGGCTCCTATCATACCAGCCCTCAAAGGTAACTACTATTCTGACTTTTAAAAGCATGGGTTAGTTTTGCTTTCCATAAACTGAATTATAAGCACACCCACTTTTTTGTCTATATTCTGTAGCTCGAGGTTTTATACATACACACACACACACACACTTTAAGTCTATTGACGTATAGCAATAGTTCAGTTCTTTTTTTCCTCATTGCCATATAAAATTCCATTGTTTGAGAATCTCAGTTTATTCATCCAATCCACTATTGATGGACATTTGGGTTGTTTCATTTTTGGATATTATTAATAAAGCTGCCATGAATATTCCTGTACTTAGATACACATTCTTGTTTGATATATGCCGAAGAATGGGATGGCTAGGTTTAATGGTGTGCTTTTATTTTCAGCTTTAATAGCTACTGCCAGTTTTCTAAACTGGTTATACCAGTTTACACTACTATGAGAGGTGAGTGCATTCTCCAGTTGCTCTAGAGTCTCAACAATAATTGATATTTTGAATATTTAGATATATATTCTTATGTGGGTGTCCTGGTATCACCCTTTAATTTCAACATGAATTTTCCTGATGATTTATGAAAAACACCTTTCTATATGTTCACCAGGCATTTGGATATCAACTTTTGTGAAATGCATTTTTAATTCTTTTGCCAATTTTTATTTGGTTATGTCTTTTTTCATATAGATTTGTAAGGGTTCTTTATATATTCTAGATATGAGTATAGTATAGTTGTTAAACATTTAAGTAATTTACAAAGTGACCTCCCTAATTAGTCTATAGTTATTATACATATACATAGCTATTACATTATAACTACATATAGTAATTTAATATACTATACTAGATTATTGACTAGTTTCCCTACGCTGTACTCCACATCCCCATGACTATTTTGTAATTACCAATTTGTATTTCTTAATTCCTTCCCCTTTTACACCCAGCTCCCTGACCCACCACCCATCTGGCAACCATCAGTTTGTTCTCTGTATATATGAACCTGTTCCTGTTTTGTTTGTTCATTTATTTTTCTCTTTACATTCCACATATGTAAGACCGTATTTGTCTTTGTCTGACTCATTTCGGTTAGCATAATACCCTCCAGGTCCATTCACATTGTTGTTAATGGGAATAATTCATGTTTTTGTCCAGGTAATATCCCATTGTATATATGTACCACAGCTTCTTTATCCAATCATCTATTGATTGACACAGGTTGCTTTCATATCTTGGCTATTGTAAGTAAGACTGCAATGAACATAAGGGTGCATATATCTTTTCAAATTAGCGTTTTGGGTTTCTTTGGATAAATATCCGGAAGAGGAATTTCTGTGTCATAAGGTCATTCTATTTTTATTTTTTTTGAGGAATCTCCATATACTGTTTTACATAGTGACTGTACACATTTGCAATCCTACCAACAGTGTGTGAGGGCTCCCTTTTCTCCACATCCTCACCAACACTTGTTTGTTGATTTATTGATGATAGCTGTTCTTACAGGTGTGACATGATATCTCTTTGTGGTTTTAATTTGTATTTTTCTGATGATTAGTGATGCTGAGCATCTCTTTGCTTACATTACCCTTCTGTTCTTTTATGCTGTTTTATTCCATAGAGCCCTTAGCATTATAATCACAGTTCTTTTAAATTCCTGGTCTGATACTTCTAACATCTCTGCCATATTAGAATCTGGTTCTCATGTTTGCTCTGACTTCTCTTCAAATTCTGTGTGGTTTTTGTTGTTGTTGTTGTTTTTGCCTTTTAGTAGTTCTTGTAATTTTTTGAAAACCACACATGATGTTCTGGGTTAAAGGAACTTGGGTAAATTGGACTTTAGCAATGTGGTGGTAAGGTGTGGGGAGAGGAGAAACAGTTTGTGCACCTATAATTAGGTATCAGTTTTTTAGTGAGCTTGTGCTCCTGGACTGTGAACTTTACAAGTGATTCTCACTTTTTTATTCCCTTATGTGGGTCAAGAAGTTCGGAGTGTGCTGAAGTTGGGTATTTCCTTTCCTCCAGGTTAGGTAGACTCTGATAAAACCCCAGTAGGTTACACTCTGGTAGAATAGTTTGGAAGGCAAGCCTTGTTGTGAAGAACAGAATGTATTGGACCTATTTCAAGATGGCATCTTTTTCCAGTCCCCTGCCAGAAGCACAAGGACATTTTTTTCCAGTCTTCATTGTGAGGACCTTGTAAGGATCCTGGAGGTAAAAAATCACAGAAGTGTTGGGGCACAACTATGACTAGGCTCTCTAAAGTTTTGAACTTTCAAACTTGTCCACATTGAGCCTCCAGTAATACATCAATTACAGTTTAGGTTTTCCTACCACATTACTGGTACCCATGGAGGCTTTTGCTTTCGCTTTCTGTTCTGGTAAATGTAATTCTTTGTATCTGCCTGTCTTTCTCTCCAATTTGGGGGGCATCAGTTTGTCCCACATTCTCAGTTCTCTGATGGATCTATGAAGAGTTGTTGATTTTTAATTAGTTTAGTTTTTTTTACTTATTAGGATGGTGTGATGATTTCCAAGCTCCTTACAGGTTGTACTGGGAAGTTGAAGTCTTTCCTTCATTTTTGAAGGTTAGTTTTGCTGGATATAGAGTTCTTAGTTGATTTTTTTCTTTCAGCTCTTTAAATATGTCACCTCATTGCCTCTGGCCTCCAGAGTTTCTCTTGAGAAATTGGCTGTTAATATTATTGAAGATCCCTCGTCCACGTTCAGTCACTTCTCTCTTGCTGATCCCAGTGTGGATCTCTTTAAGTTGAGCTTCTTAGATGTATTGATTCGTCTTTCCTCAAATTTGGGAAGTTTATGATCATTATTTTTTCAAATATTCTATCTCCTTTCTCCTCTCTGTCTGGGATTCCCATTATGTGCATATTATTACTCTTGATGTTATCCCATAGGTCTCCTAGACTCTTTATTTTTCTTCATGCTTTTCTCTTTCTACTCTCCAGAACAAATAATCTCAGTTGACATATAAAGTTCACTAATTCTTTCATCTATTTGTTTAAATATGCTATTGAACTCCTCTAGTGATTTTTTCATCCCAATGATTGTATTTTTCAGCCCTGGAATTTCTACTTGGTTCCTTTTTATAATTTCTCTCTCTATCGATATTCTCTATTCATTTAGATATCATTCTCCTGGTTTCTTTTAATTCTTTGTTCATGTTTCCTTGATCTCTTTGAGCATATTAAGAACATAGATTTAAAGTCTTTGTCTAGTAAGTCCAATTCCTGAGTTTCTTTATGGACAATTTCTGTTAATTTCTCTTTTTTTCCTGTGAATGGACCATATTTTCTGGTTTCTTTGCATGCCTCATAATTTTTTATTAAAAACTGGACATTTTGAATATTATAATGTGACAACCCTGGAAACCAGATTATCTCTCCTCCCCAGGGTTTTTTCTGCTGCTTACTGTGGGTTGTTGTTTGCATGTGTAGTGACTTTTCTAAACTACCTTTATGAAGTCTGTATTCTTTGTTGTGAGTGGCCACTGAAGTCTGTGTTCAGTTGGCTTAATGATCAGCTGGTGTTTTGACAGAGTTACCTTAAATGCTTGGAGCAAAAAATGCAAAAAAGAAGACAGACAAGAAAGGAAAAAAAATACTATCCTAATTTCTGCTGATTGGTTCTGTATTAGAGAACTCTTTCAATGCTTAGCTAGGTCATTTACAGTTCTGCCTTAACTTTCACTTTCTACATGTGTCAAACCTTAATACCAGCCAGAGGTGAAAGCTTAGGGTCTTCTCAGGCCTTTTCAAGCATATGTCCTGCCCTGTTTATGCACATGAGTTTCTTGATCCCCCAGTAAACACAAATGCTTTTAAAAGCACTCATTCCACACATATCTTCTTTCAAGCCTCTTCTTTTCCAGGCTTTTAGGGCTGTCTACTGCTAGCCTGAAGTGTTTTCCTATGCCCCAGACTATACCAATACCTATGTCTTTAAATGCTTTTGGAAGTAGCCTTCCTGAAAGCCTACTGACCCTGTGAACATGCTGAGCAAGTGAAATGAAGAGAAACCTTTGTGCCAGTTTTTGAAGGAGTCTCCAGGCAGGTTTAGGCCCTTAACACACTTCTTTAAGAGTAAAGTCCATATTGCTCCCCCTGGTCCTAGCAACTTGCACCAGTTGTGCCAACTACTGTCCTCACAGCTGCTGTTGATCTGGGATGTGGGGGATGATGGTAAGTGAATGATTTAAAACACCATGGCAGTCTCTTCCCATAAAGCAATATATCTTTTCTTCACCAAATCTTGGTGTTGTAAGTCCTTTTGTCATAAGTTTTTGACTAGATTCCAAAGTTTTTCTAAAGCTGATTCTGATGGTTTTTCTAGCTCATTAGTTGCTTTTGGGGAGGGTTGTATATCTGGAGTTTCTTACTCTATCATTTTCAGTGACTGATATACCCTAATTTTAAAAATACTGTGCTTGCCAAAATAAATAGTTATGAGTGCTCCATGCACCCTGAAGGCTGAAGTGCCTCTGGGACTTCTGAGTAGGTAGTTTTTAAGGGTGGCAGAGGGACTGGTTAAAGGAGAGGCCTAGGGAGCTGTTCTTCAATCTGTGTTTGCAAAGAACATTGCATAAACTTGAGAAAACACCAATTGTCAATATCATGTCTATGTGAGAACTGATGAAAATTATGGGGTGAGGTGTTAAAGCCTTCCCAGGCCCCTCTTGGTGCTGCTAAGTAGCAACTGGTTCTTTGATTGGGAAGCTACTTCTGAGACTACATGTCAAGATGAGAGGATGAGCCTGATCAACCACTAATAGATACTTCTTGAGAGGGATTTGAGAGTCAAGCAAATTGGTCTGAATTTTTGGTTAGGCCCAGCATTTATTGAGCCTTTTTCTATCATTTTTCTTTTGTACTGAAGAAAGTATATAGCCTAGTTGGTGCAAAGGCCAGAGCTATAAAGACTTCTCAGGTTCATCTCCACTCCAGCTCCCCCAAATCCACAGTCTCTGAGGCTTGCTGAGAACCACTGTGCTCTGGAACTAGCTGCTTTCTATAGACGCCAATCCAGTCCGAAAGTAACTATCATATGCATTGATGCCTACGTCCACCAGGGGGCAGCTATACTTTGTAGACTATTACGACACCCTCCCCCCCAGACTAAATTTGGATGGCAGCTTCCAAATTTCTTCCCATAACTTTGCCCTGGAGCCTGAGGTACACTGCAGGAAAGTAGGCAACTTCTCAAATCACTTGACTTAGCATAGTCATCGAGTTACCTCTTGGGCCAGGAGAATATCCAAGTCTGGTTGTTAAGATTTAGAGTCTTAGAATATCAGCACTGGAGGGCCCTTGGGTATTACCTGGGCCAGGGTTTGGGTTCTCTCTCTCTCTCTCTCTCTCTCTCTCTCTCTCTCTGTTTCTCTCTCTCTCTTTCTCCTTTCCTTTTCTTTCTTCAAATTAAAGGTGCAACTTTCTTTTTTGGTTAAAAGATAGTGGTGATAGTTGACAGTAGGAGGTCCTGGGCTCAACTCTTGTCTGAAAATATGTCTCAGAATTCTAAGGCAGTGCTGTACAACTTCAGTCATATCCAGAACACCTATATCATTTTAATCACATCTACCAGCTGATGCATTACTATTTTTAAATGTTCTTTTAAATCGACTCACTTTTTCTCTTAAATATTTCAGACTAATCTTATGTAATATCATAAATTTAGTGTCCTAGGCATGCATGCATGTATATATATATATATGTTTCTTCTAATTCATATTAAAATACATCCACAGCTATTGAAATTTAACATTTATTTCTTGTAACACCTAAAATTGTCTCACGTCCTTGGATTACACTTTTGGGAACGATACCTTGTGGCTCCAGAGAGCACATTTGAAAAAATACTTATCCTAGTTTATTCTTTGTCAGGTAAAGACATTAAGAGATCCAAAAAGGGTAAGGGACTCACCAAAGGTGACTCAGTGACAGTGACAGGACTGGACTCAAACCCAAGTCTACTAAGTCCTAGTATTTTTTTTCTTTCACTTTACCAGATTCTAAAGGTATTAGGAAGCCCCTCTACTATCCAGATTCTCCTAAAGGAAGGAAGAAAAGAAGGAAGAAATGGTGGGAGAAATAAAAACCACTACTGACTTACTGGATTGGGTCTAGTACAAAAGCCGTACTCAGGAGGGCCAAGGCAAGTATGAGGTACAATGATTTCCTATGTCTCTCTGGGCCAAATACTTGTAAGGCACTATCTTCAAAAGCCTGGTCTCATTTGCTCATACATGCTACATGAAATTATAGAACACCTATCATGTGCTTAAGGACACAAAGGAGCTCACATTCCAGTGGGTGAAATAGCTCAGTAAACAGCTGATTAGAATGCTGAAATGTGGAGCATAGGGTATTGCAAAAACACAGAGGGAGGCTTGATGTGAATGAGAAAGGGAGAAGAGTGGGCACAAGCCCTCTCCTACACAAGTTCAACAACCTTACTCCAAAGGCTCGAGTTTTCTCTTCTCTCAACCATGGAGACTGATAGATGTTAAATACCCTTCAAAGTCTGGGGTTGGCAACCTAATGCCAGACAAAGGATATGACCATGGAGTTCTCTGGGGTTTTTTTGCCACTGATATTTTTCACCAATGTTCTTTCCTTTCCCCTGCTCCTTCATCTTATATGCAAACAGAGAACCCATCCTCAAAATTGGAATGAACAAACTGAATGTGGCCAGAAACTCAACTCCAAGAGTACTGAGCTCTGGGCTGTGGCTCCTCCGAACCTCCTTCCCAGTCCAAGCTTGTTCATGAGGAACTGCAAAAAGGAAGTGTTTGAAATGGGTCTGTAACCAATTAGTGTCATCTGATTCTGGTAGATCTATTTAGCTTTCCCTAGGTAGATGAGAAGCCGGGGACATATTCCCACCCCCATCACACATGTGGTGTTTCCCCAGAAATCTAGACATAAGGATTTTGTTGCTGATTGGCTCACAGGGCCTTGAGGGCTAACTCTTACCACCATCTCTGCATCCCCCTAAATCCCCTCCCCCAATATCCTAATTCCTAAAATCAAATCTTCTAGTAAGAAGAGGGCCTGAAATATTGTTTCTTTCACAGGTACTCTGGATTGGATCCCTTCTAGCCAGGAAAGTGTGCACCCTGAGGTAGCTATACTGGTATAGGTATAAGTCTAAAACTAGGGCTCCCGAGGCAATGATTATGGAGATAGGCAGACCAGACACAGCACCAGACTCATCTTCAACTGTCTCTCCCTTTAAGATCCTTCTCCTTATTTGTAGTTTTCTCTCTGGTTTTTTCTTGTTCCATTCACATCCCCAGGGCCCTCCAGTACCTCCACCTTCACAAATCTGATAAATTCATTTGAGGCAGGAAAATTTCTGGATGGAGATAAGAAAACCTAGGCTCAAGTCTTGGTTTTTTCACATACTGCTTGAGTAACTTGAAACAAAATAATTTCATCTATCTGAGCTTCAGTTTCCCTTTTGCATGATAATCTGACTTGCCCACCTCAGAAAACTTCTGTACAGATAAAAGGGAATACAAGATATGAAATTGTTTTGTGAAGAGCTAATCACATGCACATGTAAAAGGTTGAGTGAGTCGCTTTTCTCTGGTGACTGGTATTTTGAAAGAACATAACTCAAAGGAAGCAGCATTTTAAACAGCAAGGTGGGATGGGACAGACGGTGCAGGCTCAGGCCACTTTGTTGACTTTCTTATCATTCACTTGAAAATCAATTATTAAGCATCTACTATGAGTTGGGCACTCTTCTAGATACTGGAGATAAAAATTCCTATCCCCATAGAGCTGACATTCTAGGAACATGGCAGGGGCCTAAGATAAACAGCCCCTGTCCTTCCAGCCTTGGAAAATGAATCCAAGGTCTAGTTCTGAGCCTCAGGGTTATGGAAGAACTTTCAGTAACTTGCTTTAATCCTTCCTATACAAAATCTGTCTTGACATCAATTTAACAATATCAACCATTTGTTGATGCCCTGTGCATATCCAAAGTAAAATATCCCATGTATTCAATAACAAGCATTTAATTAACAAATGTGAATTGAATGTCCACTATGTGCCTATCACTCTGTAAATGGGGGAATAGTGAATGGAGGAGGGTGTATAGAATTAAATAAGGTGGAGTTTCTACCTTTGAAGAGCTCCCTGCCTAGTAAGGGAGATAATTTATGAAGAGATAGGTCCCATGACACAACGCTGGAGTTGCTCCAAAAAATGCTTTAACCCAGTAATAGGTGAAAATAAATGCCCAATAAAAGTGAAGTATTATAATTGAGTGCAAAGTGCAATGAGAAGTCTATGAGAATGCTATGAAAAAGGTACTCAACCTTTTAATCAGGGAAATAAAACCACAATGTTATTTGCACCAGAAGAAAAAAAATGAAAAAGATAAACAATACTAAGTGTGGAGCAACTACTAGTGCAATTTCATATTGAAATAATCACTTCAGAAAACTGTTTGGCAGCATCTACTAAAATGTGAAGATATCCATGCCTTATAACCTAGTAGTTCTATTTTCTAAGTATACATCTAACAGGAATGCATACATATGTGCAACAAAAGACATGTTCATAACACCATTCGTTAGACATCAGGATAGTGTTTACCATTGCAGCAGAAGGAGAGATTGTAAGTGTAAGTCAGCACAAAGGGGATTTCTGGGATGTTGGTAATGATATGGTTGCTGGGATATAGGGCTGGTTAAATGAGAGTGTTCCATTTGTAAAAATTCAATGAGCTTTATGCATCTACTTTTCTAAATAAGAGCGATAAAAAAAAAGATATGAAACCAAAGCAATCTAATGCGGGAAATGGAAGTCTTTTCAAAAAATGATACGAGAATAATTAGATATCCATATGAAAAAGTAAGCCTTAACTCTTATCTTACATTATACACAAAAGACATTGTCAAGAAAATCAGGCAAACTGTAGACTAGAAGAAAATTTTGCAAAAAACACATCTGACAAAGGACTGGTATCCAGGATATGTCAATAAATTACACAACTAAATAATAAAAAAATGGACAGGTCAATTTAAAAATGAACAAAATATTTAAACAGACACATCACAAAAGATGTATGAATGGCCAATAAGGACATGAAAAAAAAATTTGACATCATTAGTTATAATGGAACTGCAAGTGAAAACCATTACTCACCCACTAGAATGACTAAAATAAAAATTTTAAGAAAATGCAAATATGAACTATTGGTAAGGATGTGGAGTAACTGGGACTCATATACTGCTGGAATGTAAAAGGGAACAACTTTTTTTTGACACAATTATGGCAATTTCTTACATAGTTAAATATACACCTTACTGTATGATCTAACAGTTCTACTTCCAGGTATCTACCAAAAGAAATAAAAATATGTCCATGAAAAGACGTGTTTACAAATATCTTTATTCATATTCAAGCTAGAAACAACATAGATGCCCATCAAGGGATGAATACAACACCAATACAATGGAATATTACCCAGTACAACACAGCTGAATTTCAAAAGCACTGCACTGTGAAAGATGGCATACTCAAAAGACTACATACAGTATCGTTCCATTATATGAATCTCTAGAAAAGACACAACTAAGTCATAGTACTTCTGTCAAAGATGAGGTGTGGGTGGTTTTAACTGGGAAGGGGCTTTAGGGAGGTTTCTAGGATGATGGTAATGTTCTATATCTTGATATGGGTTTGAGTTACACAGGTATGTACATTTTTCAAAACTCAGCAAATGTTCCCTTAAGATTTATGTATTTAAAAAGAGATTTATTTATTTCACCATATGCAAATTTTACCTCAGAAGAAAAAAACTGCAAAAAAAGTAACTCTAGAGAGTTCCAGTCAAGATGGCAGAGTAGATAAACTCTCAGATTTCCTCCTCTTATGACCACATCAAAATTACAACTACAGAACAACCATTAATGAGAACCACCTGAACTATGGCTGAACAGCAGTCCTATAACTAAGGATATACAGAAGAGGCCACCTTCAGATTGGTAGGAGGGAAGAAGACATATATTGGGCCGGTCCCACAACCATGTGTGGCAGATGAGAATTAGTAGGGCTATCTCAGCTGCAGAGCGCCCCTGAAAAGTGAGGGGTCCTGGCCCCACATCAGGCTCCCTAGCCTAGGGCACCAGTGCTGGGAAGAGTAGCCCACACAACATCTGGCCATGAAAATCGGCAGTCCCTCCAAGGTGAGATGGAGGGCGACTGGAATCTGGGTGTCCTCTTAAAGGGCCCGCACACAGACTCACCTGTGGGCACTCACCCTCGGCTCCGGTGGAGGGCCGATGACTCGGGAGGCTCCAGACACACAGGGAGAGGCCGGGGTGTATGGCTTCAGGGTGAGGGGTGGGGGGCAGCTGCCAGTGTCCGGGGCTGAGCTCTTCTCCCACACAGCTCGCGGCCAGGCGGGCGCCATCTTGCCCGTGTTGAGCCTGCCCCTGCACGGCCAGATCGCAATTCCCATTGGTCCACGAGCTCTGCTCACTCTGCCCGGGAGACTCTGAAGCCCCACCTCACCCAACACGCACTTATACTAGGCACTTTTGGCAGCCAATAGCCAGCCCCGTTCCACTCTGCACTCTTTATTTGTAGATGATATGCTACTATATATGGAGAATCCTAATGATTCCACTAAAAAAACTGTTAGAACTGATGAATGAATTCAGTAAAGTTGCAGGATACAAAATATTCACAAATTCTCAGGAACAGATATTAAGAAAACAATTTACAATTTACAATTGCATCAAAAAGAATAAAATACCTAGGAAAAATGTAACCAAGGAGATAAAAGACCTGTATTCAGAAAATTATAAAACACTGAAGAAAGAAATTGAAGAAAATGCAAATAAATGGAAGCATATACCCATGCTCAGTGGTAGGAAGAATTAAACATCATTAAAATGTCCATACTACTCAAAGCGATTTGTAGCTTCAATGCAATAATTATTAAACTACCAATAGAATTTTTCATAGAACTAGGACAAATAATCCTAAAATTTATGTAGACCCATAAAAGACCCCAAACAGCCACAGCAATCTTGAGAAAGAAGAACAAAGTTGGAGGTATCATGCTGCCTGATATCAAAGTATACTACAAGGCTATAGTAATCAAAGCAGGATGGTCCTGGCATAAAAACAGACACACAGATCAATGGAACAGAAAAGAGAGCCCAGAAATAAACTCATGGCTATGTGGTCATTTAGTCTATGACAAAAAGTCAAAACTAGGCAATAAGGAAATACAGTGTTTACAATAAATGGTGTTGGGAATATTGGACAGATACAAGCAAAAAAAAAAAAAAAAAACCACACTGGACCCCCTTCTTACACCATATACAAGAATATAAACTCAAAATAGATTAAAATTTAAATGTAAGATCCCAAATCATAAAACTCCTAGAAGAAAGCACAGGCAGTAAACTCTTTGATATCACTCTTAGTAATATTTTTTTTTTGATAATTTTCCTTGGGAAAGGGAAATAAAAGAAAAAATAAACATGTAATAACTATGTATGGTGTCAGGCAGGTACTAGATTTATTGGGGTGATCACTTTGTAAGTTATATAAATGTCTAATTGCTATGTTGTACACCTGAAACTAATATAATATTGTATGTCAACTGTAATTGAAAAATTTTAAAAATTATTAAATAAACGGAAACAGAAGACTCATAGACATGGAGAACAAACTGATGATTGCCAGATTGGGGGTGGGGTGGGGGACTGGCTGAAAAATGGGAAGGGATTAAGAAGTGCAAATTGGTAGTTATGAAATAGTCATGGAGATATAACGTACAGAATAGGAAATATAGTCAACAATAAGGAATATAGTCAATAATATTGTAACCACTATGTATGGTGCCGGGTGGGCAGTAGAGTTATGGGGGATTACTTCATAAGTTATATAAATGTCTAATCACTACACTGTAGACATGAAACTAATATCAAATAATATTGAATATCGGCTATAATTGAAAAATAAAAAATAATTAAAAAAATGAACTCTATTAATAATACACACGCAGAAATATTGGGAGAAAGATGTGTACTGATGTCTTTAATTTACTTTGCAATGCATTAAAAAAAAGATGGATCAATAGGTCAATGGAGAGTTGGATCGATGGACAGATATGTGATTAAAAGCAAATATAGTAAAGTGTTAATGGTAGAATCCAGTGTTGGGTATATAGGTGGTCGTGGTAAAATTCTTTCAATGTGGTCGGGGGTAGGATTTGAGAAAAAAGGAGACAAAGGTATTTGCGAGCAATAAGGTAGGAAAGAGCTCTGTGCTGCTTGAGCTTAAGTCTCTCTGTGGGAAGTGTCCTAGGAACCAAATGGAGAGTTTTAGATAGTGAGGAATCATCTCAGATTTTTAAGCAGTTGAATGACATAATCAGAGGTAGTGTGGCATGGAGAAATGTCTCATAGTTAGGAGCTAAGAGACAAGAGTTCTCTGTCTCTCTCATGGCATGACCTTGGGTCAGTGGATTAACATCTCCAGGTCTCAGAAATTTTTAAGAAAGTGCACTGCTCTTTTGTTTCCTTTTTCCATCCATAGAGAGGCCTTGGGAAAACTGAATTTAATCAGGCACAGATGGGACTCTGTAAATATGTATGTACTGGAGGAGAAAAACAAACTGCCTCTCCTTTGTTCTTACTTTCCACTCAACTTCCATGCCCCTGCATCATTTGAATGATTTTTCCTGCCCTGTAACTGGCTTTCTTTATCTGCAGGGTTAGCAAATTGGACTTGAAACTTGACCCCTGAGCCGGAGCATACCAGTCACTCTCTAACTCAGCTGCTGACACATGATTCTGGCCCTAAATCCCACCATTGTTTAATCATTCTGTCTATTACTCTCTAGAAACTTACTGTACAAGGGTCTTGGAGTCCTAAAGACCCTATGTCTGTGGCTGTCTTGGAGTACAAAAAGTCACCTCTAAAAAGGTGGACTAGATAATGTCTGAAGATGCAGGCACACAAAGTAATTACAGCCTTCTTTCTGCCACCCTGAATTCCACCTCGGCCCACCCCCAGGTGTCCTTCACCTTGTCCTCCTTTGATCTATTCAGGAGTTAGTGTCCTTATCACTGATGTGGTGCTAGGGGAGTTATCTTTCTGTATGTATGTGACTTTTCCTTTTAGCTAGACTGTGAATTCTTTGAAGGCCAAATGGAAAGCAGCAGCCAAATGATATTATCAGGGCAGAGCACTTCCTAAATTGAACAAAACAAAACACCTACCAAATGTAACATGCCAAAGCCTTTACTGAAAGAAGCCTCTCGATATGCTGAGGAACTCTCAGATCTGATCTTGTCTCTGACATTTCACTTCCCCCCTGAAGTTTCTCACTATTTTCCTTTTCTAGCCTGATTCAAGCATGTGCACAGAACCTTATACCCCAAAGAACAGATGAGACTAAGCTGAAATGTTCAATAAGACACTAGAAAAGGGAAAACGATGACAAAAAGGAAATGGAAGACCAACACCACCACAAATCTAGATAATCTGGCTTTAAAAATACAGCCTGCTTTTTAGGGCTAGCAATCCTGGTGTATAATTGTTGCTGAGTAAATATTAGTTAAATGGAAGCCATCCACAACGGAACCCAAACACTGTTTCTGCCTTCGAGTTGCTTAGGTTCTTGTGGAGAGACATGTTAAAATGGTAATTTTAATGTAATTTCATAAGTACTGTGATACATATATACAATGATTAAAATCATAGACCCTGGAGTCAGACTGCCATGGTGTCAGAGGTCCTTTGGCAAATGATTGACTCTTTCTCTGTGTCGATTATCAAATGATGCCCCTATCTTATAAGTATGTATGCCATATTGCCTTCCATAAGGATCTGAGGTCATTTGAAGAAAAAGCTTAGGTAATTTAGATATCACCTTAAGTAAGTCCTTTTTCTCTTTTTAGGTTTAAGTTTTCCCATCTGGAAAATGAGGAGATTGGACTTTGTGGAAGGTCCCTTCCAGCTCTGACATTCTATGTTCCAGATTTTGGAATTGAACCAAAGCCAAAGAACATACTAGACAATATTCTTCTTTTTCCAAAGTAAGCAATCTTTAAGCCATCTTGCTGTTAGCATTTATTGACCACTTACTACATGCCAGGTGCTATGCTAGGTGCTTTCCAAAATTTATTGCTAATCCTCACAACAAACCTGAAAGATGAACCTCATTTCTATTGTTTATGGGCTTTCTTAAATCAAGTAGTTAAAAGCATGTATGTATGTATGTATGTATGTATGTATGTATGTATGTAGAACACCTTTTTTGTATCAGACATTGTGTTAAGTGCTGACGATACAAATATAAATAATGCTAACCCTATGCTCAAGGAGATCACAGTCTATGGGAGGAAAATGAGATTTACAAAGATCAAGGCCAATCCTTATGCTCTGCTGTAAACATACATCTAAGACAGCTGTGTTTCAGCCCTACAAGGGTTCCACTTTTCAGGACAAAAATCTTTTCAGCCGGGGGCTAGCACAATGTTTAGCACATAGTAGGCTCTCAATAAATATCTCTTGAATGAATGAAAAAAAACCTAAATAATAAAAGGCTTTAAAATCCCTTTCTATTTTTCTCTTGGATATGATCAAGAAACCAATCCATTCCTCCCTCCTCACACTTCGAGCTTTGCTATTCTGTGTTATCCCTCAGAGGGTTAAGTATTTCTGTCATGTTGTTTTCTACAATGCTCCTGCTGCTTCTGTCATCTTTTCCCCTCTATGTCTGCTCTAATAATAGACCAAATATGGAGCATAATTTCTTCCTTGGCATTCAGGAAGCAGGCTCCATGAATATGGCCAATTGATTTGTTTTTAATGCACCCATTATTATGAATAGCCTGCTGGCTCAAGCTGAAATCAGGCTACCTCCAATATCTTTTCCCTTTCATGCCTCGACTTTGGCCATCACAAAGATGTCAGCATTCAAATTTATTTCCTAGTAATGTGGGTTCCCATCAGTATTCTTTTGATTATGGACGATAAAAACAAAGTGTTATCTGCCTTTGAACTTCTTTTGCCACTACTAGAGTATCCTGGCTCCTTTTCACAATCAATCCCACTTGGCTCTTGGATCCAAGGAGATGTGGTGTCAACAGAACTCTTAAGTTACTCTCATAGAAATGAATAAATAAAAGTGAATGAAGGAGGGAAATATTTGTGCTCACCTTCTGGAGAAAGCTCTCAATGTGTCATCCATTCTCAAATAGTTAGGATGATTTAAGCACAGGGCAGGGGGATGATGCGAATGACTTGTTGGGTTCCATTCTAGCCAGAAAATTCTATTGGAGAATAGGAGAGGCTCAAAGCAAGGAAGTACCTTTGGCCTAAAATAGAGGTCATCTTGTCCAGTGAGTTCCAAGCTCTAATCTGCAAGACCCATGACAGTCTGTGACATTTTCAACAGTCTGCTGACATGTGGAAAAAATTGTCAAGTAGCCTTTCTTGAGAAAGACTTTTCTAAGTAAAAGTCTATGCCTTTTCTACAGTTTCTATATTTCAGTGTTAAAATGTCATTTCACTAATGGTATGTGATGATACATGCCCTCACATGGCAACATTAAAAACTGACATCTTTATGTTGGTCCCCAAAGTTTTGGAAGAAATTTTAGAGAAATTGTACTTGTCTTTGAGATCCAAAATTTGGGTCATGATTGTTTTGGTCTAGTGCTTTCAAAACTTGGTAGCACATCAATGTTATCAGAAGCCTTGTTAAAAAGTATGTATTCATTTTTTATGGCTGAGTAATATTCCACTGTATATATCTCAGGGATCACACCTCATACATTATGTAAATTTCTAACCATTGTACTGTACACCTGAAACTAATGCAAACATGAAAAAAAAAAAACCCTATGTATTCCTGGCACCTATTGCCAGATACTCTGATTCAGCAAGTGTGGAGTGGGACCCAGGAGTCAGTACTTTTACAAAAGTCTCTATTTTCTGTCTCTATGATTCTAATGTGCAACTACATTAAGGAACAACTGCTCTGCCTCACCCACTAGTGTGAGTAATCAAGGGCATCAGTAATTGGAATGATTCCACTGTGGGCTTCCTTCTGTTAGGGATGGAAATAAAACACATTCTTTCACTTGCGGATAAGCCAGAGACTTCCACTAGGATTTCCCAAGGTGCACAATCAGACAAGTAAAATAATTTAAAGGGCTCACTTGTTATGAATATGAGCCAAGCTAAATAAGTGTAGCATAGGTGCTCTCTAAAGGTTTATTAATATGATAATGTTTGCTGACCAAGTCAGATTTAGAAATTTGTAGAGAAAACTTCATCTGAAGACTCTAGACCTGCTTCTACCACCTCATTCTTAACCTTGTCTCCTTTTCATCCCTCCTTTTCCTTTTCCTCAATCTCAAAATGTCTTCACCCCCATCTAGTGAAATCAAATGTAATAAATAGTAGTTATAATTATTAATATTTTCACTAGAATATAAACTCCATGAGGACAAGGACCATTTTATGTTCCCAGTGCCTGATACAGTGACTGGCACACAGTCGTTGCCCAATAACTGTTTGTGAAATGAATGACTGAATGGTATGACAAAGGCAAGAGGCATGGTTTCCTCAGTTCAAGATTAACCTTGCTATTTGCTTTGTTGAATGCACTCTGGAGATTCAGGAAAGACATAGAATCTCGACCATAGGATATTAAGGAGAATGGGCAGTGAGGGCTGAGACCAGCAGGAATGGTGGGCAATTCAGTGTGTTTGAAGCCTGACATGAATGGGAGAAAAGAGAGGGGAGAAAATGACAGAGCGGCACTGCACAGGTTGAATATGAGCACTTCAGAAACAGGCACTAGGTATTGTTATTAAGTGCAGAGCCTGGCACACACAGACTCTTAGTAAACTTGCTTAATGAATGAAGCTGGTCTTAAACCAGAAGGGACCTTTTATGCCTGGCAGAGGAATTTAATCTCAACAGTTAAATGGAAAATCATTGAACATTTTAAAACAGAGAAGTGTCATGATTAAAATTGTATTTCACAACTATAATTGACAAGATTGTTTGGAAGCAGAGATAACCCACAGGCACCTCAGACCTGATTCAGCTCTTAATTCAAGCGAGAAATGTCAGCATTATTTTTGCGTCTTCTTTTTCCCTCACTACCGAAATCCATTCTATCTACTCTACCATAACAGTGTTTCACAGAGTCATGCCTTTGTCTTCATCCCGACAGTCAGTGCCTTATTTTAGATTGGCAACTTTATTTTTAATTGGTTCATTGCTTGGTTTCCTTACCTCTTATCTTTCCAAGACACAGTATCTTCTGCTGTTACTCTCCTACTCGAAAATCTTCAGTGGCTCTCTTGTATATCCAAAATAAAGCCTATGCTTCTCAGCAGGACATTTAATAACTCTTTGAAGTAGGTACTGACTTCATTTTACAGATAAAAAAAAAACTGAAGCTCAGAGACGGAAAACAACTTAGCATCACACAGGTGTGCAATGGTTGAACCAAGATGAGAATCCAGGTCTCCTCATGCCAGTGCTCTAGGCATTATGAAGTGCCTTCTAAACAGCGGCAAAAGGGTAGTTACTGTGTGCGTTGCTAAAATAGCAGAATCCTGTCTCCTGGGTGGGGTACAGACTTTGAAAATCACACAAATGAGCAAAGATCACTGTTCTACCTCTTAATGGCTTTGTGGACTTAAACAACTGACTTGATGAGACAGAGAGAAGTAGTTCCAACCTTAAAGCAGGGGTCCCGAACTCTTGGGCTGCAGACCAGTACAGTCCGTGGCCTGTTAGGAACCGAGCCACACAGGAGGTGAGAGCAGGTGAGCCTTATCTGTGTCTGCAGCTGCTGCCTAGCGCTAGCATCACCACCTCAGCTTCATCTCAGATCATCAGGCATTAGATTCTCATAGGAGTCCCGGTCCCTGGTGCCGAAAAGGTTAGGGGCTGCTGCTTTAAAGGGCTGTTACGAAGATTATATAAGATGACGTATGTAAAGGTCTAGCATAACGCTATGTTCACAGGAGATTCTCAGTGAGGGTCATCACCCACCCTCACCCCCACTCCAGCCATCTCAAATCACATTTACACAACAAGGAACAGAGAATTTAGACAGTGGGGGTCTGAGATGGGCTGTGAGATTCCAGGATCTATTCTTAGTTTTGGGTCTTAATCAGGTTCCCTGCGAATGGAAACCAGGGCTAGCACTCCCCTGGGAAAAGTTGGTCACGTGCACGATGAGAACTCTAACTAAAAAGTACATCTTAAGTCTCGGTGCCCATAATGTCCATGATTTGTCACTCTCCATGGCTGAAATATTGTGGATTTTCCTTAAAATACATGAGTTTCTTGGGAGAGGCTATATCCATATATAATTTGGTCTGATTAGCTTTCAGTTCTCTCTGTATGAGGAGAGTCCTTCTGCACCTGTGTGCCTTTTCCTATTACATAAGGATGTTCACCATCGCCACCAGCGTGTTAAAATGCTTATCAACATTCAAGGCCCACGTAGGCCACCCACTCCTCCAGAAACCCACTGTGATAGCTAAGCCAGATCCTGTCCACCCTTCCCTGTCACCCTCCCTGGGAGCATCAAATCCTAGAACTCCGGCACTGAAGCCCAGGGAGCATGAGGCTTTGGTGTGTGGAGACCTGCCTTGAATTTCAGTTTGTTCTCGACTTGTCCCATGACCGTAGGCTAATAAATGCATTCAGTTAGGTGAGCCTCAGGTTTCCTGCTTGGAAAAAGTGGGTGATAATAATACTAACCTCAGGGCAATACGGGACGTGCTCTATTCGCTCGAGCAATTCCTGCTTTGCCGACCGCCCCCGTGATTTGAGAGTCTGGCGGATTCCTATCCTGACGCTACAGGCCCAGCTCAGCCCGCGCTCAGATGCTTAAAGACCCGGTGTTCGTGGGCAGCTGGCGCATCCCTGAGCTGCATTTTCAGCGGGCACGTGGTCTTTTCACCGAGCAGAAGGTTAATTAGATGCTGGGTAGAGAGAGCTTGGCGCCCCAGGGCGCGCCGGCGAGGAGCAGAGTAGCTGGATAACCCCATGGCGACCTCATGATTACTACATTAGACACGGGACCTCGGGGGGGGGGTGCTGAACACGGCGGAGCGTTCCAGTTCCTCCCTCGCCCCAGGCCTGGACATGAGCGCTCTCTGGGGATCAAAGTGTCCCTTACCCTTGCCGGGCTGGGGCCTTAGTCTCGGAGGTTCAGCGGGACTCCCAGGTCTCTATACCAGAGGTGGGCGGAAGGGGGCGGTGGGTGTCGGAGGACATCACCCCACTAGCGGCAATCCCAAGCACCAAAACAGCGGCGGCGGAGGCCTGAGGGACCAGTCCAGCCGGGATGTCGGGGGCCCGGCGGCCCCGGCCCAAACTGGCCGCTCGACCTGTCCCCCGATGCGGGACAGAGAGTCGGGCAGAGCCTGAGCTGATGTCTGGCTGCCGCCGTGCCTGTGCCCGGCCTCCTCCGGTGCCACTGGGCCTCCTTTCCTCCCCGGCCCGGCCCCTGGCTCAGACCCGGCCCTCTACGGCTCCTTTGGGCTCCAGGTTGGCGCAAACAAAGCCCTGATTGACTGTCCGGAGGGGCGGGCCTCCGCGCCGGGGCGCCTCCTTCCCTCCGCAAGCCGCCAGGGATTTGCCGGGAAGGGCGGAGGCGGAGGGGGAGAGAGCGGAGGGAGAGCGCAGCACCGTGGGGGTCCGAGTCCCCGGGATCGAGAAGGCCGTTCCTACTCTGTGTGTAAAGTCTGGGCTGTGCCCTTCGGGTCGCCCCCCTCAAGCTCAAGGGGGGGACACAGGGACTCCCAAGGGCAGGGCGGGGTGCCTCACGGGTCAGCTCTCGTCCTGAGGTCCACGGAGCCACCCCAGTTCCAGGCTGGTTGTGAGGAAGGAGGGGGTGGGAGCGAAGGACAGGCCGGGTCTTCCGTGGGGATCGAGTCGGTCAGCGCCCGTTCAGAGCCTGCGGGGAAGAGAGAGCAGCGGAACAGGATACTTCGTGCTCTCGGTTTTTCCGTTTTTCCTCTCCCCGTACTGGGCCTGTGCACAAGGAGGACAGGACCGAGTAGTTCGGGAAAGGAGTCGAGGGAGGCAGGGCAACTGGAGTAGGTAGGCGAGCATGAGGAGGGGCAGGAAGGGCTGGGGAGAAGTGCGAGGCTGGAGCGGCCGCCTGTTGAGGGAGGAAGAGGTGGGGGTGGGGGCAGAGGAGGAGGGGGAGGAGAGAGATGACATGGGAGGGTAGGAGGGGGGTTGAGAGGGGGAGGAGGAGGAGAGGGCTCGAGGGACCGTCTGTCGCGGGACAGGCTGGCCAGCTGGGGCGCAGAGCCGGGAGGAGGCGGCAGCGGCAGCAGCAGCCTCAGAAACAACTACCAGCCACACAGCGGCTCCTGCGGCTCCAGCCGCCACAATCCCCCGCCGCGATGGCGCTGCAAAGCCGGGCAAGCGAGGAAGCCAGGGGGCCCCGGCAGGAACCAGCCCAGGAACAGCAGCAACGGGTGGGCAGCCCGGAGCCGGAGCCAGAGCCGGAGCCGGTGCCCCAGCCCGAGCCCCAGCCCGAGCCCCAGCCGCTGCCCGACCCCGCACCGCTGCCGGAGCTGGAGTTGGAGCCTGGGGCGGTGCGCGAACCCGAGCCCACGCCCACCGTGGAGACCCGCGGCGCCACGCGCGGCTTCCAGCCCCCCGAAGGCGGTTTCGGCTGGATGGTGGTCTTCGCTGCCACCTGGTGCAACGGCTCCATCTTTGGCATCCAGAACTCCTTCGGGATCCTCTACTCCATGCTGCTGCAGGAGGAAAGAGAGAACAATCGCCAAGTAGAGTTCCAAGCAGGTGAGTGGCCCCGAGCGCCCCACCTGGCATTCGAGGCGAGGGTGTCTCCGCACGCCCGCTGCCGCCTGCCCCCTACCTCGCGGTCCCGGGAGCCCGCCCTCTCCCCCAGCGCGCGGCTCCGACTCCGCCCCTCGCCCCTCGCCCACGGCGCTGCTAAGGCGCGGGCTGAGGGGTTCTGGGCAGCCTTGGCTAGACGGCCTGGGGGGGGACCCAGGACGTTCACTGACCACGGGCAAGGAAAAACTTTACCGCCCTGGGACAAATGCAGGCGCACCTTTTAAGTGTCAGGTACCCTGGCCGTGTGGACTGGGGGAAATATTTGCAGAATGGTTTTTTGGGGGTGGACTGGGGGTGAAGTCATGGAGAGAGCGAGCAGGGGAAAGGTTGGAAAGACTTTGACAGGGACACCGTACCACGGATCTCCGCGGGCCGTCCCTGTTCCTGGATGGGGAAAGGACACTAGGGATCCCGGGACCTCTGCGCGCACAGTCAAACAAACACATGGCCGGCGAGAGGAAGGGAGGGAGGGAGGCAGTGGGGGCGTGCGCGCCTCTCCTTGCCCGTGGCGGTTGCCGCCCAACCGGGCCCGGCTGTCCTCTGCCGCTCTGGGGGAGCCTGCGGATCTCCATGTCCTCGGAGCTCAAACCCCAAGCAGGCAGGAGGCGGCCTCCGCGGTCTCCTGTCCAGAGAGGCGTGAGCCGGCGGGACGCTCGGGCCCTGCGCCTCACTCCCGGCCGCCTCGAACTTCGGCCAGGCGCTCTGCGCCCCTCCACTCGCCGCGGGGTGCCTGTTTCGGCCTCCGCCAGGACGTCGGCCTCCAGCCCTCCCGCTTTCTCATGGGGCTGACTTGGTCTTTTCCCCTAAGACAAGCAGGGCTGGGGGTTTGTCCCCTCTCAGGGCTGGCGGCCAGAGAACCGCACACTTGCGCGCTCTTCGCTTTCAGCCCGCGTGTGAGCCCCAAGTCGAAGGAGCCATTGTCATTGTCGGCAAGACAATGGCAAAGCCCCCAGCAGTTGTCACGAGGACCCTTGGGTGGGAGGTGAGATGCCCTCTCCCTCAAGGCTCGCTCCCTCTTGTGGCTCCTCAGGACAGCTCCACTAGCGACCCGCTGCAAGTTGGAAGCTCTGAGTATATGGCTTTCCACAGTGGTGTCTTGGGGATGAACGGTTCCCTCCTCTTGCCATGTGCAACACGTACTTTGCTGCTCTCCCAGGTGGCCTGGAGATTACTTAGTGAACAGGGAAACCCTGAGTTCTGGGGCGCCCACCTACAGATGCCGTGGGCCGCCGGAGAGCCTCGGTACCAAGCATTCCTGTTTTTTTCAATTTTTACCTTCACTGGGTGGGCTCCGCTTGAAGAAGGGGTTTCAGGGCTCTCGATGCCTTCGATCTTGTTGTCCATGGGTGCGACGGTGTACGAGTCTCATTTGCAAATCTGAGTGGGCATCTGTGGCTGCCTGGGGCCGACTCAGGACGGTTCAGCTTGTACTGATGTCAGAGTGGAGCGGGTCCCCAGACTGTGTGGAACAATGTCTGGAGGCAAGTTCACTGCTGCATCCAACCCCAAGACTATGCTTTCCTGCTTTAACGCACGTCAGGGTCTCTTGGGAAGGCAGCCAGGGCCTCTGCCCGTGGCCTAGTCGACCCAATGGGGCACCTGCTGAGCACTGCTGTTGGCCTTTGTGGCTAGTGGCAAAGTCTGGGCAAACCGAGATGGGAGGCAGTGGGGGATGGGCCGAGGCTAGGCCCTGGCATTCATGCGGAGTGCGCAGGCCTAGAGCTGCGGCCTTCGGGGTGTGTAAGAAAACTTGGAAAAACCACTATTTTACCAGGAAGAGGTTCACTGCTGGGGAACGAACTTCAAAGCAGGTGATCATAGGGGATTCAGAGGGAGGGCTGGTTGGGACTTTCCTGTCAAGACCTCGCAGTGCAGCTGGGAACAGGGGGCGCGGCACAGAGTTGTGGCTGGCGTGTACTCTGACACAGACTACGTCCATTGACTGGGTCTACTGGTTTCAATTCTGGTGAGTGTAGGTCAGGAAGGGACAGAAAGAAATTCGGTATGTCCCCAGGGTCTCAGAATACTTTGGCTTCAGTTGTTGCTGTGGTGCATCTTGAATTCATGAAAGTTATTTTTGATACTGAAGGTTCTCGGGAACACCTCAGTTCTTACTTTGAAAAAGTCAGAAACATCCCAGCACATTCCCGAGCTCCTAGAAAATCTCATTCTTTCTTGAGCCCCTCAACTTTCTCAAGCAGCTGTTTAGATACAGAGGTTCCAAACGTGTCTCTGCTTTCACACCCTTTCTGCAGTTTACTCAAAATTTCTCAGCCAGTATTTGCCCAATAGCCATTCTGGGGAACATGGAACATACCCACCCCCGCCCCTGCCACACACACACACACACACACACACACACACACACACACACAGTTAAGGAGGTTGGCGCATTGTCCATTTCTATTAATGTCTGACATGGCTTCCATCTTTAAAAATCTAGGAATTAATGTTTAGGATTAATTAACCAAAATCCTCTTCACAGCCTTAAAACTGCACTAACTGGCTTTATGAGGCTAAGGCTCTGCAGATGATTGTGGCTGCTGTGAGGGAGCCCCAGAGAAAGGGAGTTTTGATGTTTGATGGCTCACTCCACATCAGAGGGTAAAAGAGAAGTAGAATTAAGGCCATTCTAGAGCATGCAGTGTGTAGTCTCTGCGGGCTCTATGATGTGTACAGTTGTGTGGTGACACTAGCAGTATATCTTGTACCTTCTCTTTACCTCTTTTGAAAGGGAAGGCAAATTTCCCTAGGCCTGGGAGGACTGACAGGCAAAAGGTTCCTGAGATGGAGGCAACCGACTAAGGTCTGATTTAGGAGAAAAAAAAGGGAACGATCAGGAGACAAGTGAGCCTATAGTTTTTACAGAGCTCATGGGAAATTTGGGAGTCCCCCAACCCAGACCATGGAGCAGACAGGATAGGATCAACTATGCAATTTGTTGGGAAGTATAACATGACTTCCGGGGATGAGAGGGGAGCCTCTGAGACAAGAGAGCAAAGTGGCATTGGTCACAGGCCCCAGCTCATTATTGGAACCCTAAGTGAGTTAAGGCTGGGGTAGAGTTTGAGTTAAAGGTCCAGGGAACAAGGCAGAACAAGCCAGAGTTCTTAGCATTGGCTCCAAAATTAGGTCTTCCTGAACATACTCCAGAGTAAACCCATTATCCTGCACTTTCCACCTCAATTGCCAGTCTAGCACCTAGCCATAAAGTATGATGGGAGGCATTGTTTGGTAGGCAGCTTATAAGCATGGCCTTTGTGGGCTCTTAGATGGGGAGATTGTGGCTAGGGGCTCTCACTGCCTACGGAAATGGTCAAGAAGGTTGGGCGCAAGATAGTTCAGGCTCATGGGTTACTCTGATGGAGACAGAATTTTCTAGGTATGGGAACATGGTACATTCTGTGTTTTGGGCAAAGAGTCCCAAGGACTGGTGAGGCCGGCAGCAGATTAGGCTATTTTTCTCCTCATCATCTTAGGGGCTTTCATTGCTTGGTTCAATGTTTTAGTGGGCAGACCACTAAATTGCTAACTTTTGGAAACAGGTATCTTTTGAGAAATGTCTTGCCTTTGGTTGAAGGCTTTTGCCTACTTTCCAGAGTAGCTAGATCAGGTCGGCTCAGAGTTTGTTATGGAGCTTCGGCTCACAGTGCCATTGGCCAGACATCTTTCAAGTTAATCTTGTCTCTTCTCCAACCAAACTGGGTCCCAAACTTGGACCTTGACTCACACTGGAAGGGATGAGGAGATGTTGGGGTATTTGGAAGCCAAGCAGGGGATACTTATTTGAGTTGGAGTAGCTGGTTGAGCCTGGATTCCTGGCTCAGTGTCTAGTAGCCTCAAATGCTCATTCTAAGTCTAAATATGGACCCCCAAAGTGCTGATGATCTCAGTAATACCAGCTAGGCAGTGACTAGGAGTTAGACAACTTTTGTGTCCTTGACTTGCTTTGTGACTTTGAGTACACACTTTACTTCTCTGTACCTTATCTATCTGTGAAATGAAAGAGTTAGAATAGATGAACCTTCTAGCTCTGCCAGTCTGTCTTTCTAGAATTTTGTGAAGTTTTATTCTTTACTATTTACCTGGCATAAATTTTGACTCATTTGCACAGATGGAATTTGTTAATCTTCTCGAATGGGGGTGCAGACTAGTTGGGAGGAGACTGGGAAAGGAATGAAAAGTCAGGTAGAGATCATTTCCCCATGTTATGTGTATTTGAAGACTATGGGGCTGCTGATGTGTTGACAAGACCCACTCCTATTTTCCCTAATATCTAAAGGCAACTCTGGATGTACAACTGCTTCACCCCAGAATGCCCTGCTCAGCATGGAACTGGGCCCCCAAGAGAATCCCTTCAGTTTGGCCTGATACAGGCCAGCAGAATGGGTCTGTGTGCTGCTGTTTCCCAGGATTTGAGCCTGTTCCTAAAAAGCATTCACTTAAGCCTCAGCTTGTACTCCTGTCCTGAAGCTTAATTTCCCACAGCTCATTCTCATTTCTCAGAAATTCATAGTTAGTACGACCTTGGCTTGCTGTTATTTCAGTATAGAAGAGTAAACCAAGTTTCCTAAATGCAAGACAGCGGTTTCCTTCAGGGAGCTTCAGATAGGGCATCTTTATAGCTGGGTCAGGACTGCTGCCCAAGTCCGGTTTTGGTAGGGGTCAGGCTGCTGCTTGCAACCCCAGGGAAATCGCTATTGTGTATCCACAATCCATGGTGAACTTCAGCTCCACCCAAGGCTTAGCTGAGAGTATGGCTACTGAAGTAACAGGCACAGAGCTCTCTGTACTTTTCCCTGAATTGGAAATATTGCCTCCAGTGCCATGAAGAGTAAACAAGCAGCTGGACTGTTGACATTTCCAGAAATATGTAAAGGATGCCACCTCAGCCTTTTGAGTAGAACAGTTTTCCAGGAGGGTATGCTGCTTTTCCCACCAGCATCTTTTTGTTCTGCTGCATTTTGAAAAGAACCATTTACTCTCTTCAGATTGTATGAAAGATGGAGTGAGATTTCCTTTCTTAAAAGAATCTTTTATCTGGAATCAAATGCGTAAACCTTAGAGAAATAGCTTCATTCGTAAAACCTTAGAGAAACTCTGGCTTTATTCGTCACACACTCACACACACACACTCACACACACACACACACACACACACACACACACACACACACACACTGTATACCCCAAGCCATGAATTATGACTATTTTATCCGAAAAATGTCTTTTGCCATCTGTTTATGGAATCAGGTTTAATGAAACAGAGGCTTCTGTAGGTGTTACAGGGGACTAGTGCAAAGAACCCAGACTCAAAAACTTGTCAGGTGAGAATGATGAAGAGAATATGGTCATTCTGGGTTGTACCCCTCGATTTGTACTCCTTTGTAACTTCCCGACAGTGATGCTTGGAAACATGTCTTGAAACTTTCTTTCTGCTTTCATCCTCCCCTTCTCCTGTACCTCTGTTAGGACTGAAAGGTCACTGGGAGGAGGGTTTGGGACACTCCAGCCCTCTCCCATTTTAAGGGTGAAAGAGGACTAAGCCTATGGACGTTTAATCCTCGAATGCAAGTGCTGTGGTAACTAAAGTGAAATTACTTGCCACCTCTTTGTGGGTAGGGAATGTGGCCTGTTTGGGTGACTTGAGGAAGTACACATCTGTTCAACTTGGTAGTTTCGCCCTCCTCTATCCTTGACTTCATTTCAGTTTCTGGTGTTAGCAGAAGAGAAACGTACTTCCCCAAGAAAACTTGGCTCCTATTTTCATGGTGCATTTGTATCACCTTTGCTAGATTTGCCACCTCCCTTCCTCTCATTGTTGTTCTCTCACTTCTCTTTCTCTGCCTTGCTCAATTAGAGGAACCACTGGAGTTTTGAATGTTGTACAGGCCCAACTCCAGCCTGGGTCTCTTCCATTTTCTCCTTTCTCCCCTGTATTACTCTCCACTTCTAGGGAAAGGGTGACTTTCTATAGAGCACTCAGAGTGTGGAAATCATGACCTCTGGATTTTTGAAATAAGAGAGTTGCTATGGAACCCTTTTTGTCATTTCCATACCTCCTCTTTTCATAGCCCCAGGACACTAGCCAAAGAGCTGGTATTGTAGCAGGTCTTACCCAATAGTATGCAATAAATGTCCTTGTCAGTTGCCCTCTTTTCTCTTCAAATCCTCACTATCATTGTCCCCCACATGTCCTCGGTCAACTGAACCTCTAGAGAGTTCAGATTGGTTTTCAGTAGCTTCAGGAGTTCTCGATAGAACAGAAATCTTCATTCTCTTTTGAGCCCCTGTCGTCTCTCTTCTTGCCAAAATACATTACAGAATTGATTGTAAAGGAATCAGAGAAGGGAGGAGACAGACACCCAAGTCCTAACTAGAGTCAAAAGTGCCTTCAGTGAGAGTGTGGACGTGGGGAGTGAAGGTCCCAGGTCAGTTGCTTCCTTGCTTCCATGTAGCTGAAAGGAAAAGGGGAAGGCAACTGTCGCTAAACAAGCAGTCCTCACACAGTCTCTTTGCCCAGCTTATCCTGTGGATCTGCCTGCCCACCCTCTTATCCAAGCTGGAAGGATATGTGCATGCACCCATGTGTCCAGACCTGTGTGTACGTGCATATAGTTGGGCATGTGATGTCTGTCTGGGCCAATTAGCACAGTTGCTTACAACATGGTACCTATGAGATTGAGGTTACAGGTTCAGTCACTTGTTTAGGTCACTGATCTTCTCACAAAGAAAAAACTTCTGTTCCTTACACATGCCCCTCATGTGAGGTTTCCACTAGTCACATGGGAACTGAGTAGAAGTATGGAGATGGCTCCCTATAATCCCTCCCTGATACTAGGGGGAAGGCATGAAGCACACAGTCTAGTGATAGCTGTTCTGCTGCATTCCACAGTGTGATTTCTTTGACATTTACTTCTGTCAAGTACCTTAATAATAATAATAAATAGTAATAATAATAATTGCTAACATTTATTTAGCATTTAGCAATTAACTCTATACCAGGCATTATATTAAACACTTTACATGTACCAACTCATGTTAATTCTGAACAACTCTATGAGGTAGGTACCATTACTTTCTCCATTCTGCACATAAAGACACAGAGGCACAGAAATTTAGTAACTTCCTTTAGCTCATATAGCAAATAATGGCCGAACCAGGATTTTAACCCAGACAACTTAAGTCCAGAACTGCTGCTTTTAGATATCACCTAATACATAATAAAGATGGGGGGGCAGCCACCAAAGGGGACTGCTGCAGAGTTTTTCATTCCTGTAGCCTCAGAGCATACTTATGACTAAGGGATAAAAAGAGATGACCAAGAAAGGGTTTAATAAACAAAAGTCCAACAGTCTCGTGATCATGACATTCTCCTCTAATTACCCAGCTCACTCTATCCAGAGTCATGATTCTTGGGTCCAAAAAATGGCCATAAAAACCATCTCTTCTTAGTTTTATTTAGCCCTGAACAAGTCACATAACTTTTCAAGGTTTCAATATTTACTTTTATAGGACTATAAAGGGGTCATACAAATTGGTGTAGGTGAAAGATCTTTGTAAATAGTGAAGGGGTTGTTGTTGTTGTTGTTGTTGTTGTTGTTACCACCCAGTAACCTTATCCAGCTCCTGGAAATGGATTAGCTATACCTTTATCTAAATGATTCTAGAAGAAGAATCCACCTGTCCTCCCCACCTTCTGCTTCCTTACTCCATGGCTTCTCCATCTTCCCTCTGCATTCTTGTGCAGTTTGACCTGGGTGTCCTATGGCTAAGGGCTGGATATGTTCTTTTTTGTTGCTGTTCCTCAGTTCTCTAAGAGCCCAAGGAGAGGAGGGGCCAAAGCCCAGGTCATATACATTCAAGGAAACAAGGCATGTTGAAATATTTACAGCTCTTGGCAGAAGCTCACAAACCTCATTGAGTCAAGCCCTGAGTTTTTTAGTATGAATTGCCAGGAATTGGGGGTGGATGGTGGGTGGAGTTAGGGTGTCACTTCCTCCTGAGGGTCTCTTATGGAATTTCTGTTCTCCTGCATGTAGTGAGGAACAAGGAAAGGGATATTTAGGGTCAGAAGGTCTGGGCCAGGGAACATTAAACACAGAAGGGGCCTTGCTCATTTGTATTCAGTTTTGGAGTGGGCCAATTTCCTTGTGTTCTAAACAGGATTGCCCCGGAGAACAGAGGGCACAGAAGGTCGGAGGCCTGGAGGAGGACAATAATAGTACTTTTGAATAAGTATTTCAGTGCCCACTTAGGGAGCCTCCATTAAGAACATATAGTAGTCAGATCAGAATGGAAGTGTTTCTCTTCTTTGTTACAAGCAAGAAAACAGAGTCCCCAAGTCCTTCTTTAAGACTAAGATTCCAAATATACTAGTATAGAGGCCACCTGATCCTACCCCATCTGGTTCCCATTTTACAGGTTGAGAAGTGAGTTCTGGAAAAATGTGGCCTTGATCAGCATCATGGACAGATGATTGTAGTGGAGGCTGGTTTGTTAGAGGGCTTGGGAAATTGATGCAAGGGATGCGGCTTCTGACACCCTGGAAGTTCCCCAATTCAATCACTGGCATGCTGACCCCTTCATCTCTCCCTGTACTTTTCCTATGTCAGTTGCCAGGCACAACTTTGTGGAAAGAGATTGTATTATATTTTAATAGATGTAATTTTATTTAATATTAGACAAAATTCAAGAGGTACAACGGTGAAAAGTTTCTGTCCCACCTCTGTCTCCCAGCTACCTTGTTTCCCTCTAGATAGGCCACAATGTCACCTGGTGTGTCCTTCCAGAGGTGTTCTGTATATGGACAATAAATTGTGCGTGTGTGTGTGTATATACCCTATTTCTAAAACACAAATGGTAGCCTATAATTTGCATTATCCCCCATTTTGCCTTTTATTCTTCGAAATATATCTTGGATATTATTACATACTAAGTTCATAAAGTCCTCACTCTTTTTAAAATAATTGTATAGTATTTCATAATATGGGCATATCATAATTTATTTTATCAACAGATATTCAAGCTATTACCAATCTTTGGACATAGGCTTTGGAATCAAACAGCAGTAGATTCAATTACTGACCACATGGCTGCCCCAAGGCTTTAGCTTTTTGAAGTCTGAGTTTTCTCATGCATAAAATAGGGATAATAATATCTGTCATTATTGGTATGCAGAATAAATGAGATGAGGCATATAAAACATCTAACACATAGCCTGGCACATAATCAACAAATAATGAATAAATGTTAGTTTTCTCCCTGCTCACAAGGTCTCCCCATCCCCTCCACCTCCAATTCAATTAATGTTGGTTAAAGTCAATAGATGTTTATTATGTGCTAGGCTGGACCTTGGATGAGCCAGAGAAGGAAAAGTGTCCCTCAAGAAGTTTATAACTTCTTTGAGAAGATACAACATACCAAACAACCACAGATTGCTGCTAAGTAGTAAAAATATGTGTATATATAAGATTGAATGCAATATTTTTATGTGGTGATGTGGAAAAGGAGAGATGAGTGTGAGGGCTAGAGGAATCAAGGAAGGTGTGCTGGCAGACTTGTAACCTGAAATAGAATTTAGCTAAGTGAAGAGGGAGCCTATGAATTGGGCAGTGTTGGGGTGAGGGTTGAGAATTGGACAGTTTGGTTATTGCTCAGAGTCTGGATCTTTGCCCTCTCTGGAAGCCCAGTGAATCACTGTTCCCCATTAGGGCTCACCCAGCAGGTGGGGTGGAGTGGAGGGGCAGGAGGAGAGGAAAATACTGAGGACATTTGTAGAGAAGGGCGTGAGGCAGGGGGATGTCTGGGCATCGGGCCACAGAATGATGCGCCTGCAAATGGCTTGTGGCATAGCCCGCCCAGCCTACACCACCTGCTCCTCCATGTCAGCAGCCCAGGCACTTTTTATAAAAGGTCTCAGAAGAGGGATAAAGGGCTGGAGAACAGAAGCAACAGCAGCAGCTCTAAGCTCCCGACCCTGAGTCCCAAACTGGCCTCCAGATGCTGTGAGCCCCAGCAGAGGGAGAGACTACTGAGTGACAATAATCCCCTCTGTGTGTGGCACATTGTAGTTTATATCTGAGCTGATCTTTATCCCTGCAACAGAGACAGTTATGAAATAAGATACTCTGTTGAATCTCATCATGTACCAACATCTTTGATCACAAGCGCTATGTTCAGGGGTTCTTAAAAAATGAAGAGTCAATGTAGTTTGTATTATTTAGGAAAAATTTTATGACAGGGAGGGGCTGTGTAGAGAGTCGTAGTCCCATTTTATAGTTACAGAAAATGGAGAGCAGATAGAGGGCAAGTGAGTAGCCTAAGGTCATACACTTAATATTTAGCAGAGCTGAGACTAGAGTTCAGGTCTCCTAATTCCATGTTCCATGGCAACAGAGATGTCAGAGCTCCCTGAATGCTGGAATAGCAACCTGGAGTTTAACTGTATGGATAAGAAATACTATAGTATGATGAGAAATAAATTAACAAAACATTGGCAAGCAAAAAGTTAAGAGAGATGAAAATGAGGATCATTAAGGGAAGGATCTGGGCATAGCTACAGCCTACTGTCTGGGGTCAAGAAAGAGCACTGGACTAGGAGTCAGGAGACCTGAGTTCTGCTCCAACTCTGACCCTGACGAGTCCCTCCGCCTTTCTGAGCCTCAATTTCTCCACTTATGCAATGAGAAAGCTGGACCTCCCAGACACTTAGTGATGCTGAGAACTAATGGTTTCTATAAACCAAAGAGGCCCTGGGTACTTCCTAACAAGGGATTGGGGGTGATGGGAAATGGTAAGGTAGTGAGTGTAAGAGAACAACTTCTCTGATGAAAATGAAAAATAGATCCTCCTAGGACATCTGGTCAAGTTAGCAGAGTAGGTAAATGCTGTATTCAACCTCCTCCCATGACCACATCAAAATTACAACTAAATTATAGAACAATCATCATTGAGAACTATCTGAAGACCAGCTGAACAGAAGTCCTACAACTAAGGAAGCATAGAAGAAGCCACATCGAAACTGGTAGAAGAGAAGGAAACACAGAACGGGCCAGTCTCACACCCACATGTCACAGTTAAGAATAAGGAGGGATATCTCAGCTGTGGAAGTCCCCACCTGAGGAGTGAGGGGTCCCAGCCCCACACCAGGCCCCTCAGCCCAGGTTTCCAGTGCCAGAAAGAAGTTCTCACAACTTCTGACTATGAAAAGCAGTGGAGACTGTGGCTGAGTGAAGAAAGTGGTTGTAGACACAGCCAAGCTCTGATAAGGGACATGCACATTTTCTAACAAACTCATTCACTCAGCAACATTCGCTCTAAGCTCCAGTGAAGGGACAGCAGCTTGAAAAGCACCTGGGACGCATAGGGGAGGAACTGAGTTGTCTGGGTTCAGGGTGAGGGTGGGAGGGACAGGACACTCTGGACAGAAGTGCTGGCAGATGCCAGTGTCCTTTTGTTGAGCCCTCACCCTACCTGGCCTGCAGGTGCAGGCCACATGTGAGTCTCCATCAACCTGGCTAACACGGTCTGCTCCAACCTGGTGATTCCCTGAGACTCTGTGCCACCCAACTCACTCACCAGCCTGAACCTTCTTCAGTGGCTGTTGCTCACAAGCCACCAATCTCAACCACATTACAAACTTCCCTAAAATTGGTCAAAGGCCCACAAACCCCACATAAGCAGCATCTGGCCTCAGTGTGCTTGTATGTCTTACTAAGTGGCTGCAGGCCCAGCACTAGTGGTAGTCAGCCTTGGTTCACAGCTTAGCCTCTCCGAGGTGCCTCCAAGCCCAAAACGGACAGCTACAAACTGCAAATCACATTTAGCTCCTAACAGGTGGCCCCGGGCCAGGCACAAGTAGCAGGTGACCTTGGCCTACACTGGAGTCCCTCCCAAGAAGCCCCAGAACCAGAACACCCAATGGCCAGCTCCAGACCACACCAGAGCACCACCCAATTAACCACGAATAACACACCCAAAGGGTGCACTCAGGAGGCACCAGAGCCTCCACTAAAGTGAATCCTGCTCTGTAGGCTCAGCCTCTGCATGACAGCTCATCCACTGTAGCCATGACCAGAACTCACAGTCAGTCAGCCTGAGGGTCAGTCTCACCCACTGACATGCTAACAGCAGTCAAGGGTCAACTACAATAGGACAATACGTACAAGGGACACCCCAGAGGCTCAGGTGACCAGGAAGACTGCTCCACTGGGCCACACAGCACACCTAATACATAAGGCCATTGGGCTAAGATTGGGAGACATATCAGCCTGACCTAATACATAGAAACAAACACAGGGAGGCAGCCAAAACGGTCAAAGAAACATATAGTCAATAATATTATCATAACTATGTATGGTGTCAGGTGGATATTAGACTAATTGGAGGGGAGGTCACTTCATAAGTCATATAAATGCTAACTGCTATGCTGTACACCTGAAACTCATATAATATAAACTAATACTGACTGTCAACTGTAATTGAAAAAAAATGAAGTTGGACCACATTCTTATACCGTATACAAGAATAAATTCAAAATGAGTTAAAGACTTAAATGTAAGACCCAAATCCATAAAACTCCTAGAAGAAAATATAGGCAGTAAACTCTCTGAAATAGATCTTAGTAATATATTTTTTTCTGATATAGCTCCTTGAGCAAGGGAAACAAAAGAAAAAATAAACAACTGGGACTACATCAAACTAAAAAAGTTTTGCACAGCAGAGGAAACCATCAACAAAATGAAAAGACAACATACTGAGTGGAAGAATATATTTGCCTATGATACATCTGATCAGAGGTTAATACCTAAAAGTTATACAGAACTCATACAACTCAATACCAATAAAACAAACAATCCGATTAAGAAAAGGGCAGAAGACCTGAATAGGTGTTTCTCCAAAGAGGACATACAGACAGCCAAGAAACATAGGAAAAGATGCTCAACATCACTAATCATCAGAGGGATGCAAGTTAAAACCACAAGGAGATATCACCTCACACCTGTCAGAATGGCCATCATCAATAAATCAACAAACAACAAGTGTTGTTGGCAAGGATGTGGAGAAAAGGGAACCCTTGTGCAGTGTTGGTGGGATTGCAAATGAGTGCAGCCACGATGGAAAACAGTTTGGAGGTTCCTCAAAGAATTAAAAATCAAACTACTTTATCATCCAGCAACTCAATTTCTGAGTATTTATCCAAAGAAAACCAAAACACTAATTTGAAAAGACATATGCACCCCTATGTTCACTGCAGCACTATTTACAATAGTGAAGATATAGAAGCAACCTAAATGCCCTTTGGTAGGAAATTGGATAAAGAAGAGGTGGTGCATATATACAATGGAATGTTATTCAGCCATGAAAAAGAATGAAATCGTAAAATCTTCTACCACATAAAGGGGTTAAGAAATACAAATTGGCAGTCACAAAACAGGCATAAGGATGCAATCAGGCATAGGGAATGCAATCAATAATGTTGTAATAACTCTGTATAGTGCCAGGTGGGGACTAGATTTATTGGGGGGATCACTTTGTAAGTTATGTAAATGTATAATCACTAATATATTTTTAATATTAGCTGTAATTAAAAAATAAAAGAGTAAAACAAACCAGGTCTTCCCAGATTTGAGAAAAGATGAGTTGTTAAAGGTAGCTATCCCATGGTCTCTATCCTATTTCCTTGGAGAATTCCATTTAAGAGAGGCAAAAGGAGAGCATGTGTGCACAAGCAAGCAAGTACCTCAATGCCAAGCTGAGATTTGGTGGGACAGATCATGACAAGGTGAGGCAACATGTCTGGAAATCTCTCCTGAATAGCCCCCACTTCCATATCACTTTTCTAAGATCTTAGTTTTATTTTTTAAAAGGGGTTTGTGTCTTATGGGCAAAGTATCATTGAGAGTCCTTCTCTCATGAGCATTGACCTTGGATCCAAATTGCCTGGATGTCTTGGCTCCACCATTTACTAGCTGCGTGTCCTTAGGCAAGGCATTAACCTCTCTGTGCTGCTATTTTCTCATTTATAAAAGGAGGATAACAGGAGTACTTACCACATAGAGTTGTTAAATGAGTTATACATAGCTTAGAAGAACTGTCTTGGCACATGGTAAATGCTACATAGGCATTTGCTGTTCTTATTATCTCCCTAGTACGCTGGTGTAAACCCAAGGAACCCCAAGGGAGCTTAGCATTACTGTGAGGAATTCTAGCAGTAAGAGTGCCTTGCCAAGGTACCATCTGGGCTGCTCTGATGTTGGACCTATCTAGGACTAGACTAAGACATTTAGACACCCAAAGTACTGTTTTTCTGGCCAACAAATTCTGAAACAGTTCATTAAATCTATACTTTTATCATTTTTGGGTGGCCCTGCTTCACTGGTGCCCTAAACTCATACTTAATCCACCTGTTAGCTAATCCTGCACTGACCACATCAGCCTATAAGCTCCTCTCCTAAGTTCTGGAGGAACCCGGTGACTGTAGGTGGTCTATATACAACAGCTGAACCTGAAGAGCTTCATCCACAACTGGGTGCTCTGCTTCCCACCTTATTAGTGCTAATCTTGCCTAGCCCCATGACCTCCTTGCAGTTGGGACCTCCCATTCTGTTACTTGGAAGGATAATTTATCTTTGGAGCCAAGGCAAAGGGAGGACAAATGCCTGGAAGTCCCAATAAGGGTCCCCTGTAGGAAGCTCTAAATATTAGCAAGTTATAAATTCTGTTGAGGAATTGGGATGACTGAAAATGGTCATTGTAGAAAAGAGAAACAGTGAGTACCTCCCGCCTCCAAATGAGCAGGTGACCATCTCCCCTCCCCTGAGCTGTGACTTCTCCAAGGACTTCAAATCAGTGATTCAGAAACCTTGAAGTCACTCATTATCTACATTACTCTTGACCAGGTTCTAACCATTCGAATGGTGAACAATAGGACCAAGGTGTGTTACAAGAGCCACAGTGCTTTTTGCCTTGACCTAGATTTTGCTTATAGAAAGATTGGACAAATGCTAGTTTTCTTTAGATCTGCTGGTCAACAAGCTGGAGAGACCTGGTGGCCAGGGTAAGGGAGGTTAGCAGGATGCCAGACAGGTTCATTTGCTGCCTTGCCCAGGGATGGCACCATTCACATTGAGGCCTAGCCAGGCCTGTGCTACCTGCTCTCCTCACAGAATGTGTCAAACTGGAAGGCTTAGGTGGAACCGGTCAGACCAGATGTTGCAAGCCGGTGGCTTTTAGGAAGAAAAAGACAGACAGCCAGAGGAGAGAGTAGGAAGGAAACAAACCTATTGTCCCAGCTCCTAACACCCCCACCCCCATAGGCTCCAGGGTATTACCAGTGAACACATTTTGAGGATGCGATGGCTCATCTATGTCCCATGAATGGACTTGGCTGTGTCCCCAAGCAGGACCAGCAACCTGCAGGCCACTGTCCATGGTCAGAGAATAGCACTGGCCCTGAGGCCTCCTTCCTTTTCGTGGAATTTGTTTCAGCACTAACGGAAAAGATGACCTTGGAATGAGAGGTTGTAAAGAAGAGGCCAACATTCAAATCCCTTTGCCTCCTTCCTCCACGTATGGTATAGGGTAAGGCACAGGATCTGACATCAGATAGACCAGCGTTAGAGTCCTGGCTTTTCCATGTACCTAATCTACAACCTTGCGCAAGTCACTTGGCCTCTGTGAGCCTCACTTTCCCTATCTGTAAAATGGGAGAGGCAGTAATAATCTCTATCTCAGTCTTGTGATGAGGTTCAAATGAGAGGATAGAGGTGACAATCCTTTGAAAACTTCCTTGAGCCTTGTACGTGAATTAGTATCATAGCTTCCGGGTATGTACATAAGCTTATCTATAGATTTGTACATGTGCTCATGCTTGTATAGCTGGGCTGAGACATCACCAATGATGCACACATATATAAGCAACCACTTGTGTCTACAAAGCTATACACACAACCTGACCTTAAACCTGAACTCATGACATAGACACCTAAAAACACACATCCATATACGCACAGACACACAGCTGTCTTCCTCTCACATGTATACCCACACAGAGGCAGATGTGTGCACCTATGTATGTATGTACATGCACATGTACATATATGTACAGGTGAGCATACCATATATCCAGCTACTCTCTAGACTACTTAGTTTTCTAAAGGTGTGAGAAAGACCCTGTTTGTAAATTCTACCACTTAGGACTGATGATATCCCTTTTGCCCTTGCTGGGGCCTCTTCCCTGCTTCCATCTTGTCTGCAGATTAGTACAGCTGCTAACGAAGTTCAGGCTGCAGTATGTGGTATCCACATGTCTGCAGAACATGGATCTTTGTCCAGATGCTCTGTGAATAGCACTACAACTCTATTCTGTACAATATATTTATAGACATGTTTGCAAAGAGCTGACAGTATTTTCAATTTTTTTTAAAAAAACATGCTTAATCCAGCCTTGAAAATACTTAGTGGCCCATATGCCCAGAAGCTAAAAGAAGTTAGATATGAGGCCTAATGAAAATTAGTCACAGAACTTAAATGAGGCTGAATCAATCTCTCTCTCTGTCTCTCTGTCTCTCTCCCTCCCTCCCTCCCTCTTTGTTTTGCCATTCCTTTTCATTCCAAGGATCTCTGAGCCTGGGGTTGGGAGTGGTAGTGGCATGGAGTGCATTTATTTCAGAGCCTATTGTTTTGGGAGGGAGAAAGAGGGAGAAAGAGGAAGAAAAGGAAAAAATAGCAGAACCCTTAACTTCCAGACAGCAATCACATAGAGTATCCCCTCATTTTACATGTGAGGAAACTGAGGCATGTTTAATGAGACCTACTTTTACTATTTGCTTGGTAGTGGTTGAGGGTAGCCTAGCAGCAGTCATAATAATCCCAATTGGGATCCCATTGCCAGTAAAGTGGCTTGCTCAAAGTAAAACAGCTAGTAATAGGGGAATTGTAATTCAGTCACAAGTCTGCTTAATTAACAGTAGTAAAGCCATTTACATTTAAAAAATATCAAAAGCTTACTACATGCCAGGCACTATGCAAAGATTTTTCGTGGATTATCTCACTTAATCCTCAAAATAGCCCTATGGGGGAATATTCCACTTATTTTTATACATAAGGGAGTTGAGGAAAAGAAATGTTATATCACTTATGCAAAGTCAAATGCTAGTATAGCATTAGTGTAGCCTGTTGCTTTCCAAGCCCAGGGTGTCTTGTCTGTGAATATCAGATTCTCCATCTAGTCAATTCCTAAAGCCCCTTCCAGCTTAGACTGGAAGAGTTGCTGACCTCTATGGTAACCCTTCCCCATAAACTCAAGCAGCCTTGGGTCACTTGGCTGTAATCCTCTGTCATTCTCCCCTTCACACTATCATCTGTCCATATGCAGTATAGAGGAAGAATGGCCCCCAATCAGCTCAATCTGAGTTGTCCTGGGGAGACTCAGCTCCACCACTCCTGGCCCCGGGTCCCAGGTGAGGTACTTTCTGTAACAACCTCCAGAAGCTGTTCTTTGGCTCTAGGCCTGGGCCCTGTAACTCTTTCACTCTGTGAAAAACAGGAAATATCTCCTTAAATTGGCAAATAAGAAACACTTGCAAAAGGGGCCCAGGGAAGCTGCCTCCATGCCTCTTGTAATTGTGCCCATATTTCAAGCTGTGCCAGCTTTGATTCTGCATTGTCCACAGCCATCCTTGGTGGGCTGAGATGAACTCTTCCTTCTCTGCCTACTCTATCAGGCTTTTTCCTCTTGGAAGCTGTTGATGAATGTTCCATCCATTTCTGAACCTTGAGCAGCAGAAGAAGTTTGGCTCAGACTGATATTGCTCACGACTTGGTACCTGGTGGGGGTGGAATCGATCTATCATATGAGAGGACTGCCAAAATGTGCCTAATGGCCAAGATCTGGGATGAGCCAAGTTGCTTGTGGAGGCAACACCTGGGGAAGGGGGTTCTCCCAAGGAGGGTCCTGAGAAGCTCTTGGGCAATTACTATGGGGGAGAAGCTGTGGTTTAGACATCACCCCATTCCCTCATCTTGGTGCTCTCTGTCTTCCTTTTCTACACTACCTCCCTCTTTAAAGCTTGCTGTCCAGGAACCACCCACTGCTCCACCCTTGTTATTTCATACAGGGGAGGGAGCACCCCACAAGGAATGAGAAAACAGATTCTACCACTATCTGCAAATTTCACCATTATCTCCCCTGTGTGACTTTGGGCAAGGTATTTTACTGCCGAGAACCCCAGTCTCCTCATTTGCAATACGGGCAAAAAAGGAGACAGTTTTTAAAGGTTTGACTTGATTTTAAATTCAAATTCACCCAGCCCGGCTAGTGTCCTATCTCCCTCTGGTGTTTGCTCTGAACACTAGGTAGTCATCTGCTTCTAGAATCTCTGTATTTGTGGCAGAGAATCACAAGTTTCCTAGAGTTCTTTCTCCTCCTGGGGTCAAACTGTAGCATAGAAAGGCTTTCTCATCTCACCCACAGGAGCAATGGTAATCTCAAGTCAATGCAAGCCAGCAGAGGAAATATATTTGGAAAGATGCAGATGAAGAAACTGAAGCTGAGAGAACTAAAGTAAAGGACATGTAGATACTGGCAGTTTCTGAGTGGTGTGTGTGTGTGGTTGTGTGTGTGCATGTGTTGAGATAGGTACAAAGTTCATCTGGAAGCATATGAGAGGTGAGAAATCTGGATTAGCTATTAAGATAGCCATCAGTCTCCAGGAATCAAATAAAACTAGGCAGCAAGCCTAATAAAAATTAGGCGCCAAAACGATGCTGACTGTACATTACCTCTACATCTCCTTTTCTATTTGGCTTGGCTTCCTACAAGAAGAATCATTATATTTTCACTATATATAATACCTTTTGCTAGATGCTATAATTGGAAGGTCAATGGAACACAGAGAACTAAGTCTCATGTCTCATGTCTATATAAACATATATAATTGAATACAGTAATTAATATATAAGAAGAGATTTGGTGATCCCAGCACCCGACACAACGCAGTATGTATAGTAAGTGCTTGATAAATGTGTAATGAAAGAAATGAGGGCCAAACACAGGAGAACATGGGCATGCTTGGGGAAAAGTTCATGTATTGTGGGCAAGAAGGCCCAAGTGGTTCATGCCTGTCATTCCAGGCATGCTAGCTAAAGCCAGGATCCACTGCTAACTTCTCAGGCTTTATTTGCAGGGCTGCTTTAAAGGTGTGATGTGTTTGGATTTGTTTTGCAAATTATTGTTCTTAACAGCGAAGGTCAGAGTTTTTGGCTTTTCCTTTGACTGTTGATCATCCACTCTGCCTACGAAATTTCACAGGAAGATCCCAAGCTTCACTTTGCTCCTTGACACCTGGCAAATGACTCCATTTCCTTGCCCTATCCATGGACTCTCATTTTAGTTGTGGAGGCCAAAAATTTCCCTGCTCTGGCTCTTCCCCTGGGACCAAACAAGTTTCTGAATTCCAGAGTAGAGCTATACTCTCATTCACATTCTGGCTGAGTCTGGAACTCCCAAAGCATGTTTTACCTCATTGGCACTCCAGGTGTAGCTGGACAGGGTAAACTTCCTGGACATCTGCTCTGTCCTTCCCCAGGCAGCCTGGCCTCCCCACCCCCAGTTTTCAGACTGAACCTAAGTCAATTCTCTGCCTTCTTTCTCCCTCATGAGAACAGGCTTTTTTCTTGCCAGCTCAGTGACACCTTTGGCTGAAGTAAGCAGATTGCATCTTAGGTTTGAGTGCATTCTGACACACAATTATTCAGGGATAGGTAGCTTAAGCTTGCCTACCTCTCATACAAAGACCAGAGTATTGGTGAGATAAACTTGCAGCAGAAGAAAATTAATCTAGAATAAAAAACTTCTTGACTTTGAGAATTATAAATAATTTTTACACACACAGTTCTCCCCAAGTCCTCGGATTCGGCCTCCTACCTCCAGTCAAGCCAGAGATGAAGGTCTCTCTCTATTTTCTTAGTGTCAGATGTTTAGATATTGGCCCGGGGCCCAGGTGAAGATGAGGATGACAGAATGACAGAGTTACCTAACTGTTTGCAACAGAGAAAGCATTCCTCCCCACCCGGTCTTGTCCTAACTTGTAATTAACTACCTCTCCCTTTGCCACCCCTCAATACATTTTTGCCTTTCTCTTCCTAAATGAGGTTATTAAGTGACTGACTTATTCAAATAAAAGGTTCAATGTTTAAGAGACCATAAGTATGTCCTTTGGGTCTGAACATGTGGTCAACTTCAATCTTTATGCATTTTCAGAGAAATGTGAAATGCCCAGACCTGAGTCATGTGAAAGTAGTTGCACAATAAAGGGTTTTTGGATGATGACAATAATCATGATAAAGTACGTGGTTCACAGTTGACTTAGATTCCAATAAGGTTGTTGCTAAAAGGTCCTCAGCTGTCATCTAGCCCAGTGGTTCCTGACCTTGGCTAAGCATCAAAATCATCTAGCGAGTGTGTTTAAAATATAGTTTCTTTGGGGCCGGCCTATAGTAAACCTACTGAATCAGAGTTTCTGAAGTGGGAACCCAAAGTCTGCATTTTAGATTATCTCATCTAGTGATTCTAATAATAGGCTGGGTTTGGGAACTGCTTGGTTGAATCCTTGAATTTTTAGATGAGGAAACTGAGGCTCAGGAAGGTAGCAGCCTATAGCAAAGTGACCAAACAGGAAAATAAGGGCAGAGTCCTTCTGCCTCAGTTCTCACTGTCCCTTCTTTGCAAAGAACATCCACATTACTCTCCATCCTGTCATTATTTATCTTTCCATATCTCCAGAACTGTGAGTATTTTGATGCTTGGACCATGTCAGATCCATCTCTCAGGCCTCCAAGTCCTTAAACTTGATACTTGAAGGCGGGATCCCAATACGCCGGGCAGGTTCACGTTCTTAGCCCTTGTACCTCCGGTTTTCCAGGGATGAAGGTTTGGGACAGGAGCCACAGTGCCCCCTTCCTTCAAAAAGCAGGGCCGACTGCAAAGTTTCAAGTTTGCAAAGTTTTCAAGCCCAGTTCTTGTGCTGAGGGAGCCGGAATGTCTAGTGGCAGCAGGTTACCTGAAGCTTGGGCTGGGGCTGAGTGTCTGTTTGTTTATCTCGGGGAATTTTGGCCTTATTCCCATCACACTATCGCCAGCGGCAGCCTTAAATGCAAGGATAATGACATGCTTTGAAAAATGCCTCAAACATCAATTACCCAGCATTGAGACAACTCCTGGGAGTTGTTCTTTCATGTCCACATCTTAAGCTGTGCTTATCACTCTCACAGCACTCTGTTTCACCCTGCATAATTCTGCAGGTCTGCCCACAGCTTTGGCCTGCTGTTCTTCAAGGCCAGGTTAGGAAGTAGAATGGAAAGATGGCTGGTGGGAGGCAAGGCAAGGCCGATCTGTAGTTTGCAGTTTTGTGCATAGAGATGAGATCAATAGCCAGCCGATAGAGAAGTATGGAAGAAGAAGCACTGTCACTAGATATGTGTTCTATCCTCACCACCACTATGCTCACTTGCCATGTGACTGAGGAGTAGATGCTCTCCCCTCTAATCCTCAGTTTCTTTGCCTGCACAATGAGGAAATTGGACTCAGAATCTTTCAGTTCCGATTTAATGGTGCTAATTCAACAGCCAAGCTGTAGGGTCGGGGAGGGACACCTAATGGGTGATGCTCATTCCATGATGTCATGGTGCCCTATTCATCCCACATCCTGAGTTCCCTCTTGGAAATGATGTGTTATTATCCCAGGCTCAAGATATGACCTCCAAAGCAGAGTGCATTATATGTCCATGCCCTACCGTGCTGGCTTCGGTGGGCCTAAGCTGGGCAATATCTCAAGCAGCCTACCTCCACTGCACTCTGAATATCTCAGCTCCTTGAAGGCAGGCTCAACATAAAACTGCTTTTCCAACTGGATGTGAGTGCCTGAGGACATAACTAACTCTGCTTTTTGGGATCCCCTCCCCAGTCTCTCTTGCCTGCTCTGCAACATTGTGGGTCTTTTTAGCACATGACTCCCTCAGCCACACACCCCTCTAACTAGGTCACCTGCTAGCACTGGCTTAGAGCCAGCAGTCTGTGGTTTCTCTGACTGGAAAGGCCTTGATTCATCCTGTTGTGGGGAACTCTTCTTTTAGGTGGTTTTGCTCTGGGGATTTCTTCTCTGCCTGTCCCTTCTCCTTTCAACAAACCCCCATCCCTTCTTCTCTTTCCCACACCCTGCCTGAATCTCTTAAGTATACATGGGATGATCTTCATCTCAGAAGAGGGCACTATGGCGTACCAGAAAGGTCTACCCTTCGACCACCAGTGATACCAACAGGGACTAACTTGGAAAACTTGTGTTTGTCATGCTAGCAAACATCAGGACAATCCTCTAGTCACCTCCTTCCAACCAAATTGCTTACCTTATGTCCTACCTGTTGAGAAATTATGGAACCTCCTTTGTATGCTTCAAGTCCTAGTACAAGGCCTGGCTGGCACATAATAGATGCTCAATAAATATTTGTTGACTGAATAATGATGGAACAAATGAAGACTAAACAGATGTACGAGCCAAAGGAAATTGTGTGAGCTGAGTCAGGAGACCTGGAGCAGTCAACAACTCATCTTTTAATTTTGGGCATATCCATTTCTTCCTGGGTTTAAGTTTCTATATCTGTAGAACCAGATGCTGAACTTAATGGTCTCTTAAGGGTCTTCCATTTCTGGCAGTTTGTGACTCTATAATCTGAGCCCTTGTACTAGCTACATAAACCCCTAAGAAGTAAAAGAAACGTTCAACTAGTCATCAGATAGTATTTGGTTCATGCTGATGGGAAAAAATTTAAACTCTGGATTTTGGACCTAGCCATTTTCAGAGAAGCCACTGCTTCCCACCCTGAAAATGGAGATTTCTGATTGGGTCTCACCTCTATGATTTAAAGGTACAACATTCAAGGTCCCCCACTCCTTACCCCTCTGCCTCATCTTTAAAGGCCCAGGAGAAGTATGTGGTGCAAATGGTGTGCTCTAGGCTCTAGTGGTGGTTGGGGTGCACAGGTTCCTCGAGATCTGGGAGTCCTGGTCATAGCAGAACAAAATCCTTACCCGCTTTTGCAAACGCATAGGTCTTGATTTTGAAAATCTCATACAGCCATAAAAATATATATAGTTTTACCTGCCTGAGTCTAAAGGAGGAAACCAGGGAAAAATCAAACAAAGCAACAGAAAAGGTAGAATTTCTCTTAATTAGTCTTTCTTTCTCGTCCCTCTGGATTGAGTTTCCATAGGACTCTGTGGGTATATCACATAAACTTTAAAGAATCTTTTTGTTAAGGGTAACCTTTAAAAGAACTTCTAATCCTGGAAATCTGTGATAGTCTGATTACAAATACATAATCAGTAGAAAGGTGATTTGTTTTGTGTATGTTTTTTGAGTTTGGTAAGTCAGGCTGGTGTTGGGCTTAGGCAGTCGTAGTTGGGTATATGGTAAGTTTTAGAGGGGAAGTAGAAGCTGCTGTTTGAGGAAAAGCAAAACATATTCATCAGAGAAAGAATGTATGCAGCCTAAAGTGTAATCAATAAATTGAAAAGTTGGTTACCCATACCTGGCACACTCCCTCATACGTACAGTTACGCTCCATGGTCAAATGTTAGATTTAGGCTAGATAATCCCTGAGATATGTTCCAGTTCTACTCTTCATTTTCTGACTCTATGAGATTATTCAGACTTGCAATGCACATTTTCAATCACACTCCTGTGGTTACTTTCAGTGTTTTATTCCAGGCAAAGAACAAATGACCATGTTACATGGCTAGACCTTGGGTAGGCTTCGTCATAAAGAGACATGGCAGGTTGGTGGTTAGTTACGGATAGTGAGCTAAGAAGCAAGGAGAGCTCTTTGGATCATCAGGGCATAGTAGCTCAAGAAGGGATGATAAAGGAAGTCTGTGGATATGTCCGAGGGGGCAATTTCTCATAGTTATATGCCCATTTCCATTGAAAGTCATTCCCCAAGAGGTACCCCCACCTGTCGTGTGACAAATGTCTCATAGGAAAATGTGACAGTTAAATATGCCACACTGATCAAATGCCTTTGGTGTACTTGAGCCTCCCTGGTGATATAAATAGAAGAGAATGAGCCTGGATTCAAATACGTCCTGCTCTGTCAGAAAGAGAAGGGATGTGTTATCATTATTAAGGGGCTTGAGGGATTCCATAGTTGGGAAAGGCCCAAAGGAGGCCCTCTATTTCTAGAAGGAAGAAATTCAATGTTTCTCCCCACTGTCAGAGTACAATTTGAGCTAAATGAGTAGCGGTACTGTATTCCTTGACCCCCTTGGATCATGGTAAGATGACCAGAATAGAGTTGGCAAGCCCCCCAGGTACCCTCCAGACTGGACTCTCTCTCCCTCCCTCCAGCATCATCGGCACTGATCTCAGCCTAAAATGTGCATTATGACCCATTGGTGGGTCATGCGATTAGTTTAGAAGGTCACAATCTGCATTTTAAAAAACACAATGCATCAGAAAATGTTTGAGTTTGTCACACAGAGCAGAAGTAATGACTGTTTTGTGAAATTTGTTTTAGGTATATATAAAAATCATAGGTACAGTTTTAAATATATATTAGTTACCTATGCTTTTTACATCAAGACACAAATGTGACACATACATATATGTATGTGTAATGCATATATATTTTTGCATATAAATATACATAGATATACAAATGTACAGAGATCTTCTTTCACTAATGCTCACATGACATAGTTTCAATTGTCCTCAGTCTACAGTTCACTCTCCTGTAGACACACTCCAGTTGGTTTTAAAGTGTGGGGCCCTGGAACCACAGCAGCCCTCCAGCTGTAGTTTGCCCAGAGCAGAACAAAGCACAACTATCTCTTCTTTTGCTGTGACCAGTACATTTTGGACAGCTCAGTTTAAGATTTCCAATAACACAGCATATCACAACTTTGAAACCTATTGACCTTATTGTTGTTTAAAACCCCTAGGTATCATTCACACATGTCTCTACTAAGCCTTAGCTTGTGTATTCTACAACTGTGCAGGTTGCTTTTTAATCCAAGATAGTAACTGCCATTCGTCTCTGTTACGATTTACCTTTCACCTTGAGTCATTTTTAAAAAAATACACTTATACGTCACATCCATGACCATCTTCATGCATATTTAAATCTGGTTTCACTGCCTCAGGAAAAGTTACATTTAAACCCCACATAGGTCTTGGTCAGCAGGTCATATATATTTTCTCTTTCTCTATCTGATTATTATGATGTCCCCAATCCAGCCAAGCCAGTGACCTCATTGTTTTCTTCCTTGTACCCTAGGCATACTTCTGCCTCTAGGCTTTGACAACACTAAACCGTCATCTTAGGATATCCTCCTTCCTCTAATCCATTTTTCATGACCCAACTTAAGTCACTACATCTTCCATGATGCTTTATTCACTTGATCTTAGCCAAAAGGCCAAGAAACGATCATGAATCACAACACTTCTGAATCACATTGATCTGTCCTCTGAATTTCTAAATACCTATTGCATTTTTATTTTGGTTCACATTTAATATTATATAAGAATATATATGTATAAATTAATATCTTATTGTCTGCATTGGAGGTGTTTGACTGAGTCATACAAGTGGACGCTCTAGAGCCAGACTGCTTAAATTCAAACCCAGTTCTACAGATTCCTCATTGCGTCTTTATGCAAATTAATCTCTCTGTGTGTCTCAGTTTCTTCAAAATCAGGATAATAATTGTATGTATCGCATAAGGATATGTGGTTTTTTAAGTTAATTGATATGTGTGAATTGCTTAGAACAATGCTTGACACATAGAAACACTCAATAAATTTAAGTATCATTATGATTATATACTATACACTTTCACATATTTTATTTCATTTAATTAGAGAGGAAGTTAGAATGTGGATTGCATCTTTATTTTACAAATGAGTAACTAAAGCTTGAGAGATTAAGTGACTTGTTCAAGGTCATACAAGTGAGCTGTCTTAGGGTTAGTGGGAGATTCACTATAAGGTAGACTAGAAAATGTTAAGGGCCATGAGAAGGAAAAGGCCCCCAAGAATTTAAAAGTTCTGGTTGAAGAAGTAGGGAGGGCTTGCTGATGGTCATGAGGAAGCAATGAGGAAGGGGTTGGATAGGATTGACCTTGATGAAAGTCTTTCGAGCCATTGCAGACAGAGGGAGCCCAAGTGGGGTGAGGGGCAGTGGAAGAGGTGGGTGTTGCTCCTCCTACATTATACTTCTGGTGTAGAGGACATGGGTCAGGAGGAGAATGAGTCTGAAGAGGAGATACTAGGGCATGGCAGCCATGTGGAGAACAGGCAGGAGTAGTTCTGCGGCATGGGTAGTAGTGTACTGTGTAGGAGAGGAAGGAAGAGAGTGGCAAGCCAAGGCTTTGGACCTGTATTCCAAGTTAGCTACTCAGAAAATTCCTAAATATTTGGTTACTGTACTGGGCTCTTACAATCCTTGATTGATTAGTCCTGGTGACTTTATTAGATGAGCCAATGGGCCTCCTGTGAAAGGCACGCACTGTCTGCTTAGTTCTTCATTAAGCTGTACAGGACTGAGGAAAAAGAAGAACCAAGGGCTTTCTCAAGTAGCTTCTAGTCTACATAATTGACTTATGTTTAAGTTGTGGTTGTCACATGGTGAAACTGTTATTCAATTGATAATGTTCTCTAATTCATGAGTAGGGCTGTGGGAGAGAGGCACGCAATGTCTGAAGAAACTGCCAGGAGGTGTGAAGGCACTGGTTGGGAAAGAAGGTGCAGGGAAGGCAGGTTAGGAATTGAATTGGAGTCAGGAGAAGACATTTTGCTCCCTTCCCAACTGGGAAACAAGTTATCCTTAGAGTCTAGCATATGGGCTGAGAATCATGGTGAGACTGGAGCTTGTAAAACAGTAACTTGAATTGTGAGTTTTCATGTACACTTCTAACTCAGCTCCCTGGGCCTTCGGCTGCCCATTGGGGAGATAATGGAAATAAAGAGGAGAATGCAGTTGATGCGGTTTCAATTCCTTTGGATGCTGCTGCAGACACATTTGAGTGGTCATTATTATGGGATAGGAAAGAAAGCTGGATGTCAAATTAAGATCACTGTGACTACCACTGCTATTACTACTATTAAGAATAATAATATTAATAAATATGTGTGTGATGCACCCATGGGAGCCTGTACTTGGGCACTGCCCCTGCCTAACGGGCTCACAGTTGAGAAGAACCTAAGGACAGTTTCCGTGCTTTCCAATTTGGGCTTTGTCTGGGTAGGCAGTCCTTGGGACCAGCCCTCCCCAGTGGGCTGAGTTAGCAGTGCTCTTTTGCGCTCCCTGCTGGCCAAGCCTTGCCCATACAGCAGCAACAGCAGCAGTAACCCCCACCTAGCCTCCCTTCTCTTGCCTAGTAAGTTCCTAGAATGTTGAAGAAGTAGGAAGAACCCTTAGAGGACACGAAGTCCAACTCCTTCATTGTACAGGCAGAGATATGGAGGCTCAGAGAGAGACAGGGACTTGAATAGAGTCACATGGTAAAGCAGTGTCAGCAACAGGGCCCTGTCTCAGGTCTCTTGGCTCACTTTCCAGAGCATCCATGTCTCCCTGTCTCTCCATTTCCTATCTCTCTACCTCCACCGACTCCCAGTCACTTGACCTGTCACCTAAGCTGGCCTCACACTGAGACTACGGCTTCCTTCAACACCAGCAGCCCATCAAAATCTATTGCGCAGCTTTTAAAAATTCTGTTGTATTGGCCCTACACAGACCAGTTGAATCAGCATCTCTGGATAAGGAGGGAGGAGGCAGAGCAATATTTTTAAAAGGTCTTTGGGTGATTCTAATGTATAGTCAAGATTTAAAACAATGTTCAAGAGAAAACAGTTGTATGTGACACTCTCTCCAACTCTTACCCCACCTTCTTGGCCATTCTCTGATTTGCTTCATGTTCTCCAGGCCTTGGTGATTAATAGGCTAGAGAAAGGAAGGATAAGGGGTGTGTACAGCAATAAAGGGTACATTCAGTGTACCTAGAAAGGCTACTATGATTGAATGGCTTTGATTGACAGCTAGCATGAGTGGTATGAACATGTTAACTCATGACATAGGTCAGGGCCATGGAAGCAAAGAGCTACAGCTCAAGGTGGGTCTGACGTTAATGCTTCATGCAGAGGCTCTCTCGTCCGTGTTCTCTTTCATCCTTCATCTCTAGAGACCTTGGCTGCTGCACTCTGAATTCCATCCCAGCATTTGCACTGAGACGCCTGCTACACAGCACAGATACTAAGGTAGGCCCATTCCTGAGAGACACATAACTCCTCTCACTGCTGACTGACTTTGGCTTCATGAATTCCTGATGGCCTCCCTTAGAGTGTCGGGCCAACTTGGACACTTCCAGCTCACCTTCATTCCGTCTCTCTTTTGTTCAGGTTCAGACTTACATTGCAGCCTCATGGCTCTCCCCACCTTCCCAGGCTTCCTTCCCCTTTAGTCTCATTTCCCTTCATAAATCCTTGCACATTTAATTCCATTTTATTGTCTGATTCTTGGAGGTCCCAGACTAACACAAGTTATGAGCATTGTAAAATCAAATGCATTCACCTGGAGTCTGGATCCAGGGTCCTGTACAATGAGAAGCCATGGGCCACTCTTAGAAATAATCAACAGGTTTCTGAACATTGGACACAAATCCCTAGAGTTTGGAGAGATTTTAGGAGTGACTTAAATATATTGCTTTGCTTCACCCCATATCAGTATCTCAGATGAATAAGTTTTTTTTCTTTTTTTCACTATTTCACATTAATGTCTTATATGGCTTCTTATGGAGGAAGAACTTTTTTTTGATTAATGTATAATTGACATTACATTACATCAGTTTCAGGTGTACAAAATAATGATTCAATATGTGTACACATTGCAAAATGATCACCATAATAAGTCCAGTCAACATCCATAACCACAAGTAGTTACAAAATTAATTCTTATGATGAGAATTTGGAAGATCCACTTCTGGCAACTTTCAAATATGCAATATGATATTATTAACTGTATTCACCATGCTGTACCTTACATCCCCATGACTTATTCATTTTACAACTCCACATTTGTACCTTTCGACTCTCTTTACACATTTTGCCCACCTCTGACCCCTGCCTCAGGCAATCGCCGATCCGATCTCTATATATATCAGCTTGATTTTGTATGTTTGTTTTTCTTTTTAAATTCCACATATAAGTGAGATAATGTGGTACTTGTCTTTATGAGTTATCTTAATATAATGCCCTCTAGGCCCATCCGTGTTGTCACAGATGGTGGGAGTTCACAGGAAGATCTCTCTTGGTTTCCATTTTGGATTTGGAGTCAGGGCAAAATGCGACTACCACTTTTTCTATGTTTTTTTTTCAGTTCTTTTGTTATCCAAATTGTGATGTTTAAGTTTTTCTAAAGGACAGAAATCTGTTGGAAGAGGAGTGTGTGTGTGTGTATGTGTGTGTGTGAGAGAGACAGAGAGACAGAGAGACAGAGAGACAGAGAGGGACAGAGACAGAGAGAGACAGGAACAGAGAGAGAGAGAGCAGAGCATGCAAACGAGACATGTCCTCCTGCAGTTTGTTTCCAGCTTTGCTTGGCGGTTCTGTCACACGCAGTGCTAGGCAACACACATGGTGACCTACTTTTACAAGAAAGCTCTTTTTGGAGTTGCAATCTTTACCTTCCTCCTTGGCCTGGGATGGGTTTGCCACTAAACGACAGATACAGATGTACAGAACGGAGGGTCTGTGGTTCTGCTATCACTACCAAATTAAATTAGAAGGTTGAAAGGCATTCTAGCTCTGATCTTTTTGTTGCCAGAAACCACATCAGAGATTTGAAACTTAATCACTTCCAACTCCTCCTAGGAGAGATTCAGCCTTAATCCCATCTCCAGCCCCATCTGGAGGGGCCAGGATGCTTTGTTCCAAGCTCCTGATGTTTCTACTTCTAATCCTGTCCCCTTCAGTGGCCTTCACTCTCTCCTACCCTCAGTGGAGTGTTTCTTCCTGACCCCTTCAGCCCAGCCCAAGCCAGCTCCTTTCATAGCTGCCCCTCCCCTTGAACTCCCTCTTCCTGTCCCCTCTTCCCCCAAGTGGCGGAAACTCCACCTCTGTTGACCCAATATCTTTGAAGAGGGTCCTGAGCTGCCCCTCTGAGTTTGGGTGGAGCCCCTTGTAGGTATCCAGAGAAAGATCTGGAATCAAGGGTATTTGTGGTTTCTGGTTCCCAGACACCTTTGGCGGCTTGAAGTTCTCTTCATTTGAGGTGCTACTTCTACTGAGGTACTTGTTTCCTGGGTAATCTCTTGACTGCTAGTGTTTCACCCACAGCTTTTGTTTCTGCTTTGGTGTTCTTGTCCCAGCATGTCACAACTTCACTATGAAGCCTACTGCAGATCTGTGGAGAATGGTCTTCCCTGGAAGGGAGGGGGAAAGTTCAAGGATCTAGAAGACCATGACCAAAGAGAAACAGGACTGAGCAGGGGACAGATAAGTAGTTGTGATTAGGTCTAGTGTAACAGGAATTAATTAGGGGTTCAAGACACATGTGAAGAAACTGAAGAGAAAATATTATTCAAATGAAAGCCCTTCAGGAATACCACCTATAGGCCCAACACAGGGGTCTGGCTTGGGATTCCCAAAACACTTGGGCCACCAACTTCTGCTTCTGTCCTGAGACTATGTGCAGGTCCCTTTACCTCTGTGGGGCTCAGTTTCAACAGCTATCAAATGAGGGAACTAAACTCTATAATCTTTTAGGACAGAAAGGGAAATAGTAGGTAGCCCGGGAAAGGGGACCTGTACAATTCTAGAGATTATTGAGAACCCCTCAGAGGGAAAAGGTGGATGAGGAAAAAGTAAATGAGAAAAAATCCATGGAGGTTCCAGTATTCTGCTTTACTGTAAGACTGTGATTGGAAAGGAAAAAAGGTTCTATGAACTTAGAAAGATTTTAAACTTTCTAACTTCTAGTTGCAAGTCTGGGAAAGTAAGCATTTAGCTTTTATAACTTCTGTAATGGTGACAGAAATAGAGAAGAGAGCTGAAATGGATTTTGAGTTAGCCCAGCAGCATCTGCTACAATGATTTTTTTGCTTTAAATATAAGTAGTTTTTTAGAGCCTATGAAGTTATAATTGATGAACAATAAACTGTACATATTTAAATTATTTTTTGGTAAATTTTGGCAAATGTACAGACTCATTAAATCACTGCAATAACCTATATAATGAGTATGTCACCCACAAAACCTTCTTGCCATTTTGCAGTACATCTTTCCCTTCACCACCACCTAGGCAACCATTGATCTATTTTGTTACTATAAATTAGTTGGCATTTTTAAAATTTTATGTAAATGGAATCATACAGTATGTATTTGTTTTGTCTACATATTCTTTCACTCAGCATGATTATTTCGAGATTCAAAATAATGTCGATCAATATTTTGTTGCATTTCATTGCTAACTAGTATTCCATTGAATAAACATAATATTGTTTATTCATTCACTTGTTCATAAATATTCTGGCTTTTTCTAGTTTTGGACTATTACAAATAAAACTTATGAACATTTATGTACAAGTACTTTTTAACTTAACTAATGACTTCTATTTTTAAAATCTTTTTTTTTTAGCAGAAACTGACTTGGCAAGTGTTGCGTTTGTATTTCTTTTTTTGTACTCAAGGGTACTTTGGGAAGTTTTTGTTGTTGATGTTTCACATCCCTTTTGATGTAATCACACATTGCTGAACCTACAGTAGCACTTCCCTAAGCATAAGGAATGGGTTTCTGAAAAGTTATGTAGGAATAATTTCAGTTGAAAAACTTAAGACTTTTTGTATAAAAAGTTGTCTTGGGGAGATGAGAAGCAAAGTACTTGTGAATATTATATATTTGCTAAAACATCAATAAATATGACATCAAGTGAAGACAATATTAATTTCTTTTCAAACTCACTGGCATAGACAAAGACTAGAGTCTGTACTCAGCTAGGGGACATAAGAATTCCATCAGTGAGACAGGGGACAGAATCCTACGATAGTTAGTTTCAGATGTATTGCTCCACCATGGAGGCGGGGAATATGGCAACACGAGTAATCTGGCCTTTAGGGCTGAGCTGGCCCATGGCCAGCAAACAGCTGTTGTTCAAGGAAAGGGGTTCAGAGAGATTGCATGGTGTGCATTTGTTAATAGAATTGTTGACAGAGTGAGATATGAGCTCTATCTTGTCTTCCTTTCAGGCCTTCCCAAGGAAATGGCCATACTTTTATTTCATTCTTATTTTATTTTGGTTTATATTTCCTTAATAAAATTTAAAATGGTTCCATGGGGGTATTTGGAAACTAAGAGTGACTCTCAGACTGGAAAAGAGTGTGGCTTGAGGAGACTTTGCCACAGTGTGGAAAGTGACAACCTGAAATGTGCCATCCAAGAGCAACAGCTTTGCCCTGGACTCTGGAGTCCCTGTATGTGTCCTTGACAGTGAGTTACTATAGAGAAAGGCAAGACGAGAACCCTTCAGAAAGCACTGACTCATCAACTGCTACAACAACACAGGTTCCCACTGCCCACTCTTCAGACTCTTCACCTGGGCCTTGAAGCCAGTCAGACCAGCTTGAATAGTATTTTGCTATAGTGGGCTGCCAGAGAGGCTGGGGGTGGTGTTCAGCCCATCCTGTAGGTTGGAGACAATGTTTGTGTACCAGGGCAGACCCCAGTAGCAGGCAGGAAAGGGCTGGAGAGAGTTGGAGAGAGATCTAATGAGGAGCACAGTGCAGTTTTCTTCCTCAGCCAACCCCCATATTGGGGTGACAATTCATGGAGATGGGATGCGTTGTTCTTGGCTTGCTTCAAGTCTCTGGGCAATGAACAAAGCAGTCAAGAGGCTGTGTGGGGGGCAGGATAAAGGTGAGGAGGAGACTGAAGGGAGCTGGTGGAGGATATCTGGACTAGGAGCCCCTGGGGCTACCCAGGCGACTGACTGGTCTGCTTACAAACATTAGAACTTCCCCTCTCCGGTCCTCCCAAACCCCAGGGACTGCAGACTGCTTTGCTCTTCTAGATCAGGAAGAACATGATGTCCTTATCTCGTGGGAGAGGGCTAGTCAATACTACCTCCAAGGAGAGATGAGAAGGGAATCAGGAGAACTGCAAATCCAGCAAGCAACGGCACTGGGGGAAGCCTACGAAGAAGGGTGCAGGCTCCATCTAAGGCCCCAGGGTTCCAGGAGTCCGGATGGGCGGTGGATGCAGACTCCATACTCTCTCACCAATGCTTCAAAGCCCTGGTGCTTGGGGCTGGGGTGAACTTTTTACTTTTATTGTCTCTATGAGCTTTTTCTAGACCTGGCTCCTAAAAACATATGAAACACAAACAGCTGCTTAGGCGACAGTGTTCTCCGCCCCTTTCCCTTACTCCCTACTCACCATTCTTCCCACCTGAATGTATTTTGTTGAGGGTCTGCTGCAGAGCTGTGTTTCTTCTAGGCCTCTAATTCTTGGTGCCTCTCATTGTCACAAAGAACTTGACCTATTGTATCTGGTGAAAACAAAGTTGACCTTCTCAAAATTACTTTAGCAAGTTCTACTCTGGCTATAGCCACTCTGAGAACCAGCTCATTCACATTGGGGACATAATAAAACATCTGGAACTTGTGGTTTGGGTTGAGACCATAATCTCCTGATCTAAGTTAGGGTTATCATGGTTTTAGCATGATACAAAAGCCCACGGCTTTGTCACAATACTCAGTGCTTAATGACATGACCTTAGAGAGCTTTTAGACTTTTTAGGCAAGGTTCTGGATTTTTAGTCCAATTCTAGCAACCCAGATCACTTTTTGGCAATGGAACCAATCAAGCCAGACATTTTCCTGGGAAAACTGATGGGTTGCATACAATCAAACAAACCTTTTTCAAGCATCTACTTTATTATGGGGGAACAGGCAGCCCTGAAGTGGAGTAGAGTAGAGGAAACAGGATTGTGGCTGATGGTTAAGGCTCCAGATTTGACAGGACCACTCACTGCGTGACTTCAAGCAAGTTACTTCTCTTCTTTGGTCTCAGTTTCCTCAAGAGTAAAATTGTTAGGAGTCCATCGGCAGTTTCAAAAATTTTCGCACTTTATATTCCCAGGGATGGCTCCATAGTGTAGCGGTTAGCACATCTGCTTTACATGCAGAAGGTTTTGGGTTCATGCCCCAGGTGGAGCCATGGACCGTACCCTGGATGTGTGCCGCAACTGTGTGGGAGGAGACGCCCAACTTCAGAGATCCAGTTCTTAAGGGGAGATGGCAACATCCGTAGATCAGGGGTGGATGTGTCAGTCCTGTGGTTGCTCCAGGAAATCAATCCCTGCTCCACACCAACTTGCTGCCTCCAAATCTAGCTCCCAGGTCCCATGACACTGCCATTCCAAGCTGTGGCTCCCTCATGCAGTGGTAGGTTTTCTTTTCTGGGTTGTTTCTCCCCAGGCGTGAAGCCTCTGTGAAGTGTAGGCAGGAACTGAGAAACCCCTTAAAGTCAAGAGGAGGGATCAGGTCAAGGGTCCTCACTACAGTTTAGCTAAACTTGAACTTCAAGGTCCTTTTGGTTGGCCTGCAATTGTTCAGTAGACTGCTCAGGTTGTTAATGCTTCTTATAGGTTGCTTTCTTACCCCAAATGATATGCTCTCCTGAGATTTGGAGACACAGAACATTGGATAACAGAAAGTACATTTTGGATTGGAAAGTGGAACACTTCCAGGGTCATATGCCAGGTTAAGGAGATCATATTTGGTTTGGGGACAGCACGTACCCTTCCCAGGCTGAACTAGGTCACCAAATACCCAGGTAGTCTCATCCAGAGAGAAAGAGAGAGATTTAAGGCCTTCTAAGGGCTTACTCCACTACTCCTTTGCTTGCCCTTCTCTATGTCTCTGTACCTCCTCTGCCCACTCAAGTTTAGCTCCATTTAAAGAAAGCTATGCTTGAAAGTGGTAAGGGTCCTTAGGTAAAATCTTTTCAGAACCCTTTGTGATAAGAGAGAGAGAAACAAAGACCAAGTAGAGTAAAGCACTTGACTTAGGCTACACAGAAGATGAGTGTTAGAGCTGGGAACAAGGGTCTAGGGCTGAGGGAAGAAAGGGAACTTCAAAAAGAAGGAGGGTATCTCCTAACCTGGACTTTGTGGTCACCTCTCTTCGTGGAGATATTTTGGCACTGGCACCAAAATATCTCAGAAATAGACATGCTGCTTCTCAATTATTCTTTTGGAGCTTGAAGACTGTGCATGTTTAATTTTCCAAAAAGAAAATTCTAGTATAGCCAAGACCCTGTGGGAACAAGGCTCAGGGCAGATTCTGAGGGAGGCAGCTCAGAGAAAGCCCCCAGTGACAGCCTTTGGAGACTACACAGTTTACGAAAGCCTAATTGGTATTCTTGCCTCCTCGCATATAGGCTACAGACTGATTGTTGTTGTCAGGGCATGCTCCATAAAATGGAAATTTGATTTTGTCACTCCCTAGCCCAGAAACCACAAATGAATCCCCACTGACTTGATATTAGACACAAACTTCCGAGCACACCGTTCAAGTTCCCTGAATACTTTTCCAGGCTCATCTTCTTCCACCCAAAAGCTACCTAAAGCACCCACACGTACTTTCTTCATTCACACCATATCATTCATATTTCAACTCCAAACCATCGTTCATGCTGTTCCATGAGCTTCAAATATCTTTATTGTAAACATCCCACAATCAATGAGCCTACAGTGACACATAATCTTCACTTGAAGTCCATAGTTAACATTTGGTTCACTCTTGGTGTATATTCTATGAGTTCTGATGAGTGTCAAACTCTCTTATTTGGTATCTCCCATTCTTTCTTAGAATTTCCTTCCCTCTGATTACATCACTCATCTGTTCTTGCATGTTGTCCACTTTACCCGTTAGAGCCCTTACCATGTTAATCATGGTTGTTTTAAATTCCTGGTCTGATAATTTTAACAACCCAGCCATATCTAGTCTGGTTCTGCTGCTCACTCTATCACTGCAAACTGTGTTTTTAGCTTTATAAATATATTTTGTAATTTTGTTGTTAAAAGCCAGGCATGATGTAGTAGGTAAATGAACTCCAGTAAATAGGCCTTCAGTGATGTGGTAGTAAGGTGTGTGGCAAGGAGAAGGTATTTTATAGTCCTATGATTAGATCTCAGTCCCTTAGTGAGCCTGTGCATCTGGGCTGTGAATTTCACAAGTGCTTCTCAGGTCTTTCTACCCGCTTAGGTGGACCAGGATGGCTGGATGGGGCTGAATTGGGTATTTGTCTTTTCCTAAGTCAGTTGGGCTCTTCATAAAACCACAACAGTATTTAGGCTCTAGTAAAATCATTTTTCTTTAAGGTAAGCCTTCTTAAGAAGAACAGAGTATTCTGGTATATTTCAAAGTAGCTATACCCCCTCACCTCCCGCCAGAAACATGAAAGGATTTTCATGCAGACTTCATTGTGATGATCTGATAGAACTCCTGAAGTAAAATTTACAAAAGTATTGGACTCTCCCTATGATAAGCCCCCATGGAATTTTTAAGTTTCAGATTTGTTCACACTAAACCGACAGCAATTTGTCCTGGTGCAGGTTTCCACGGGGGGTTCTACTCGTGGGTTTCTTCTCTGCTAAGTTGTGATTCTCTATATTCAAGTGTCCGTCTCTGTAATTTTTGGTACAGTAATTTGCCCTGCGACCTCACTTGTGTGATGAGTCAAAGAAGAGTTATTGATTTTTCAGTTTGCTCAGCTTTTTATTTGTTGTTGCATGCCAGACAGAAAACCTTGCACATTTTAAAAATGGAGTTGTGCTTTGATGGTGGTTTTACGTGTTCTTTATGTATTCTGGATACTAAACCCTTTTCAAATAAATGATTTGCAAATATTTTCTTCCATTTTGTGGGTTGTCTTTAGTTTCTTGCCAGTGTCCTTTGAAGCACAAAGGTTTTAAATATTTTATTGTGGTAAAATATACGTAGCAAAATGTACATTTTAACCATATTTAAGTGTACATTTCAGTGGCATTAAATACATTCACATTGTTTTACAACCATCACCATCATCCATCTCTAGAACTTTTTCATCTGCCCAGGCTGAAATTCTATGGCCATTAAACACTAACTGCCCACTCCCTCTTCCCCTGAACCCATGGCAACCAACATTCTTCTTTCGGTCTCTATGAATTTAACTACTCCACGTGACTACTCCACGTATCTCATATAAGTGAAACTTTGTTGGTCTTTCTCTTTTGCCAGCTCAAATCTACTGTTGAGCTCCTCCATTGAAGTTTTCAGTCTATGGCCATGCCACCCTGAACTGCCTGATCTCAGAAGCTAAGCAGGGTCAGGCCTGGTTAGTACTTGGATGGGATTCCACCTGGGAATACCAGGTGCTGTAATAAAATAACTTTTCATTTCACCTATTGTACTTTTCAACTCCAGAATTTCCATTTGATTTTTTTAAAAATTCTGTACCTGTATTGATATTTTCTAAGTGATGAGACATCATCATCATGTATTTTTAAAAAAATTCTTTAGGCATGATTTTCTTTAGATCTTTGGACTTTTTTGTAACAGCTGCTTTATCTTCTAAGTCCCACGGAACAGTTTCTATTACCTACTTCCCCTTCCCCTGTTTATAGGTCACACTTTCCTATTTTTTTTGCATGTTTCATATTTTTTTGTTGTTCAAAACTGGACATTTCAGAAAATATATTGTAGTATCTCCAGATACTATAATTGACGTTTCTGGACTAGTTTGGTGAAGTTTATTAGCTGTAGTATATGGCCTCTTTGTTGCACCTCAGTAGTAGCAGCCTTGGCCATGTACACAGCATCACTACCGCCAGTGATGACTATAGTTTCAGCAGGGCCCCTCTGTTTCTCTCACCAAGATCCCCATTTAGCTTGTAGCTGATCTATCTCTAGTGGTATCAAACCCAGCTATTAGCCTGCACTAATTGCTTCTTAATTCTACTCTTATTTTTTCTTAATGATGCCCATGGGCATAAATTGCTACACGATCTTATCCAGTTAAAGCACACCCTTGCAGGGACAGGCTGTTACCAATGTTTGAGACTTGCTGAGATCCTAGAATACATACATCTTCTTAGTTCTTTCTTTGGTCCTCTCTGTTAAACTTCTACGTAGTCTACACTTGATACTATTATCATGGAGCTCCCAGTCCCCTGTTAATTGCTCACCACTAACAGCTTTAGTGTTTCTAATAATGGCCTTAGGCAAAAACTATTATTTTTTTTCCAAATAAAGTTACTCCCTTTAGGGAAAGCTAAGGAACTTTTCATTCTTATAATCCTGTCTTTCCACCGGGCAGAAGAAGTTCTTCACTGCTATTGAGCTGGAGGTGGGGGGAACAGCCCACTTCTCCCAGAGTAACATCCCTGCTTTGTGAGCAGAGTATACTGAGCAAGATAGTAGCTACTGCTTTTCTTGACCCGTGTTTGCTAGGATGGAACCTCTACCCTATGAGCGAACTGGGACAGAGATGATCAGAGACGCAATATTCTTGGCCTACTATTTCTGGAGTAGTAGGACCAGGATGGTGCAAAGGTTCTCCAGTTCTCTTGGTCCTGCCCATCTGGAATAAACCTTCCACAACACGGAGCTGGTAGGGAGGGATGACAGATTCCAGCATCCTACCCTTCTGGGGATCAAACTAGCTTAGTACAGGGTCCTACATGCAGACAGACCTCCCTCCCCCTTATTGGTCACAGCCCCTAAATATAGAGCTTTAATCACACTGATCTGGGGAGGAGGGGCAAGGATGGGAGAAAGTTATGGCTCAAATGCCATAGAGTCTTGCTGTTATTACCAAGATTTATTAGAATCTCTTGAATAAAAGTTGTTCCATTTGCTGTATGACATTAGGACAACTTTTTAAAAAATTAAATTTCACCAGTTATGGCAGTTTCACTAGAAAATGGGTCAGCAGGACTCATTGTACCCCATTCTCCTTTATACTAGTGTTTGTAAATACACCTCCCTCACACACAATCTTCTTCCTTCTCTCTGAACCAAGACAAAGCCCTGGGCCAGGAGGACCCCGCCTGAGCCGGGCAGTGGGAGAAGCCTGCCCTCCAGGGCAGGAGTTGGGTCGTGGCCACTCCGGAAGT
>CM053505.1:101142478-101176088 GCA_028627145.1 Eidolon dupreanum
GGATTGTATTCTGTAATGGAATACACAATCTCGATGAATCTCTAAGAAACAATTATCAACCTCAATGTCATTCTGAATCTGCTCCTTGAATCCTATTTACTCTATTTCACAGATAGAGAAACTGAGTTCCAGAGAAGGGAGATCATTTTCTCAAAGTTCCATAGCAATCAAATAGAACTGAAACTCGGGTTTCTTAATAATATTTAACGTTTATAAATGGAATAACTAGATGTCCCACTTTATAAACGTTGTCCCGTTCTAATTATAGAAATTAAAATTCCCTGTCAAAACTAGCTTGGTTTCGATGACTTACATTCTATTCATTTTACCTCATATGCATTTTTTGTACACTCCGTACAATAACCTTACAATGTGACTACTGTTACCCCCATTTTACAGAGTAGGAACATCAATTCGAAGTAATTAAGTTACTTGTCTGAAGGTATATAAAAGGTACATGGTGAAGGTAATGCTGGATGCTCAGTTGTCACACTATTCTTCCATTTCCAGACGAACCTCTTACCATAGAGGCTTGGGCTGTGTACAGAACAGCTGCTTGATTTCCACTTGTGCCCTGTCATAAAGTTATTTGCTTAAGCTGCAGACAGCAAGTAGCTCAGAGTAGGAGGGGTCGGAAGGACACTCTCCCTAGGCCTGGTGCTGAAAAGCCTTTTCAGTGGCAGCTGATGACAACAGCACAATCCAGTTGAATAGGGAAGTTGTAGAGGGTGCAGCTGTAGCCCCTTGAGCAAGTAGTTCCCAGGAAAGGCAACTTTGTAAAATTGTCTCCCCCTAGATACACATTACTTCGTAGCGGAAGGGTACTTGAGACAACTTCTCACCCTGCCCGCTCACGTTCCCTTGTGCGAAAGTTCATCCTGAAAAGAGCCAATTGTCTCCTAATAAAACTCAAACTTCAAAACCATAATTAGCCATTTATTTCTGAAGATGTTTGTGTTGGCATGGAAGTCATCCCCTCTAAAGAGCACATGTCTCAACAAACAGCTCTTGTTCCTCCTTACCTTGATGCTTGCTAGCTTGTTCGCTCTGCCCTCATCCTGGCTCTTGGGGAATGCCACCCACATAGCGCGATGGAACGGGCTGCACTGGGAGCTGGGCAACCTGGCTTTTACTGATGCCTGCAAAACTCACCAGGTGCAAATCGTTAACCAGAGCCCCAATCTGCCTCTGTGTAGAAAGGGCCTATGGCGTCTTCCAAGCAACCTTGAACCTGAGGGTAGGGCCTCAGCTACTGTCTTCAAAATGTTTCCTGAAATCATGTCCATCTTCCACAGGGTGGGAGAATTCAGGGAACATCTTTGGGGTCTTAGATCTAGGATGTAGATACATGCTTGAAATAGATGTTTGCTTGGTCTCCACAAAGAGTCTTGTTTCTTTTTAATATCTTAAGTCTTTGTGTGCTAGAAAAATACAACATATTTCTTTAGGCTCTAGCACTAACAGATAAGTGACTTTGGGCAGTACACTTTAACGTTGGGCCTCGTTTTCTCATGCATAAAATGAGGAGGGTGGTTTGGATGAGGACTGTGCTGTTGTTCTTAACTGTTCTGAGTGTGTTTCACTCCTACGTCTGCCCTCATTGGCAAGTCCCTCCCCACCTAAAAAACTCTGACATCAGCTTCCTCAGTGGTGGCTTCCAATCCTGCCTCCATACCTTTATGGACACAGTGACCACAGTTATCTTTTTAACGTTCTTCTTGAACCATATGTAGGCTCTCTAGTACCTAAAGATCCAGCTCCTTCCTCGCCCTGTTATTCAAAGCTCTCCAAGCTCAGAGTTGGACAAAAGCTCAGGACACATCCATTTTGTAAAGGTCTCTGGATATTTTTTAATGAAAAAAAGTCTAATTATGCTATTAGAAATTGTGATACTTTTGAAACATTTACCTTTAACACCTAAACATTTAAAAACGCATCATGCAAATACAGTGCCATATATGACATTCCCAAGATAATTACAGGTTTAATATGGTCTACATTAAATACCTTTTCTGAGTTAGAGCTCCAGCCAAATGGTCCTTCTGACCTCCTCTTGTTCATCTCAGTCCCCACAATGGACTGTGACAATAGACAATACTATTTGAGCCAACTGGACCTTCCCAAACTTGACACTGCTGTAGGTGATGCAGATGTAGCCAGGCTGGCATTTGGGATCACTGGACAAGCTCCCTTTATACGTGTGCTACCTTCTTGCTTGGAGTGGCCAGACCTTTGGCTTGCATTGCTCCATAGCCACTTCAGCACCCGATGCCAGGCCAAAATCCTGGTAGGTTCTTAGTCTGTGTTGGTTTCATGGCTGAAGACCAAGGTGGAAATCTGTTTACAACTCTGCTTGTGTTCCTGCCCTTTACTTACCCCATTCATGAACACCACAGAGCCCCTACAAAAAGACACTCCAAACCTTCAAGACCCTGACATTACCTTCCCTCTACCCAAATCATACTTTTGAAACCTCTTCAGTCCTATCCCTACAGGCCCTGATCTTCTCTTCAGCCACCTCACTTCTGTGTCAGCTTTCTTTGTGCCGTGAGAGATCTACACTCAGTTACAAGGAGACAAAGGAGAACACTGTGTTTCTTTTGTCTGATTTTCTTTTGACCCATGCTGCTTTCTTTGCTGCCTTGTGAGCACACGCATAGGTATTCAAGTGAAACAAGCCCAGACTTGAGAATTAAGAACTTCGAGGAATTTCTGTTTCTGGTACAGTGGGAAACCTGGGGTAAGCTGTTTTCCTTCTTTGCACCTTGGTTACTTCATGTATTGAGAAGGTATCAAAATAATGAGATTAAACTCCAACGTTGCTGGAAGATGTCATGTTTACTTGATCTCTGGCATTCCAAGCACGTGGTTACCACAGGGTGCCTTGAGAGTAGCACCGATAAGTGGGAAGTCATGTTAGTAATGATGTGAGATAAAGCTGAGAATAAGGGAACGAACAATAGACTAAGGGTTGGAAGGCCCAAAGATAGGCACCCTTCTAATACCAATTTGCTTTGTGTCCTTGGGCAAGCCAGTGAAGCTCTCTGGCTTTAATTTCTCCCTTTGCAAAATTGGGTACATATAGCAGAGTAGCTAAGAGCAAGGGCTTTAAAATCAGACAAAACTCTTCCACTTACTAGCTGTATGACCCAATTTAGTCACCAAATCCTTCTTGACCTATTAACTTCCTTGAAGGAAAGTATAAGGGGGGCACTGATAGTATTTACTTTATAAGGTTGTTATGGAGATCAAATGAAATGACAGCGAACATATGTACAGAATTTAACATGATACCTGTCACATAGTAAGTGCTATATGAGTGTCAGTTATTACTACCGCTACTATGAAGAAAAGGGACACATGGGGAGGATATTTTCTGGCCTATCTTACAACCGCTATGAGGATCTAATGAGATAAATGCTGGAAAAGGAAGATAAAAAGGACTCTTCAAAAGTGAGATGAGATTGAAATTAAAAGACAAGTGTTAGGACCTTCCCTCTCTTGCTGCCAAGAGTTTTATCTTGGGCTCTGTCTTGCTCAGTGCTGGCATGAGAGGCTATCGCCTTCCCTTCCTACCCACCCATCCTTGCCGTCATGACGTTTGCTCCTCTTGGTGGATGGAATTGGAACAGGGGATTCAAAATCTTGACCTCCATCCCTCGACCAACTCTACCACTCCCATACCTACTGCAGAGGCACCTCTCAGATAAGTAGCCAGTACCCAACCCAGGCCAAGATGGCACATGAAGACACACTATTTTATAATGGCCATGCAACAAAACTGGCCTAAGTAAAGGAGGGGCATATTGTGTGGGTATGGGGTTTGCTTCTGTAGTGGAGAACACTTCATTTCTACATGCCAGGACTCTTATATTACCTCACTAAATCTTCACAAAGCAAATATTTTAGTTAGTATTTTTATAATATCCATTTCCCTTACACTTAGAGCAAATAGGTTCCTCAAGGTCAAACAAGTAAGTAAAATATCTTGTTCTTAAATCCATGTCTGTCTGACTTCACGGTCTGCACTTTTTACCTCTATATTATAGAAAGACTAATCTATTCCAGAAACTTCCTGTAGTGGTACAGATTCCAGGATGGCCAAGCTGAGGTTTAAGGAAATTTCTCAGTTGGGAAGCAAGTTGCCATCCACTGTAATACCTTCTGGCCTGCAGGGACTTTCTGTTCCTTTCTCTGCTCTTTCTGCCATTTTCCCTATTTCTCTCAGAAAATACTTAACAGAAAGTGTCAGTATCTCTGGAAAAGGCATTTTTAAAAAACTTAAGTATAATTGGTATATAAAATTTTATTTGTTACTTTAGTTTCAGGTATATAGTACAGTGGTTTGACATTCTTAAATCTTACAATGTAAGTTACTGCAGTAAGTCTAGTAATCATCTGTTCCTGTGCAAACTTATCACACTCGCTATTACTGACTATATTTCCCCTTCACCTTTTACACCCCGCCCCCCGACACCCCTCCCATTTGGCAACCATCAGTTTGTTCTTGCATCTATGAGTCTGTTCCTGTTTTGTTTGTTCATTTATTTCGTTCTTTGGATTCTACATATAAGTGACATCATATGGTATTTGTCTTTGTCTCACTCATTTCAGTCGGCACAATACCCTTCAAGTCCATCCATGTTGTCACAAATGGTAAAAATGCATTTTTAATGGCTGAGTGATATTCTATTGTATATATATGTATCATCTCTTCTTTATCCAGTCATCTACTGATGGGCACTTAGATTGCTTCTTTTTTTGGCTATTGTAGATAATGCAACAGTGAACATAGGGGTGCATATGTCTTTTTGAATTGGTGTTTTGGATTTCTTCAGATAAATACCTAGAACTGGAATTGCTTGGTCATGAGGTCATTTACTTTTTATTTTTTTGAGGAACCTACAGACTGTTATTCATAGGGGCTGTAACCATTTGCAGTCCCACCAACAGTGTGTGAGGGTTCCCTTTTCTCCACATCCTCACCAACACTTGTTGTTGGTTGATTTATTGACGATGACCATTCTGACAGGTGTGAGGTGATATCTCATTGTGATTTTAATGCGCATTTCTCTGATGATTAGTGACCTTGAGCATCTTTTTGTATGTGTATTTTCAATCTGCATGTCCTCTTCAGAGATATGCCTATTCAGGTCTTCTGCACATTTTTAAATCAAGGTGTGTGTGTGTGTGTGTGTGTGTGTGTGTGTGTGTGCGTGTGTGTTGAGTTGCATGAGTTCTTTATAAATTTTGGATATTAACACCTTATGAGATGTATCATTGGTGAATATCTTCTCCCATTCAGTAGGTTGTCTTTTTATTTTGTTGATGATTTCCTGTGCAAAAACTTTTTAGTTTGATGGAGTCCTGTTAGTTAATTTCTTCTTTTGTTTCACTTGCTCAAGGAGCTGCATCAGAAAAAAAATATTACTCAGAGCTATGTCAGAGAGTTGCTGCCTGTTTTCTTCTAACAGTTTTATGTATTCGGGTCTTACATTTAAGTCTTTAATCCATTTTGAGTTTATTTTTGTATATAGTGTAAGAGAGTAGAAAAGCCTTTTTATATGGAAAAATGAACTCTGACCATGTTTTTACAGTTCCTCCCCTTCTGCCCTCTTTTCTCTACCTCAATCCATTTGCTCTCACAAGGAATCCAAGGGTGCTAGGGATTGTCAGCAGATTCATGCTCAGAGTCAGGAACATTGCCTAATCTTAAGAGTGAGATTTCCTCTGGCTTTGATAGTTCATGAAGGCATAGCAGGAGGTCCCTAACTGTGGAGCCAACATTCGTATTTATCCCAGCTCTGAGAATCAAAGCCTTATTGATCTTGGCAGCCAGTGTTCCCTGGATTGATTACCTTGTCATCTGTCCCAGGCCAACCATCCAAGGTTTCCTTCCTAATGCTGGTCTGCAAGTGGTGTGTGGAGAGCAGGTTTTGGAGACAGCGTTATCACTTACCTGTCTCCTTGGGGTGCCTACTGGAATGAGCTACCTAAATTGGTTACCTTTTTAGCTCAAAAGTGTTCTCAAAGGTGAGAGTGGGGCCCTACCCAGTATCAGTCTCAGAGCAGGAATGGGCTCATTATTTTAGCATTTATTTCTTTTTTTGGCTCTGCTAAGGCCCTGATGCTTCCTGAAAACAGATTTTAGAAAATTAGCCATTTGACCCCTGCTGTTCTTCCCTAATTGTTGGACAGATCATTGGAGCAGCCACATGTTTTCACACAGGGTGTGGAGACTTGATAACCTAGTAGGGAGCAGCTGGTAAGCTCTATACACCATTGCCAGTACCAGCTGCATTTACTCCTTCTGTCCCATAGGCTCAGAGTTTTCTCTCCAACTTCGCAGGGCCCTGGTGAAATAAGGCCTGCAGCCAAGCTAGAGGTTGCAAGGCAGAGATGCTAAAATGGCAGAGAGCCAGACAGAGCAGTGAACAATGCATGGTGATGAGGAAACCTGAGGCCTTGCTTTTTACCCTGCCATGTGGATTTCTGTAAACAGCAGGAGGATCATTAATTAGCCTTTGCTTCATGCTCTAGATGCCTAGTAATATGCGGCAGGGACCTTGAGGGTGGGGAGAGACCCAAGACCATGAGAGGAATCCAGATTGGGAGGCACTGCCTAAGAGTCCAGGAGTGCCAAGTCTACAGAGCCATTGCATAATTGAGCATGACTGTGACACAACTTAGGATTTGGTTAATGTCTAAGGAGAAAGTGGTCAAAGGAAATGACCTGGGGGGCGGAGAGAGAAAAGGGGGCCTGTATTGGGGCAGGGGGATCTCAGGGACTTTGTCATGGAAACTCAGGAGAGAGAGACCCAGAAGGAGTAGAACAATGTAAGAGAAGATCTGAGCAGAGCACTTACCAGAGGCCTGTCAGGCTTCATGATAGTCGAAGGAGTACTAGAGGAGGAGTCCAAAGATGTGGGTGTTATTCCTGGCTTAACAATTGACCTCATGTGCGTCCTTAAGAAGTTTGGGGTTGCTCTGAGCCTCAGTTTCCCCATTTATAATTTTTTGATGCTTTATTAAGGGACAACAAACATAACAATAAACGCATATATTTTCAAGTACAATTTGACAAATTTTGACATATGTACATACTCATAAAACCACCACTACAATCAAAGTAATGGGCAGAGCTATCCAAAAGTTTCCACATGTCTCCCTCCCTCTCTACTCCCTGCCCCTCCTCACCCCTAGGCAACCACGAATAAGCTTTCTGTCACTCTAGATTAGTCTGTATTTTTCTAAAGTTTTACATAGCCGGAGTCATACACTATGTATTTTTTGGCAGGTTCTTGCTTTTTTCACTCAACATAATTCTTTTGAGATTCATCAGTGTCGTTGCATGTTGTTTGTCCTCGTGACTGCCTGCTTCCCTTCTTTCTTCCCTTTCCTTTGGGGAGGTGTTGGGGAAGCATTGAATTTTATTAACATGGAAAGGTCTCTAAAATATGAGTAAACTTTTAAAAGCAGATTATAAGTGGTATGTACTATATATACTGTCTTCAACAAAACTATATAGATATATGTATAGGAAAAATCTGTAGGAATGTATACCAAGGTAAAAACACTTGTCTCCAAGTGACTGGAAGTGTAGAGATTTTTGCTTTTCCATTTTCTAATTTTTCAACTGTGCAAATATATAGCTTTTAAAAAGTAGGAAAATGTTACTATATTTTAAAACACCTTTATTGAGGTATAACTGACATACAGTAAACAGCCCATATGTAAAGTAGACAATGTAAATTTTGATACATGTGTATATCGTGATGCCTCACCATATTTGATAATTAGCATATGTATCATCCTCAAAACTCTTCTCCATTTGGTTTTAACTTTCCTTAATGACTATTAAGGAAAGCATCTTTACATGTATTTAACATCCATATATCTTCTTTGGTGAAGTGTCAGTTTATCAGATATATGATTGGCAAATATTTCTCCCAGTCTGTAACTTGTGTTTTAATTATCTTAAAATTATATTTAAAAAGTAAATTTTAAAAATTTTGATGAAGTCAGTTTGTGCTTTCTGTGTTCAATTTAAGGAATCTGCCTACCCCAATGTCACTATGATTTTCCCCTATGTTTTCTAGAACTTTTATCTTTTTAGTTGTTACATTTAGGTCTATGATTTATTTTGAGTCAATTTTAAAATACGGTATAAGGGAGCAATTAAATTCCACCCTTCTCCACATGGATAGCCAGTTGACCCAACACCATTTGTTAAAAAATATTACTCTTTCTATGTTGAATTGTTTTGATAGTTTTGTTGAAAAGCAAATAGCCATATATGTGTAGACCTATTTCTGGTCTCTTCTCTCCCATTGATCTATATATTTATCTTTATGGCAATACTACAATGTCTTGGTTATACACCTTTATAGTTAGTCTTGAAATCAAGTCATTGTAAGTCCTCCAACTTTGTTCTTGTCAAAATTATTTTTGCAATTCTATATCCTTTTTATTTACACATAAATATCAGAATCAGGTTGTCAAATCCTACCAAAAAAAAACCTTGCTGGGATTTTGATTGAGATTGCATTGTATCTATAGAACAATTTGGGAAGAAGTGATATCTTAAAAATATTGAGTCTTCAAACCCATAAACAAGATATACTCCTCCATTTATTTAGGTTCTCTTTAATTTCTCTCAACATTTTATAATTTTCAGTGTAGAGATCTTGCATATATTTTTATTAAATTTATCCATAAGCATTTTAAATACCTAATGATATTCTAAATGGCATTTTCATTTCAATTTTTAATTATTCACTGTATTATATAGAGATATGATTTGTTTTTGTATATTGACTTTGTATCTTGTGAACTTGTTTACCTCACTTATTAGTTCTAGTAGCTTTTTTATAGTCTTTTGAATTTTCTAGAGACAATTATGTTGTCTGTAAATGGAGAGAGTTTTAAATCTTATTTCTAATCTGTATGTCTTCTTTACTTATTGCACTGATGAGAACCTCCAAAACAACATTAAACAGAAGGAGCAAGAGGAGCCATCCTTGCTTTATTACAAATCTTAGGGTAGAAGACTTTAGTCTCTCATTATTAAGTATGATGCTAGCTACAGATTTTCCATAAATGCCCTTTATCAGATTGAGAAAGTCTTTGTCTATTACTATTTTGCTGAGAGTTTGTATCTTGAATGGATATTGAATTTTATCGAATACTTTTTCTGCATCTATTGAGTCAATTATATGAGATTTAAAAAAAATGTTATAATCACATACTGCATGGAATGATTTTGAATGTTGAACTAACCTTGTATTTCTGAGATAAATACTACTTGGTCATGATGTTTTATCCTTATTCTATAATGTTGGATTCAAATTGCTAAAATGTTGTTAAGGGTTTTGCAACTGTGTTTATAAGGGAAAGTCATTTGTAGTTTTCTTTTCTCGTGATGTCTTTACCTGGTTTCAATATTAGGGTAATACCAGACTCATAGAATGAGTTGGAAAAGTGCTCCCTCCTCTTCTATTTTTTGTGAAAGTTTGTGTAGGGTTGGTATTTCTTCCTTAAAGGTTTGGAATTCACCGGTGAAGCCATCTTGGTTACTCCCCTATGATTCTTGAGGACCCTTTCAACTTTAACGTTCTACAGTTCTGATAAGGTGCTTTTCCTCAATCTTTGTGTTTGTATTCTCTCTCTGTCTCTTTATTTCCTGTCTGTTTGTCTCTGCCTCATGCCTCTTTCACATACTCTGTATCAGATCAATTTCTGACAGTCTGTGTCTGTAGGTGCTGACCAATCCCCTCAGAGAAAGCTGAAGAAACTGTTTCAATTTATAGTTCCTCCAAGCATTGATGGTTTTAGGTTTAAGAATCATGTGTATTATACCTTGGCTGGTAGAGTGGATAAGTGACCATTATGCTAAACCAGGGGTTGCCAAATCAGTGGGCCATTAAGTAGAACACAGTCACCCCTGAAAGACTGGGGCATTTTCAGATCTGACATGGATGTGTGAGTCTATCTGGGCCTCAGTGTGACTATCTGTGAAATTAAGAACTGGATCCTTAGGTCTTACGATTCCAAGAATGAAAGTAAATAAATAATAGCATCAGAGAGAAGGAGGCCAAATAACCTGATAAGGGAGTATTAAAACGACTTATGTTTTTAGTGATTATTTGACCTTACAAATTTTAACACTCAATAGTAGATAGTCCATTAAAGTTGGTATGTTTCGAGACAAAACGTGGAAGGTTAAAAACAGGATTTGTTTAAATGTGCAATGCTTGGAAAAGAATGTTTTCCAATATTACCCTGTCAACCCAGAAAAACATCACCATGTCCTAATGAAGAAAAAAAAATCAAAACATTGGCAGGATCAAATACCAGGACAAATATGAAAATACTTTTGGAATTTTTAAATAAAGTTTTGGTACAAATATGGAGTAGAGTCCTATGGTGAGTAGCTAACAAAGTAAATGAGCTTAGAGAGGCTGAGAGCTGGCAGAAAGCTTCTCAACCCACCATTTTTCAGAAAAAGAAAAAAGGTTTGTAATCAGCTTCCTTGAACAAGAGTATTTCATCTATTCACTGGAAAAATAATTATCTAGCACTTAACTCTGAGCCTTGCACAAGGCTAGAGAAATAGTTAATAAAGGAAGCTCAGCTGGAGGTCATGCTCCGGTCAGCCACAAAGCAAATGAAGGTCCGGAATCCTGCCATCTCAGTCCCCAAGGAAGACCAGGGTGTTGCATTTCTGCCCTCTGGAGCTCCTCGGCTGATCTCTGAAGTGTCTTCACTTGCCTCCTCTTAAACGTGTTTTACCAATCCTTTCAGTCATCTGAGTAATACATGCTGATCACCTGGCCAGATGTGCCAGCATACCATCAGCACAGTCTTGAGCTGCCTGCCATCTAACCCACATGATCCAATGCCCTACCTATGCCATTCTTACCACCCCACCTATTCCAACTACATTTAGTTTCTTTACCATGTTCTAGGGACTCTGAAGAGGGGTAGAGATGGAGCAGAAATGGGAATATTTCTGGCAACAGAGACTCCATTTCATAGTGCCATTTTATCCACTTAGCATTGGGTACAGCAGTTGGATAGCTAAGCCTCAGAACATGAGCTCCTAATACTATTTGTTATTCCTTCATCATACTGTGGACCTTATTATGAAGCTGGAGCTCTTGATTAGATGGTTATCTCTGTCCCCATGCTACTCCCTTCACCTCTCTCTCTCTCATCTACTTCTTCCCTAGCTTTGCCTCTTCTTTGGCTTTGTTCCATCATTCCCTTATTTGAGCTTCTGTGAGTTCTCCCACAACAAGAGGAATTTGTGAAAGCCTGTAATTTATTTGGAGAGTTTGGCTCTTGGAGTGTCCTTTTCCCCTTTTTCAACTCAGAGGGAGAGCTCAGATAGGTTGGCTTTTGGCATTCAAGGAATAAGAAATCTGGACTTACATTTGAGTTCTTTTCTGAGCAGTCTCCCTGTACTTCAAAGCCTATGAGCCTGGGTAAGGAGCCAGGGCACTAATTGGGCATTTGAGTGAAAACACTTTTTTGCATAAGGAATCTTGAGGGTCAATAGGCCCAGGATGTAGCTGGAAAGGCCAGGGTTCTGCTTCTGTACTGCCCAGGCCCAACAGAAGCCCAGCTGGCTGTGGGTGCCTAGAAGAAGAAAGGAGGGGGTACCTGCTGAATACAGACATTGTGTTCACTTCAGGTATAGGCCTTTTGGGGGCAACTCTCTAGGAGTCCTTAATTAACCTGAGAGTAGTGGTTGAGGCTAAAGAGAACTCTGGGAACCACTGGATGAAAGCTGTGGATGGTGGGTTTATGCATAGTTCATCCTCAAAGTCCTAGCACTCTGTTGGACAGAATGTTTATTAATCAGAAATTAGGTATTTGTTTAGTACTTAGTGCAGCTGTGAGTTGAAAATAATGCTCTCTGCTTGATGGAAAGTTGTGGGATGCCATGTCTGATTTTGCCAGGTCTGTTTAGAAAGATGCCCCTCTATATCTCCTGTTAAAATCTACTTTTTACCTTTCCAAATTCTCCCACATCTCAGCTGCTTCATTAAAATCTCTTTGTCTTCTTCATATGAGAGCAAGAGTACTATGGGAAACAAAAAAACTCCCTAGCTTTGAGTCCAAGGACTGTCAAGAGTTCTAGAAAACCTATACTGATGCCTTGTATTTTCCAAAAAAGAAAACTGAGTGCAAGAAAGGTAAAAGGTAACCAATAGCACTCATTGACCATCAACGTGGTTATAATTATCATCATTATTATGACTATTGGTTCTTTTTAAATATAGTCAACCCTCAATTATTTATCTCCTACTAAATTCCCTAATAACCTTTCCCACTAACAATCCTTAAAATACTTTGTCTTTTATCATGCTATTCTTCTTTAGTCATTAATTTAGCTATTAGGTTACCTTACTTTCCCTTAATATAGCAAATTTTCTTTTACTTGGAATTTTTGACTTCTCTGAAAATCTTTAAATAGAAAATTTTACCCTGGTCTTGAACCATGAAATTGCTGTATTCTATTGCCCTATTAAAAAAAAGTGTGTTCTCTGTTCTACTGTAAGATCCTTGAAGGCAAGGACTATACGTCACTTATTTAGCATATTCAATGCCTGTGAGATAGCCATTTGTCTGTGCCAGAGAGGATGTTAAATAACTGTTAAATGAATATCACATACAGATGGCTCATTTTAAAAAATATATGTTTAGGTTGATACCATCTTTGGATCAGCCCAGCTGTCACTCTGCTACAATAAACCTTGCTTAACCTCTAATATATATATAATATATATAATAATAAATATATATTTACATATTTATATTTATATTAAAAAACTATATTAAGGTACTTTTTCCTATTCCCACCATGAAGTATGGCTGAAAGCACTGGACATTATATATAAAACAAACATAAGAAGGCTGAAGGGGGAAGAGAAAATCACCAATAGGCTCAGGACCTCAGGACCCAAGCAACAACACAGCAGTAAATTACCTGGGTTTCCTTTTTGCCTCATATATCTTAGACCTGGAGCTGAAGAAACCATCAGCCCAGAAATGCCCACAGAAACAGACAAAATAATCCCCAAGAAAAGCCTGATTTCTCTAGCCTTAAAACCAGGAAAGGGGTGGCCTAGCAAGATAGAAAACTTTTAGACAGTAACTGCTCCTCTGTGGCCAAATTCCATGGGGAAAAATGCATTCCATCTGACCTTTACCAGCAAAGGCCTACTGGGGATCCTAGACTTCTACACTCACCCAGCTGTAACAGGATACCTCAACCTGCCCATCGCCTCCCATGCTAACGTAATGTCAGACAAAACTGAGTAGGGAGCCAGGAATTTCATCCCCTCTTGTCAGTAAGAAGTCCTACTCCTCCCCTGTGATGCCAGTGGAGACCGTGCAGGGAGCCTGGACTTTCACCCTTGCCAGACTGTAACCTCCAACTTTCCTCTCATTCCTGGAGAGGTGCCAAGGTAGTGTCAATGAAGGTCGAACAGAAAACTAGGTCTTTCAACATTGCTCAGTATAGTATCAGTTGGAGCAATGTGAGAAATATTAATAAGAGACCCCTAGCTCTCCTAGCAAGGAAGGAATCAGAGGAAGCCCATTGGAAATCTTGAACATCAACCGTTGCTCAACAGTAACAAGGTACCCATCACCCCTAGGGTGTCCATGGAAACTAAACAGGGAACATGGACTTCCACTCCCATCTCTTCCACCCATCTAGAATAATGAGGTGGCATGGTGTCAGAGTAGGCCTACTGCAATGGAAGATTTAAATAATATCCAGCATCTCATAACATAATATGCAAAATGCCTAGGATACAATAGAAAACCACTTGCCACATCAAAGACTACGAGAATCTCAACTTCAGTGAGCAAAGAGTCAACTGACACCAACACTAAAATAACACAGATGTTGGAATTATTTGATGAGGATTTTAAAGCAGCCATCATAAAATGCTTCAATGAGCAATTACAATTATACTTGAAACAAATGAAAAAATACCAAGTCTCAGCAAATAAATACATGATATAAAGAAGGAAGTTTTAGAACTAAAAATTACAACTGAAATCATCATCAGCATCATCAACATCATCATCACTTTACTGGATGGACTCCACAATAGAATGGAGAAGACAGAGGAAAGAATTAGTGAACTTGAAGATAAAACAATAGAAATTATCCAGTCTGAATAACAGAGAGAAAATAAATTGAAAAAAAAAAAAAAAGAACAGACCCTCAGGCAACTGTGCAGGCTATAACAAAAGATGTAACATTCCTTTCATCAAAGGAGTCTTGGGTGAAGAGGAGAAAGGAGGAGCTGAAAAAGTACTCAAAGAAATAATAGCTGAAAAATTCACAAATTTGGCAAAAGACAAACCTACTATGTCAAGAAACGGGGTGAACCTCAAAGAAATGTCAAAACACATTATAATCAAACTTCTGAAATCTAAACACACACACACACACACACACACACACACACACACAAAATAATCTTGAAAACAGTGAGAGAGAAATAAAACCTTAACTAAAGGGAAAAACAAATGACAGTGGATTTCACATCAGAAATTATGGAGGGCAGAAGAAAGAACACTTTTTAAGTTCTGAAAGAAAATCGTCAATCCAGAATTGACTATGCCCTTAAAGAGAAAAGGGTAAATCTAGAAATTCTCGGAGGAAGGAAAACTAAGAGAATTTGTCAACAGCAGACCTACCCTAGAAGAGCAGCCAAAGGAGGTTCTCTAAACAGGAAGAGACTGCAATAAAAGAAATTTTGGAACATCAAGAAAGAAGAAAGAACAATGAAAAGAGTAAAATTATGGGTACATGCAATAGAGTTTCCTTCTCCTCTTGTGTATTCTAAATTATATTTAACATTTGAAGCAAAAATATAATTCCTGGTGTAGTTATCAATGTATATAGAGGAAATATTTAAACAATTGTCTTGTATTATAAATGTGGAGTGGGTGAAGGAAAATAAAGGAGGTTAGGTTTTTGCACTCCACTCAAACTAGTGAAATGTCAACATTGGTAAACTGTAATAAGTTCTACACATGTAATGTATTAGCTAGAGCAACCACTAAAAAAGGTATACAAAAGGGTACACTGAAAAAACTATAAATAAATCAAAATGGAATTCTAAAAATTGCTAAAGGAAATGGCAGGCAGGGAAAGGGAAATAGAAAGATGAAAAACAGAAGAAACGGAAAACAAACAAAAAATGACCGTGACACATCAATGATTATGCTCATTGCAAATAGTCAAAATACAGAAATTAAAAGACAGAGATTGGAAGACTTCCAGTCAAGATGGCAGAGTAGGTAAACACTGGGCTCACCTCCACCTATGACCACATCGACATTAAAAGTAAATTACAGAACAATCAACCACCTTTGAGAATCACCTGAAGGCAAGCTAAACAGAACTTCTATAACTAAGTATATAAAGAAGAAACCACCTTAAGACTGGTAGGAAGGGCAGAAATGCCAAATAGGCTGGCCCCACACTCACATATAGTGGTTTAGAATCTGGAGGGATATCACAGCTGCAGAGGTCCCTCCTGAGGATCGAGGGGTCCCAGCCCCACACCAGGCTCCCCAGCCTGGAGCAGCAGTGCTGGGAAGAGGAGTCCCCACAATAGCTGGCTGTGAAAATCAGCAAGGACTCTGACCAGGTGAGATGGAGGGCGCCGTAGACCCAAGCATTCTCTTAAAGAGGCCAAGAACAGACTCACTCACCGATACTTGCCCTAAGCTTCAGAGAAGGGACAACAGCTCAAAAAGTGCCAGAGACATACGAAGAAAAACTGAATGGTCTGGCTTCACGGCTAGGGCTGGAGATGCAGCTCTCACTGGGACTAAAATGCAGGCAGGTGCCATCATTCCTTTCTTGAGCCCACCATGCCACACAATCAGCAGGTACAGGTGGGTGCTCAATTTGAGTCCCTATTAGCCTGGCTAACACAGCTCATGTGCTACTCTAATGATTCCCTGAAACCTCACTCAATTCACTCAACCAGCACTATCCTCTTTCGGAGGCAAATCGACACAAGTGGCTGGACGAGGCCTATACTGTGGCTTTTCCTAAAGTCTCTGAAAGGTCCACAAACTCCAAAAAAGCAGAGGTTGGCCTCGGCACACCCTTTGCCTCTTGCTAAGCAATCCCAAGCCCAGCACTAGTGGCAAACATCTGCAGATCACTTTGTAGCTCCACCTTTGTGGCCCCAGGTGGGGCACAGGCAGCAGCTGATCTTGACTTGCACCAGACTCCCTCCCAAAAGGCTCCAGGACCAACATACCTGGTGGCCAGCTTCAGACCACACCAGAGCACCACCTACCCACCTCCACAAACAGCACACCCAGAGGGTGGATTCAGCAGGCACCAGAGCCCCGCTAAAGTGAATCCTGCTCTCTAGGGTCAGGCCCTGCACAACAGCTCCCCATCATAGTCATGGCCAGTCGGAACAACCAATCAGCCCGAGGGTCGATCCCACCCAATGACGTGCAAGCAGCAACCAAGGCTGAAGTACAACAGGAGAGCAGACACAACCCACACAAGGGACACACCTGCAGCACCCAGCTCAGGTGACCAGGGAGACTGCACCACTCAGCCCCACAAAACACCTACTACATAAGGCCACTCTGCCAAGACCAAGAAACATAGCAGAAGAAAGAAAAGATAAAAAATATGAATAAAATGCAATAACTACATATCTATCAATCAACAATTACTTTAAAGGTAAATAAGTTAAATGCTCCAATCAAAAGATAAATGGATAAAGAAGAGGTGGTACATATATACAATGGAATATTACTTGGCCAAAAAAAGAATGAAATCTCACCATTTGCAAAAACATGGATTGACCTAGAGGATATTGTACTGAGTGACAGTCAAATACCATATGATCTCACTTATATGTGGAATCTAAAAACAAAAGAAAACAAAAACAGTCTCATAGATACAGAGACCAAAGGGACAGTGACCAGAATGGAGGAGGTGGGGGAGGTGAAAAAGGGAAGTGGAATATAGTCAATAATATTGTGAAAAAGTTTGCACAGTGACAGGTGGTTACTAGAATTAGTTGGATGATCATGCTGTAAGATATAAAAATGTCTAATTGCTCTATTGTATACTTAAAACTAATATAAGCAATATAATATTGTATACTGACTATAATTAAATTTTTTAAAATTTAGGAAATCACCTTAAAATGAATCATAGACTTAAATATAAAATACAAAAGTATAATTCTTCTAGACAATAACAGGAGAAAGCCTAGATGACCTTGGGTATAGTGACAATATTTTAGACACAACAAAAGCATGATTCATGAAAGAAATAATTGATAGGCTAAACATTAAAAATTAAAAACTTCTCTGCAAAAGACAATGTCAAAAGAATGAGAAGATAAGCCACAGACTGGTGGAAAATATTTGCAAAAGACATATCTGATAAAGGACTATTATCCAAAATATACAAAGAACTCTTCAAGATTAACAATAAGGAAATGAACAAGTTTTAAAATATGGGCCAAAGACCTTAACAGATACCTCATTAATGAAAATATATAGGTGACAAAGAAGCATATGAAAAGATATATAATATCATATGTCATTAGGGGATTGTAAATTAAAAGATTGAGATCCCACAACATACCTATTAGAATGGCCAAAATCCGGAACACAGACAACACAAAATTCTGGCAAGGATGTGGAGGAAAAAGAATTCTCACTCATTGCTTATGGGAATGAAGGATGGTACAGCCACTCTGGAAGACAGTTTAGCAGTTTCATGCAAAACTAAACATACAATTTAGCAATTTTGCTACTTGATATTTAACCAAATGAGTTAAAAAACTTATGTCCACACAAAAATTTGCACGTGGATGTTTATAGCAGCTATATTTATAATTGTCAAAACATGGAAGCAACCAAAATGTCCAGTAGGTGAATGGATAAGTAAACTGTGGCACATCTAGACAATTGAATATTATTTGATGCTAAAAAAAAGAGCTATCAAGCCATGAAAAGACATAGGGAAAACTTGAACGCATATTCCAAAGTGAAAGAAGCCAATCTGAGAAGGGCACATACTATATGACTCCAACCTATGACATTCTGGAAGTTTTTTTAGTTTATACTTTTACAGTTAAGTCTTTGATCCATTTGCATTAATTTTGTATATGATGTGATTATTGGTATTTGCAAAGCTTTCTTGTACATATGTTACATCTGATTGTCATTTAAAAAAATCTTTGAAGAAAGCACATCAGGAATTGTAATCCCCATTTTACAGATGAGAAGACTGAGGATTAGAGATGTGCTTTGTGACTTGCTCACAATCCCACAGCTAACAGGTAAATTGTGATGAGAGTTCAGGTCTAGGGAGACCCAGGCCAGTACTTTGAGACCTCAAGATGGTGTCTCAGCAAAGCAAATTTTTCCCAGTGGGAATCTAAACAACTTTTTAGGCACTGAGGTAAGAGACACAGTGCACTTGAGCCTCCACAATTGAAGAGAGCCAGAAGCTGGCCTGGTGCCCTGCTCAGGCACTCTTCAGTGAATGCTTTTTGATGATAATGAAGAAAATGTTTAGAGGAGAGCTCTGAAAGTAATACAGAGTTAGAATTTTATGCTAAGAGAGGAACTAAGTGAAAGGAACTAAGATTATTTGGCCTAGAAAAGAGAGGTACAACATGAAACTTGAGAACAGCGTTCAAACAAACGAACAAACAAACAAAACTCCTCCGCTATCTTTCTGAGGGCTGAGCAAGAAGAAATGGGCTAGAATAACATAAGTAAAAGGACAAAATTTTTTACCTCCTGGTCAGAGGATTGTTACAGACACTTAAGGGCTTCTATAAACAAAAGGAACTCTTTATTTGAGTTTGGAGCCAGAGATTTGTCCAACATGGGCTCTGATGAAGGATTTCAACATGATGGTTACATGACCCTCTTGCACAATATCCTTCAAAATCTTTGGGTGGCTCCTGAACCTATCCTGTGTCCTTGTAAAATTCCAGGTGGCCTTTGTCTGTGGCCTTTCCTGCTCCTTAGTCTTAGCATCTTCACAGTACTATTTCACTGACCAAGAGAAGCTTACCTTAGCTCCTGAAGGCTTAATTAATGCCCATGCTTCCTGGCCTTGAAGCCAATTAGCCCAGTGCCTAAGTCTAGATATCTGGCTTGGCATCCCTGGAAAGGCCTGAAATGTTTGGTTTGGCTCATCCAAATCTGACCCCAATGTTTGAATCCCCTGTTTTATATCTAGCCTCTGCTTGCACAGCTCCAATGATGGGAAACTTCATTCATCTCAATAGAAGATATAATACAATGAACTTTGGACTAGGAGTAAGGAAAGTTGGGTTTGAGTTGCAGCTCTGCCACTTACTTGCTGTGTGATCTTTGGTAAGTCTCTTCACATTTCAGGACCTGTTTCTTTTATCAGTAAAATGTTAGTGGAGAGATGTCTTTGTTTTAGTTTCTGTTGGTTTAACTGCTGTAACGAATGGGTCACAAAAAATCAGTGGCTTTCTTCAATAAATGGTGCTGAGAAAATTGGAAAGCCAATTTCATTCATGCAAAAGTAACTCAAATGGATCAAAGACCTAAATATAAGACCCAAAACAATAAATTGCATGGAAGAAAACATAGGTACCAAACTCATGGAGCTTGGATTTACAGAGGATTTCATGAATCTGACCTCAAAGGCAAGAGAAGTAAAACGAAAATTAATGAATGGGGCTATCTCAAACTAAGAAGCTTCTGCACAGCAAAAGAAACCGTCAACAAACAAAAATGCAACCATTTGAATGGGAGAAGATATTTGCAAGCAACGCCTCCGATAAGGACCGAATACCTAAACTATACAAAGAACTCATACAACTCAATAATGACAACAAAAAACAATCCAATTAAAAAATGGACATAGGACCTGAAGAGACACTTCCAAGAAGACACACAAATGGCCAACAGACATATGAAGATGCTCAGCTTGAGTAGCTATCAGGGAAGGAAATGCAAATCAAAACCACAATGAGATACCATCTTGCACCTGTTAGAACGGCTCTAATCAACAGGATAAGTAATAACAAATGTTGAAGAGGATGCGGAGAAAAAAGAACCCTCATACACTGCTGGTGGGACTGCAAATTGGTACAGCCACTATGGAAAACAGTATAAAGGTTCCTCAAAAACTAAGAATTGATCTACCATATGATCCAGCAATCCCTCTACTGGGTAGTAACCCCAAAGACTTGAAAACTCATCTATAAAGATATTTTCGCATCGATGTTCATAGGAGCATTATTCACAGTGGCCAGGACATGGAAGTAACTGAAGTGTCCTATGATAGATGGTTGGCTAAAGAAGCTGTGGTGCATTTATACAATGGAATATGACTCAGCCATAAGAAGAGATGAAATACCGCCATTTGTGACAACATGGATGGACCTCAAGATAATCATGCTAAGCGAAATAAGCCAGACAGAAAAAGTTGAAAATCACATGATATCACTTATATGTGGGATATAAAACTGAAAGTAACAGACAAAGATGACAAAGAAACAGAGACTCACGGACATGGAGAGTGGATTAGTGTTTAACAAAGGAGGGAGTAGGTAGGGGTAAAATGGGTAAATATTTGATGATGGAGAGAAATTTAACTTTGGGTGGTTAACATACAATGCGATATACACACACATATGACGTATCATTGAATTGTACACTTGAAATCTATTTGATTTTATTAACCAATGTCACCCCAATAATTTTAATTAAAAAATTCAGTGTCTTAAAGGACAAGAAGCTTATTTCTTATGTAACATTCAGGGAAGGGGTTCCACATTGGAGGGGCAGGGTAAAACTTCACTCCATGTAGTTATCTGGGGACATGGACAGAACTGATCACAGTTCTGCCATTCTCAATATATGGCTTCCTACTTCACTCTGAAGTTGTAGCCCACCAGAAAGCAGAAACCTAATGGGAGTAATTTTATGGTTCAGGCCTGAAAGTTGTGTGTATCGTTTTTACTCACACCTTATTGGTCAGAGTTCAGTCACATGTTGATGCCAAACCGCCAAGGAGGCTGAAGAATGTAGGTCAGTTGAGTGGTGGCTAATCAGGTTTTATCATAGACCTCATCTTCAAAGGACCCCTGTCTCAGTTCTGAAGTTCTGGGTGTATTTATCAGCTAGACTCCTGGTTCTCACATTGCCCTCCTACAGGCTGTCTGAAAATTGCCTGACTTCTCTGACTATCAGGGAGTAGCTGGCTGGCAGTGCAGGCCCATGCAATGCCCACTGTGAAAGGCCAGAGAAAGACACCAGCTATCCAAGCAGATGCCACATTAAGCAAAGGTATCTTTGTGTTTGTTTCCTCTGCAGCATGGGTAGGAGCTCTCTCAATGGGCATGATCTTCTTCTGTTCTCCCATTGTGAGTATATTCACTGATCGTTTGGGCTGCCGAATCACAGCAACTGCTGGGGCCGCCATTGCTTTCATCGGCCTCCATACCAGCTCTTTCACCAGGTAAGGCTAGGTGTTCAATTGGGGACATGCTTCTCACTCCATGTGGCTCCTTCCATGTAGGGTTCACAAAGACCCTGCTCCCAGGATTCGTTGTTCAATGGGATACATCTTCATAGGGTCCCCAGGACACATTGGTAGGTAATATCCCCAAACAGACTGCAAAGTTCCAAAGTGGGAAGAGCCTAAGCTTGAGAGTTTGTATAGCTGGGCCCATGTCCAGTTTTGGCCTCAATTTCTGTATCTATGACATGAGGGGATTAGACCAGATGGTCTTTTCAGTTCTTTTTCAGCTCTACTATTTTAGTCTCCTTCGAGATGTACCATACATCTCATGACATTACCTGCCTTCCCAGGAAGAAGCTTTTAGAGCGAGTGCATGTGGATCCTAACCATTATGGGATTCCAGGGGGAATCTTCTGGTGAAAAAGGGGTCAGCTGAGGCCAAGACTGTTTAGCATTTCTGGATCCTTTCCAGATATTTCTGGCTGCCAATATATGGACTGGCACAGATAAAGATTCATGTCTTGGGCAGGAGAAAGGATGTTTAACAGCCTCACCCACTTGGGTACAGACTCAGCACCCAACCACCCAGCTAGGCCTAAGCTAAAGTCAAACTGTGGTCCCATTGGTCCTAGTGGCAGAACTCAGAAGTATCCATGACAGACTTTCTGCCAAAGATACTTTGGAAGTTATAGTCCCTCCTTCTTCCAATCTGCCTGGGCTGCTGTAGGACAATGGTTATATTCCGTAGGCCTAAGTTTCCACTCCCATTAGAGAATGAAAATTGTGTCCGGCCACAAGTGGGCCCCGTGAAGATGAATCAGCTTCCTTTATGACTTGAGCGTTCCTGGCTGCCTAGCCTACCCTTCAGCAGAAGTTGCATCTATCCAGCAATGGTTTCTTGGCTTGGTCCCATCCAATTGGGACAGAGGAGGGGGAAACCATGTCCTGCTTAGACCCTGCTCGGCCCTCTCAGGGCAGCAGCTGCAAACCCTTTCAGGACCCCTCTAATTGTTGTGGCCTCATTTGCCCCTGTGGGAAGGTGCTGGGCCACAGAAGCAGCTCCAGTCTCCACACTACACAACAGAGGTCTGTTTTTTAAGGCCAAGCAGAGCAAAGTATAAACAAATTAGCAACATACGGATCCCATTTCCCTTCCAATCTGCATGAGCTCAGTTATAGGACGGGAAGGAGCTCAGATGTGTTTTCTTCTTTAGGTACATTGGAGTAGGCGTTCTGTTCTCCAGGCACCAAGCCCCTCCCCTACCCCTTTGCCTTTTGTGTAAGAACATTTTCAGAGCCAAGAAATTTTCTGGATGGCTTCACATCCAGTGAAAAAAAACATGGTTCTGCTTGTGGCCAGAGCCCCAAGTCATCCTTCCTATTGTCTGAATTTCTTTGGATGGCAATCTCCGTAGCATGGGCCCAGTCCTTCAGCATGAGGGCTGGGTCTGTCTATGGGGAGTAACTGCCTGAACATGGAGAGTATTAAGTAATTAACTGGTCAGATAAAAACTATTGCAAAATATGTAGAGGCTTCAAAAAGAAAACAAAATTCTTGACTGGGTTGTGCCAATATCGTCTAGGGGCATATGGCTAGCCAAGTTAACCTTCGCATGGCCTTTTCCCTGCTGACATTTGCCTTCCATTATAGAGGCATGTGACCACAGCAGTATCTAAGAGTTTTAAGCCAGAACCTGTCTTACTTAGTCAGACACACAACTTTTTTGAGGTTCCATTTCCTGTCAAGCAGTCAGGCTATACTGACAACCTAATCCATACCACGTCTAGTAACAAGAGACAGGCTCTGGAGCTTAAAGGGATTTTATATTTTATGATCTCCAAGGAGATCACATAAAGGGTCTTGGGATATTCAGAACTTGGGCAGAGTTGTGGGGTGGGGGGCAGGAGGCTACCAGCCCTTCTCTGAACTATTAAGCGTCCTGACCATGGAGAAAGGCATTGAGGAGTCCTAAGGAGGATCTCAACCATCCAGCCTTGTAGACTTTTGTTGTAATTTGGGGTAAAGCTTTGACTACACACCTACCCATGCTGTTTATGTAAGCAGTAGGTGAAACCATTCTAAGTCATTGCCTTACTCCTTGTAGTCCATCATCCAGCCTTTACATAAGTGGTTATGGCTTTCTTTTGAACAATCCTGTCTGATGGTTTGCAATGATTCAAACTATAGTCACTCAGACCTGGAGTCAAGTCCAAGCTTTGCTGATCCCCTTGGGTAAATTACTTTATTTCTCTGAGCCTGTCATTCCATCTGCAAATTGGGGATCAGAAGGTGCTGTTTCTTGTCTGTTCTGAGGGCCAGTGGTAAGTGGGCCTGTGGGTTAATGATGGGGGGATTCAGGTCTCAGGAGGGTGAAGGGAGAAAGGCAGGTGGATCGCTGGTCAGGCTGCTGAGGATAGCTCTTGGTGTCTCTCCCACAGCTCACTAAGCCTGCGTTACTTCACCTATGGGATTCTCTTTGGTTGTGGCTGTTCCTTCGCCTTTCAGCCATCTCTCGTCATCCTGGGCCACTACTTCCAACGCCGCCTGGGTCTGGCCAATGGTGTAGTATCTGCTGGGAGTAGCATCTTCTCCATATCCTTCCCCCTTCTCATCAAAACACTGGGGGCTAAGATAAAGCTCGCCCAAACCTTCCAGGTGCTGAGTACCTTCATGTTTATTCTTACGCTACTTTCACTCACCTACCGGCCCCTCCTGCCCAGCTCCCAGGACACCCCAAGCAAGAGAGGTGTCCACAACCTGTGCCAACGCTTTCTGGCTCAACTCAGGAAATACTTCAACATGCGAGTGTTCCGCCAACGTACCTACCGCATCTGGGCCTTTGGGATTGCTGCTGCTGCCCTTGGCTACTTCGTTCCCTATGTACACCTGGTGAGGAATGCCAGGGTGGACCCAGGGGGGTCCACTTTATCTGGCCCCAAGAATCTGTCCTTAACTTGCCTGCAGTCCAAAAGTAGGGGTGGAGGAAGCTGAAAGGGCAGAACTGGGACCTTTGGGAAAAGAGACAAATCAGTAGTTGGAGAGACTCAGAGTACAAAAGAGTTGAGGGAAGACGTCAGAGAGAAATTGGGGGAGTTCCTTAGGGGAAGGCCTAAGGTCTTTCCCACTGGTAAGTCTAGATAGGTTTTCAGGAGAAGATAAGCATCACTGAGATGCAGGAGACTGGTCCCCAATAACCTGCTGTGACCCCATCCTGCCAGGCTTAGGGAATGGGGAGATTGTAGGAGAACCATTGGGTTTTCTCAGTTGTTATGGCTGTATTCTGTTCTGCCAGGGCTTGGAAGAGGATTGGATACACCCACTCCCCTCGGCTGTTGTTCAGGAGCCCAGAATTGAGAACCAAGGGATATGCAGCCTTTTAAGCTCTTAGAAGCAGCCACAGAGCTCTTCTCCAAGCTAGGGCTATATGGGAGGGGGCTGCAGGGGAGGAAGTTATTGCTGTGGTCTGGATATGCTAACAGTTAACCAGTCAGCTCCTCTTCTTTCTCCTGTCCTGGGGGGGCCTGCCACTGTGCTTTTCAGATGAAGTATGTGGAAGAGGAATTCTTGGAAATCAAGCAGACCTGGGTCCTCTTGGTGTGTATTGGGGCTACCTCAGGCATCGGGCGCCTTGTGTCAGGCCGTGTCAGTGACTCCATTCCTGGACTTAAGAAGATCTATTTGCAGGTGAGTATGCCCACCCTGTCCACTGCAGGGAGAGACAGCCTACCACAGATGCTGGGTTATCCGCATCCTTTGGGATAGAGTGATAGGGTGTGTCACTTCTGTGCCCTGGGCTCTAGGTCTGACACTAGGTTGTTGTGCAACATGGGAAAGTCAATAAAATTTTTTGAGCCTCAGTGTCCCTTGCCTTCAAATGAACACAATCATCCTTGTTCTGCCTCTTCCATCAAGATGGAGTGAGGATCCAGTGAGAACAGCATAAATGGAACCTCTAAGAACATTCTCAGAGAAAGTTTTTATTAAAAATGGCTCTCCCATCTGAAAGAGGAAAAGGAATGCCAGGAGTTAGGCGCTGACCCAGTAGGGACTGATCTCATTGGAGAGTCTTGGGCATCTGTAGCACTGCATGGCTCAGTGTCTCTCTCCTCTAGTCCCAGGCCTAGGTCCATCGCCTCTTATATTTCCAGAGCTACTTGGTGCTGAGCACTGGCTGTCAAATGTCATCATCCTGATGTATACAAAGTGCCAGAATAAGTCAAAATAACTTCCCTTCCCTAGGCCTCACTCTTCTCATTTGTACAATGAGAATAATTCTTGCTTTTACTATCTCACCTCGCAGGCCAGGACTGCAAGAAATATAGGTGTGGCCAGGTTTTAGGAAATAAAAATAAAAACCATGTTAAAGCCATGCAAGGTTTTAATCCTTCTGATGGTGACACAGGTAGCCTCATTGTGTGGGCAGTAGTGACATGGATGATAAAGAGAATACTTTCTGTATGAACTGGCTTCTGGTCTGGCTTGAATACAGACTACTGCTCAAGCTGTCTGTCTTTATCTACCTGCCAGCAATATTGCCTTTCTGGACTGACTTGTGCTTTTTTGCTCCTGTAGCTGGGTTTACCAGAAGGTACCCAAATGTGGAACCCTATGGAGGGGTCGCAGCAGTCCCAGAAAACATGTGGTCACAAATAATCCATCAGGAAGGTGGTTGAATTCTCTTTCCTGGGTAGAGCCCTAAAATCACTTCCAAGGAGCCCTAACTACACTCATAGCAAGGATTTCTCTAACAGTCTCAAATATTTTCCTAAATACCCTCAGATGTCTTGGACAAGGATATGATTAAAATTTCCTGTTGTGTTTAATTCTATTAGGTCTGCAAGACCTGATGAATCTGCTTCGTCAGAGCTAGGGGTGCCCTTATGGTTCATTCTGCCTAACATCTCATTATATGATGGAGAAACTGAGGAAACAAAACAGTAGTGGCAGAGCCGAATTCCTATGTAACACTCTTCTCATATTCTGCTTTACCCTAAGTGATGGAAGGCAGAGCCAAGTCCCAGAGATGATAAGTGTCTTGACCAAAGTCAAAGCAAAAGCCTGTAATTGATATAAACAAATTATGAAATTATGAATTCCTGTGCAAATATAAGCAACTGCTTTATCTGGGTGGATTTTTACATGGGAGTATTGTGGCTTTTGCAGCCTCTTCCATATGCCACCCTGGTGGGTCTTTCCTGTCAGTATCAGCAGCCCCAAGATACCGACAATCGGAGTAAGCTAGCACTAGGCCGGGGCTGTATTTTGAGGAGAGGTGGCAGCCCCTGCTTGGCCATATAGCTCATCTGTCAGCACAGTACCCAGAAGAGTGCTGGGGTCCAAGCAGCTTTTGCTTTATATTGTAAAGAGGTTGCTACAAGACGGCAGATGTATTAGCTAATCAGAAGCAGGACTAGTTTTAGGGACTAGTACTTCTATAGGGTACTTCGCCTACCCACCCACTATTCTGTCTCTTTTCACTCTTACTTGACCACTTAAAATAATATAAGTCAATGTCAGAACATTGTAGCTGAAAGGTATCTTCATCAACTTGTGGTTTGACTTCCTCATTTTACAAATTGAGGAACTGAGGGCCAGAGAGGTAAAGTGAGTTGTCCAAACTCATCCTGCTGGTAAGTACCTCAGGCTGAGAGCACAAGACAATAGATGAACTTCTTTGGCTCCCTTTATTCCTGGGTACAGGCCTGGAAGAGGAAAGAAGTGTGTACATAGCTTAGGTTCTAAAGAGCCACCCACTAGGCCCTGCGCTTCCTACTATTGAAGAAGACAGGCACATGTGTCTGGTGTTAAGCTTCTGTTGGAAAGGAAATGGTGACAACCTGCAGGACAGCCTCAGTTTGGGCCAATTCTTAGTTCAAGTAGAGATTTTTAATTTCTAAACCTTGGCAAGGTCTCATGGAGGATGTTAAGAGGCAGCTAGATACAATAGGTAGTAATTAAAGCTGATTAAAATCAGTTAATCGTGTCCTTTGTGTTGTATAATAGCATTAACTCTTAATTGCCATCCATTATGGCTTGGCTGTTGGTAGGTATGTCTGGTTTTATCTTACAGCATCTATGAATCTCCTAGAGAAGGAGCTGAGTGTCTGGGTTCTTATTCCTAGACTCTGCCTGACTCTCTTCAAACATCCAGAGCAAAGGGCAAAAGTCCTCAACAAGGACATTTCCTCAGATGGCACAGCCAGCACATTTTTTTATCCTGTCTAGAAACCAACTGATCGACCTAAAAAACCTACTGCCAGCAACAACAGACTCACAGTTAAAGAGTAGAACTCTTAAAAACTTTGAATCCTTTAATGTAGGACTCAGAAGGGGCTATTAGCCCAACTGTCCTCTCTGTTGACATCCCACTGCCCCATTTTATGAATGGTAGGAATGAGACCCTAAAAAAGGAGGGGTGATTTGCTATGTGGTCTTCATTGAAAAGCATAACATGACCAACTCAAGCCCTTGCTCCTCTAGGTCATCTCCTTCCTGCTCTTGGGCCTGATGTCCATGATGATTCCCCTGTGCCGGGGCTTCGGGGGCCTCATCGTTGTCTGCCTCTTCCTGGGCCTGTGCGATGGCTTCTTCATCACCATCATGGCCCCTATTGCATTTGAACTGGTGGGCCCAATGCAAGCCTCGCAGGCCATTGGCTACCTCCTGGGCATGATGGCCCTGCCGATGATTGCTGGGCCCCCCATTGCAGGTGAGGCTGATGTTACAGGGAAGATGTGAGTGGGGGAAGTCCTGTCTTTCCCAGGCCCTCGGTCTCCTGAGCACCTCCACTCTAACTCCCTTTTCCTCACATTCTCTCTTTAAGCGACCTTGCCAGAGTATGTGAAACTTCTTACCGCTATTAGTGAAAGAGACTAAGAACAGTATATGCACCTGGATTCATTTTAGGGCATGGGATTTTCATGATTTACATATCTGTTTCAGTGGAGTTTTACTACAGACAGCATGGCTGATTCCAAGAGGGGAGAGACAGAAATGGGTTTGACCATTCTTATTGACCCAGTACTCTTTCTCTTCACAGGCAAGTAATTATGTACAAGGTACTTGGGCGGGAAGACAAGAGAAAGTAGGTTTTATCAAGACTTACAGACATCCACCTCCTCCTCTACTGGCTTCTGAACTGAGTCTGTAGTAGAGATTTGGTTGATACTGCATCCCAGGGCTGGGCCAGTGAGGCTCGCTTCCGGCAGGCAGTAGGCATAGTGTTGGCTTCTGTCTTTCAGCACCCCCAGTTTTTCTCTGCAGTCTCTAAGAAGGGTATTGTTAGTACCCCAGGGAACATTAGAAACAATGTTCCCTGGGAAATCAATGAAAAGAGAACTTCATTTCCTTTCTCTAGGATTCATTGCAAATATTATTTCATGGGCTACCCTCTCCTAGGCTGGCCAACTGGGCTAACTCAACAAATATTCTTTGAACACCGATTCTGTGCAAGGTGTTATGAGGTCACTTACCATGCTCTGTGACAGTAGCAAAAGCTGCCACTCAGGCCCTTGTGCCACAGCCACACTGCCCACTGGGAGAGGGTAGCCTCTACTCAGCCCCTGATCTCAAAGGTAGATCCCAGAATCACATTTCTTTCCAGTTTGCTTACCTCCCAAGCAGCCCAAGAGCCTACTTGCCTTTCCTCAGTACTGGTTCTGGGCCCATTCTTCCTACGAGGTGGCCCACATTAGCTCCTGGAGGTGAGCAGGGGAGGCCTTGTATTCCATGCCTAACACATCCGTGGTCCTTGTAACTTTGAGGAACCTAGAGGGGCCAACCATATCTGTAAGCACAGAGGAGGGTACACATACAGCCTCTTCTTAGGGCAAATGGGAACTTCAGAAAAAGGGCAAAAGGAACTTGGCCAGATTGTTCTACAGGAACAGTCTAGCTCACGTCAGGGGTAGAAGGGCATATCACTGTAAACGAAGACAAGCCCTGGCCATCTTCTGTGGGGATTTTTTAAATTAGCTTCTCTTCTAACTCCATACCTAGGAGTGACTAGGAGTTAGCTGTAGTTTCATGAAAGTCACAAATGGAGACCATCCATACAAGCTTCATTAGCTTTTTTCATAATTTGCGTTAGCCTCAAGGCAAGAGCCACCTGCCTTTGTAATAGAGGTTTTATTTCTTTCAACTAGAAGTATTTCAAGTGACAGGGCGCCTTGGGTCAAGGTAGTGTAGGATTAGACGTGGAAAGCACCTTTGGGCAGTAGGGCAAAGGCGAGCTTCATTTTTCTCTCTTGATGTTTCAGGCCTCCTCCGCAACTGTTTTGGGGACTACCATGTGGCCTTCTACTTTGCCGGTGTGCCCCCAATCATCGGAGCTGTAATCCTCTTCTTCGTGCCTCTGATGCATCAAAAGATGTTCAAGAAAGAGCAAAGGGATTCCAGCAAGGACAAAATGTTAGCCCCTGATCCAGACTACAATGGGGAGCTGCTGCCGGGCTCCCCAACCCCTGAGGAGCCGATCTAATGCCTCTTCCTTGCCATTGTGTGCTACTCTGTAACCTTTCCCCTTCACCCCGCCCTGCTCAGCATTTACATTTTTGCCACCATCACACTTGTTCCCAAACCTGTGCACATAGCATTTCAGCCACCTGACATCCTCTTGGAGCCAAAGCTCCAGGTGTTCCAAACTCATGAATCAAATTCTCCCCACAAATGCCTTTAAACTTGCCAGGGTCCCTCTCCTCTCAGGATCTAGGAATGCTTGGAATCAAGCCATGGCCTGTGGAACCTCTCTCTATACTTTGTAACCCTTGGGGGAGGAGGAGGCTGGGACCTCTTGGCTCCAGCTTGTTAGTCACCCAGTACAAACAACTGCCAAAGGTGCACTACTGTGTCCCCCAGGAGCCTGGTGGGAAGCCCCAGCTGCTGGTGGAAGGTGGGTGCAAGGAAGGGCAAAGAGGGCCCAAGAAGCCTCATTTAGCCTCAGAATCTCTGAGGGCTGTGACTTCCCAAGAGCTGTGGGTGCTGTTAGTTTACAAGTATACGGATAGCCCCCTGTCATCTGGCTGGTTAACAGTCTGCCTCCTTCTTCCCTTCCTTTTTGCCCTCTACTGCCTCCTCATTTCTCTTCATTCTCTACTTCTTTTCATGACTGTCATAGACACATGGGTGCTTAAAGAAAGGAGGGACCAAGAGCTTGGGCCAATCAGCCTAACCTTGGCCCAGCCCACCCCTAACACTCATCTCAGGCTGACTCACATCTCACTTTTTGGTGCAAGCTGCTACAATCATAGACTGGAAGAGTAGACTGTCACATAAGAAAAGGACCTTCAACACCACTCACTGACTTTTACAGATTTCCCAGGCCAATGCATTAACCTCCAGGAGCTCCGAGCTCTCCATCATTGTATCCACCTGTGAAAATGTGACGCCATCCCTTTCACGTCAGAAGGCAGGGAAGGATTGATGACAGGGGGATGGCATGGTGGGAAGGGTCATAGTTATTGACCTGGTAAAGTACTAATTCCTCCATCTGTTGTTATTCATTAACAGGTCAATATTTCCACCTGGGATAGGCCACAAAAGGGCTTGTTTTAGGGAAAATCTTATTCCCAACTTGGATCCTAAAAAAGTAGAGGCAACAGCTGCACATAGGGTTAGACAGTTTCTTTTAAGAAGGGGAAACTGTCTTAGCCTTTGCCAACAAATGTGTCCCTCATGCTGTGCATCCTGGGCCACTCTAAAATAGGTGCCAGTGCTCAAAGAAAGGAGACTCTGGCCAACAGCTAGCACAAGTCACCTCACTAAGAGCTCAAGCTGTCTCCTTGCTCGGCCTCTGTGTCTCTTTCTTCATAACCTGGGTCTTTGTCTGTTGTGTTCCCACTACCCAGACCTTTCCTCATCTTCTTGCCAGGCATCCTTGGTTGTCACCCCAAGCCAAGGCCATCCCAGGGCCAGGAGGATGAGGTTGCCTCTGAAGGGCACCGAAGAAGACGACGGTTCCATTATAAGTAGGCAGCTGGGACATGGTTGGCCTCTGATGGCGTCATTCAAGGCCAAAGTCTGAGACCACTGGTCCCAATCCAACTGTTATCAAGTTCCCAAAGGAAAACCGCTGATCCTTGGCTCTGTGGGTAGGAAGGGGCCTAATTACTAGTATACTGTGAGCTCAAACAGCAGTGCAGCAGGAGAATCTGGGCCCCAGCAGCCTCGTAAGTCCCAGGAGAGACCAGGGAAAGTGCTGGAGCAGCAGAGCCCTCACCTGGGCCCTGGGCCTCCTCTGTGGCTCATGGAGTGAGGAGCTCTTAAGAATCCAGCTACCATCTACTCTTTGCAGATGAAGGAAAGTCATTTACAGGTCTCAAATCTGCTCTCTGAGTTGTCACACGGGGGGAGAGTGTCACATAAGGCGGGGAAGTTTACTTCTTCCACACATGTACTGGTACATGCATAGGCTTGTGGGCTTTTGGAGGGAACATTGCTTGGCGAAAGCGGCGCAGTATTAATATCTAGGGCAGGATGCAGCCTCTTATAGATCCACCGTCAAATCTAGGAAAATGAACAAAATTTGGGAGTTTGAGGCCTGGTACATTTAAATTCTCGAAAGGTTTGGAACAAAATAAACAGATGTAAAAATCCAGCTTTGGTATGTATGTTGCCTATGAGGGCAAAACAGCTTTAACCTGAAGCAGGAAGTTTGTCTTCAGAGCTGACATGTCGTTTCAAGTCCAATCTGTGCCAGGGAATAACCTTCGAGTCTCCCTGGTGTCTACTCTGCATTAAATCTAAGTCCGGGAAATTGTGGCCTCAAGATACAAAGGGGCTACAGCAAGTTCACACATTCATCAGTGACAAAGCAGGTTGAGACTTGAGCTCAGGTAACTGACTTCCAGTTCAGTCCAAAGATGAGGAAACTGACCCAAGAGTGGGTAGATGATGGGCCAACTCCATGCAATGACGATGTAGAATGGCCATGTCCAACAGGGTTTCAGCAGGACCAGCTCCCGCGAAAATGAAACCTGAGCCAGGTGTGACTGTCAGCACACCCCATGTTTTCGTGATTCCCCTCACTCCCAACTGACACACAGTTCTGGCCTGGGACAGTTGGTCCCACCTACGGCAGTTCCAACTCCAGCAAGCCAAGGCCAAGGAAAGTGTATCTTCCTATGACCACACACCGGGCAGAGGAGGGCGAGGAGAGCGGACTGGTTCTCTTTGAAGGGCGGTTTACCACCCAGCTCTTGGCAGCTAGATCCCGACTCAGTGCTTACAGCGTCAGGGTGCCAGACTCATCTCCTCCCACGGAGACCAGCTGCTGCGCCCTGCCGCCTGGCTCCAGGCGCCCTCAGCCAAGGTCGGCCGCCTGCCACGCAGTCCCGCCTCCGGCCCTCGGCCCTACTCTGTGTTTGATCACTCAGGATCATTAGATTTCAAAGCGGTGGAATCCTCATGGAGTTTTGACGAGCAGATGCTGCCCTCCGGGGCCTTTCCTGTGCGAGGAGGTGGCCAGCCGCCGCGTACCACTTCCCAGAAGCAGAGCAGGCCCGGCGACAGAGACTGCAGGGACCCAACGGGTCCCTGTCGTCTCACAGCTAGCAGCTGGATAGGGAGGGTGCTGGTTTGAACCAGAGCCCGGGAGCAGGTCCTGAAATTGTAATAAGCGCAACGTAGACATCGCAGGGGCGCAAGGACAGAGCGGGCACCGCAGTCCGCCCTCAGCCCCCGCAGCTGAAGGGCACAGTGCGTGATTTCCAAGCCATTTCAGCAGTATTTTCTAAGGACCTGCTTTGTGTCACCGTGCTAGAACAGAGGGATTTCGGCAGCCCAGAGCACACGGACCAGCTCACGTTTGGGCAGGAAGGGTCACCCCGTGCCCCCCACGAGGCCCCACTCCCCGCGGGCGGAAGCGGTGGCCGCGGAGCCGGACGGAGTGGGGGGAAATCGGCGCCTCGTCGCGCGGGGAGGCGACGGCAGGCCCGAGGTCCCCTCGCCCGCCCCTCGCCCGCCCCGCGGGGACAGGGGACACGGGACACGGCCCGCGCTCCTTCCCGCGGCGCCCAGAGTCCCGCCCTCGCGGCCCCCGGACGCTGCTCCGGGCGGGGGCTGGACCTGAC
>CM053505.1:101176588-101259467 GCA_028627145.1 Eidolon dupreanum
TGTAGTCATCGACCTACAGCCATGTGTCCGGCCCCCACTTTCCTTTCCGGACCACGCGGGCACTTCACAGGCCCCCTTCTGCGGAGTCACGGGGCATACACGGTGCTGCTGCTCGGAGGCTGGGTGTCGCAGGTCGCACTATGCTTCCTAGGGGACCCACAGTACCTATCTGGAACAGTCATGGGAAGACGTTTCCGTCATCCACAAAGGTTTCAGAGTCAGGAACCCGGGGCGCTGGACCTCCCCAGCTGGAAACCGACAGCCATCCCCTCCCGCAAGGCGGGTCTTCAGATTCTTCAATACGAAGGCCACAGAAAGTGCTGGGTTACAGTCACACGGAAAACACAAGTAAAGCCAAGCCAAATGAATCAGCTTTTTCCAAAGCCTCGACTCCAAAGGCTCTTTCTTCACAGGAGTTAACATTTAACTCCACATAGACAAACCAAACACGGTCGGCGGCACCCGAGCCTCGCTGCTCTCACGCTGACTGTCCGCTGGGCCCCCAGGAAGCCCGATCGAGCACATGCTGTCGCTCACCACCCAACTACGACGCAGGGACAGACTGCAAGTCTCGGTCAGCTGTTTCTAACAAATGCCAGGAGTATTCAAACGCTGCGATTTCAGGTGACAGAGCGGCCACCTGGAAATCACTTATTTGTACAATGTTAACATATAACTAAGAGAATCCACACAAAGTGGGTGCTTTTTCCTGCAATTAGCATGTGACCCGCTCTTCGCTGGCTGCTACGTGCTGTGAGCGCCTCCCCACCTTTTACTCACGGCCCGTGAACCAGTTGAGGGCTTTTGGTAATTCTTAATGGTCACTTCGAGCATTTGTAGGGGGTCTTTGAAGTCTTTTAATGTGAGAAGGGGAAGACACAGATGGTCGTTTTGTAAGCTTGGGTAGACATTGTAAGCCACAGCTTTGACACACAAAAGAACGGTAGCCGTTCAGGTCTAGGGTGCTGTAGGCTACCGATAAGGTGTGCGTTATCTGCAGGTGAAGTTTTAAAACATCGCTATGTACATCTCACCCCATATGGCAGCCACTGGCCGCTTGTTGCCATGAAGCATTTGGAAGGTGCTTCGTCCAAAAGGAGACACACTACAAGTATAAAGTAAGAGATTTTGAAGGCTCAATATAACAAAAAATGACATATCGTTAATAAGCCTTAAATCGATTCCGTGTTAAGATATTTTGGGTGCATCGGGTTAAATACAATTAAATTTAATTTCACCTGTATCCTTTTACCTTTTGAATGCAGCTCCTAGAAAAGCTTATGTTCCGTGACTCGCAGCATGACTACAGGATGGCACTACTCTAGAACGTCTGGGGCACAGAGGTGACCCAGTGTGAATCGTTTTCAAAATGAGGCACATCAGTCACCAACACTACCACTGAGAAAGCCAGCAACATTTTGGTGGCTTCGGGTCTCCACCCTGCCCAAAGCAAGGGGAGCAGAAACCTTGTACCAGCGCAACGTTGTCGTGGGAGTGCGACACGCTCCCCTCCCGTTACTGGAGAAATGAACCCCTAACTCGGATGACCCCGCTGCCCTTTGAATGGGGATGGGTGACTTGGCATGTGTACCTTGTAAGGTTCCTGTAACACCTTATTAACTGTTTACACGTCTCCCCACTGGCATCTGCTTCCCAGGAGTAGAGATGACATCTTTCTCCGGTTCAAATGGATGAGGTTTGATTTTTTCAAAATACTCAGCAGCCATGTACTCGTCCCGAGCATCTCAGCACCTACTACGGGACACGCCTCGTTTGCAACTGCCTTTGGAGTGAATGGTACGTTCTGAATATGCTTCAGGGTGGGACCTCCATCCACAGATGGAAAGATAACTGTTGGAAACAGCCAAGATTCATCCCAAGGTTGGCAAGTAATATGAACAAACTGAGGATTGCTGCTTCTCAGTTGCTCATAAAATTGTTTCTGAAAGCAATTTTAAACAAGTTCCAAATGTCTTCTGAGCAATGACGACATTCTTGGAATGTCTATGGCTGCCCAAGGCAACTTTAAAGGGCATTTAGTTGGATGCCAAAGAACTGGCTGGCATACTTAAAAAAAGCTGCAATTTGTTAAAGCCATTTTGCATTTCAAATCAAGTCATAATTTGGGACCGAGAGCACGTTTTGGCCTCCTCTCAAAGGTTCCGAAGTCTAATGCCGTGACAAACATGCTTCTTGGGGGGACCTGGTGACACCCAAAGTGATTTACTGCAGTTTACAATGTATAACCTCCAGTCCTCCTCAGATTTGCCCTTTACGTTTTCCTTGGCAAACTAGCCCAAACTGATGTCTATCTTAAAAAATCATAGCTCATACGTAATCTAGGGCTCAGGATAAATATTAAGAACTGGGGACCACACAGTATGGGGTTAAGGGTGCTGTGACCAAGCTCTGCACTCAGACATCCGACTGGAAACGTTCTCCACTTACCGTGTGATCCCGTGCCAGCGACCAAATCCTGTATCTCCGCAGTGTCACCTATAAAACGGGATGGTCATAATGCACCTCGGAGTCACTGTGAGGATCATTTACAGTGCTTTACGCGACACCTGATAGTAATCAGAAAATTGTTAGCTATTCCTAATATAGCCATTAGATTTGAATGTCGCCTGAATTCCAAGGCCTCACAGAAACAGGACCCCGGCTTTCATTTCCTGTTTTCTTAAACGACCACTAAGGGTACAGCTCATAGTCTGCTCTGATTTGCCAGACCCTCAGTTGTAGGAAACAGCCCTTTTCTACTTGACTTCCTTCAAGGAGATGCGTGTGCACCTACTTACGCCGTTGTCTAGAATGTGAACTTTTCAGCGGTGTACTTGAGCTCCAAAGAATCCCAAACGACCCTAGAAGTAAAACCCTGTGAAGGTCGTGAGGCAGAGATGACCACACCAAAATTATTGCCAAGGAACTGACCTCCTGCGCCAAAGACGGGCGGGGATCTGCAGGAACCAGAGGAAATAAACCCATAACCGAAGTCACCCTCAGCTAAACAAATACTAATACCGAGGGGAAGTCTCACCCAGGTCTCAGAATGGGACAGACGTTGTTTGTAAACAAGGACTTGTGAGTGGCTCATGCCAACATGTGTGAGAGGATGGAGGTAGGGATGGGAGACAGAAGCTGCGTGAGCACATGGCACACTCGGACAAGTGTTTGTGTTTACAGAGGTCCAGCGACGGAGTGGTCAGGGCGATGGTGAAAATACCAAAAGCAGCGAATGTGTGCCCAGTGAAAATGTCGTTTACATAAATCTTTCCAGGGTTCTTGTATCAGAATACACGTGAATCTTTTATTTTACCGATCTCAGATTAAGCCATTAAACTACAGAAGTTGTACCCCATAAACCAGGACCTGCCCACACGCATAGCAGTTAGGAATCAAAATCAAGGTTGTACCGAATTGTATGTATTTCCACTTAATTCTACAAATGAAGTCTATCCGACGTCAGTTCGAAGCGACAGAATCTTTGAGATTTCCCTCTTAAAAAAAAACAAGATGATCAAGCACAAATAATCACTTCATGCATTTTATTGATAGTCTATATTTTAAATCTGCAGTATGACATTTTACATAGGGAAAAAGCTTCTTCCTAAAAGATAACTATTAATAATCAAACCAGCTTTAATATGACCGACCTTTCAAGGTCTTGTTTTGCATTAAACAAGTTAAATTTTAGCAGGTGTAAAGCACTGTACAAAAAAAAAGAAAGGAAACTGGGTACATTCTCAAAATTGAACACAGGGCTTCCCAACCAGGAGTCTGCTGGACAGATGTCGGAGGAGGTGTCACATTCAGGTTTAAATGGGAAGAAAATGAGAAACCAGATAAAGCGGGCCGACCGAATTCTCTCCACTCTGCGCTCCTTTCTGCTTTCCTGCAAGTCTCCCCAAGGTCAGGAAGCCCCGGTACAACAAGCAGTTCGTCTTTACAGAACATGCATTTATGTGCTTCGTGTTCAGACGTAAAGGCAGCCTTCGTTGCTCTCCCCTCCAAACCCCTCTGCTTCTTACAGACTTCAGAAAGCTTTCCGAGACTGCCCAGTTCTTTCAATAAAGCCGAGTCAACATCTACACCAAAGCAGCTCTTCCCGAGAGAAGGTAAAACAGGCACAGATACGGAACCAGGCCAATCGCGTACCTACTGAACTTGAGACCTGATCACGTGGCCCTACATCTGTGAAAGCAGCACCAGGGACGAACGGAGCTATCAAGAGGTAAATTCCAAACATTGGACTGTTAAAACACATACACGTCAATCGGTTAAAGAATGTCACCAGAGGGGCACTGGATAGTTAAGGCTGGGCAGCTGGTTCTACCACACCTTAGTATTGAGAAAAATCTGCAAGAGGAGGGACCGACAGGGACCCCGAAGTAACTAGGCACAGCGGTATGGCGGGCTTCGCTTGCACTGCGTGTCTTGAAAGACACCGGCCACTCAGATCCAAGTGACTGCAGAGCAGCTCGTGGCTCATTAGGAAAGAACTAGGAATCAAAAACAAATACCTCACTACAATTTTATTGGAGAGTGTTAGAGGGTGTGCCCATTTCCTTGGAATTTGAATGAAAACATCTGCACAGAAATGAAAGTCATCATAAAACCGATAAACTGCTGTTATCCCTTGAAAGTTCCAATGCTTCAATAAGTGCGATTCTATCCTGTATTTTAGATACGAACGGATTAATTAAATCGAGCGTGAGATCACTCGCTTGTTGGGAAATTAGATATTTTAGAAATGTTCCAGTTAAGATCTCAATTTCAAAAAAAAAAAAACACCTCAATTTCAGAATGCGAAAAATTTTAAAGGGTAGGTACTGAACTCAAAGCTGTTTCTTAGTTGCTTATTAAAAATCTGATTTAAAAATAAGTTAAATATTCATTCTTCGGACCTTGCACTTCAACTTTCCAAGTAAAGCATGTTATGTTTACAGTTTCAAATGTTTTTTCAAAAGCATAGAATTTACTAGTTAACTGAATGAATTACAACACTTACTGAATATTAAACATACTGAAGAATTATACTAAAGAAAAAAATGCCTGACACTTTAAGATGTGCCTTATCAATCTCTTGCATCATGAAGGTACAGAATACTTAGAAAGTAGCAATCAGCATAGTCTTATAAGACAAGGAAAAGAAGAAAAGTGCCCTGCGAATGTGGCTTCTAAGTACTTAATGTTGGTTAATAAATTTGACAGGGAAGCCAGTAAGGTAAAACATCAAAATTCAAATAAGGCAGATTACAATATTTTTCATCCACAAAAGAACAAAGAAGAAAAGGGGGCGGGGTAAAAAAATATCCTCCATCTTTAAAAGTATCAACAAGCACAAGGTGCCACTGTATTCTAGCAAGCTGTAGAAATGGCGTTGTTTTGCAACATTCATCTCCCTAACACACGGGTGTTTCAGGAGCTGACCCAATGTCCTGGCTGATGCCTGACCCATTTTATACTGTGGACATTCGGGAAGCAGGTGGCTAAATACAAAGCACATTGCGGTAACCCTTCACAAACGTAACTGAGACAGTGACACCAGAAAAGCATACTTGGCACGGGAGGGACATGTTTTCTCTGGGGGGGGGGTTGCTTGAGTTAACACTTATGTTATAGATAACCAGTTTCCTAATCTTAGTCTGGATAAATTCCAATGATCATGTGTTGAGAGATTTCACATACATATGAAACCCCAGTGCTAAACGTTGTTGTTAACTGTACAATGACCTACACTCCAACACTAAGGGGAACACTGTTCTCAACCCCCACTGCCATTAGCCACCTCCGCCACCGGGGGGCAGCTAACGCGTTCTCGGTAGGGCCATTTTCCCAGTTACACAAACAGCATGGGGCATCTTCTAGTGCTGCACACTTTAAACCTAACTTGTTCACTTTTGTTTTCAGTACTAAATCCCGACCTTGTCGGTGGCTTGGACTTAAATAACAGGACACCTTAAACGTTTCAGACTAGTGCTTGAAGTTTGAAAAATCTCTGAAATACTCATGGAAACTCAGTTCTTAGTACTTTTCCCTATGCTTTGAACATCAACTCCCAACATTGTTTTTTTTTATTCCTATGACTGCATGAAGTTCAAACTGGGTCTTGAAGACAGAACCTTTCTTTAATAAAGAAAAAGTGCAAAGATACAAAACGAAAACGAAAACAAAATGTAAAGTCTTTTGCAGGAAAATGCTCCCTTGAGAGAATAGGTGTTTGGATGGATACTGGTGGGAAAAAGGACCTTGTTTTCCATTGTACATCTGACACCTACTAATAACCTTGTCTTCAGCGTCCACAACACAAGTAAGTATATGTTAGTCATGGACCTTGCAAAAAAAAAAAAAAAAAAAGTAGGAAATTCCACTAAAATATTTGTATCCTTTCTACATAATCCAATGGAAATGAATGAGTGCTGTCGAGACAGGTGTCCACACGCACGCGTCCAATATGTGCATTCTACTGAAGGCTAAAAACTTAAAATTCTACTTCCAGTGTTCATGAACAGGTTTAATATCTACATTCATAACCAGGATTCTGCATGAGTTACTTCTTACTTTAATACTTCACAAATGAGTAATACATCTTGGGAGGTTAGGGAGGTACCTGTTTGTCAGTAACTTTAATGCTCAGAATGAGCTGCGGTTGTTTTTAAACTGTAGAAAATGAACACCGCCCTATAGTAATGGGACATTTCATACCAAGAGGAAAATGGGTTTGTTTTTAGCCAATCGGGACTACCCTGCAGGTCTGAAAACTGTAGATTACACCTTGAGGAAAGGAGACAAGGAGGCTCACAAATATAAAGGAATCCTGACTCTTAAATGGACAATTTTTCTAAAAGATAAAATGTATTATAGAAGCGCCATAAACAGTACTTTCTGCTTATATTAAAAAAAATAAGTGAAGCTTTGTTTGGACATTATTTCCTTGCAAGAGCAGGACATATCCTTAGTGAACTACCATATTTACAAGTTAATTTCCTTGACACTTAGGTAGGACTGAAAGCCAGAGGAAAACATGAAAGTGTGAACTTTGAAATAATCTTTACAGCTAAGATGCTAACAGTTAAGGTAACCAGGTAACTCCTAAAGCAGACGCATCTGGTAGAGCATCCGACTGCGCCTGGGCGGTCAGCTGACTGTTAGAGGCTAAGGATGTGCTCAGTTCCTCTCTGGACCTGGCCGTTTCCGTGGAAACGCGTACGGCGCTGCCGCGGGCAGACTAACCCTCGGCCCGACCAGCCTCAAGAGGGCGATTGGGCCCGAGCGCTGGTGTTCTTCACAAATCGATTTTCACTGCTAAGGAACCGACAAAAAGTGCACGTCCCATAGGTCGCAAGTCAGCAGCGTCACCTCCAAATATGGGCAGCACAATGAAAATGTGAGCTTCAAGTAACCCAACGCGGCTCACTCTCAACAAAAGGCAAGAATCCCTTGACTAGTCCACGGGTCTTCAAACGTGAGATGTAGGTCTGTGTTAGAGACAGCAACAAAACATTAACTAACGAATGTGCACTGGTACCTTAAATGACAAATCTCAAAAAGAATGCAAACTCGAGACTTCCCTGTTAGTACACTCAACTGCACCAATTCCTATGCTAAAAGTGGTTTATAGTCTTTCCTCCACCTTTTTTTTTTGAGGAGCAGACTTGTAAAAACAACAGTGTAACTTGTGCTAGGTGGCGGTGGATTTTCTTAACCCGAAGCTGCCAAATTTGCTGATCTACATCTGCTTAAGGAGAAGACTGCATCCAAGACCTCATCCCACGGAATCAGTTAACGTCTGCACTGCTGTGCTCATGTCAAGTTTAGACTCTTCAGAGTAGTTCCCTTTATTCCTCCAGTCTTTCGTTTCCTGCCTAAAGCCAAGCGCAAATCCCCAGTTCCCACCGGTGTGTTCGGTGCAGACTCCGCACCGTCCTTCCCCGTGTCACAGTAGCTGCCCACATACATTAAACCCTACAGATATGTTCTGCTCTTGACATCCACACCCTCGCCACAGCAGCCTGGTACTTCGTCTGGTGTGTTTTTACTAGGTTGGCTCACAAAAAGCAGTTTTTTTTTTCATTTCTAAGCATGGTACTTTACAATTTTTAATGCATTATTACAACAGTGCATTGGAAAAGTACTGAGCCTCTACAAAATAGCTTTACATTTTTAAACAAATGAATGTGATTTTTCACTTACACAAGCATAGGCTTTTTTTTTTTAATATTTCCACAAGATAAATATCTCAATTAAACTATAAGCTCACTCTACAGTGTGCCACAGTGATGGGCTTAGGAGACAGTTATATACTTAGAAGATCCTAACCTTAGTGTTATTTACACTGACATGTCTAATATCACCTTGTCTGAAAGGTGAACAGATGATATTCAGCACGTAGCTGAATTTGTGCCAACTGATACCTGGGAATGGTGCAGCTTTAAGCGACCACTTCTGAAGCATGGACTGTAACTTAGGCTGAACTGGAACTTTCTTCGCCCCTCCCTCCTACGGCGTGGGAAACTTGAAAGATCAACGTGAAACAGGTAAGAGCCATTGCTAAGGCAGATCTTTGAAGGTAACAAAGGAGAAACTGACAAGTATATATGTAAGTCATCAGTAACATCACTTACTGATAGTGAAATCAGGTTTTTACGTCCTAAAATGTTGCTTTTTAAGTACTTCCTTTTACTCTGGAACAGAAATTGGAGAAAGGACAGATTCATTCGAAAAGCAATGACTGAGATCAGGTTGCTACTTTACATTAAGCACCACTCAAAAAGTGGACATAGAGCAAGCGATTCCTGTTTGCCCATCACTATACCAGCTACAACGGCCGGAAGTCCCGACCTCAACTACACGACACTTTCTCTGTTCCCAGAAGCTAAGACTGCTCTGCGACAAATTGGACAAGTTGAATTCTCAGACAGCCAGCGATCGATGCAGTGGACATGGTACTCATGGGAACAAGGCAGTTTACGGAGTTTGTTGCCTTCTGTATATTCTGTAATGCAAACGCTACAGGTTTTTAATGCATCATTTTCACCAAAACTTCTCATCGCCAAGTTGTCAATCTGTTCTTTGGTGAGTCCTCTAGGCTGGTCATCATCATCCTCATTTAAGAGGAAAAACTGAGCCAGACTAAGGAAGGGCAAAGAGCCACTTTCATCAAATGCGACCGGGGCCCGGTGTCGGCCCTCTCGCCGGGCACCCGAGGGGCCGGACGGCGAGCTTCCTTCGTTACTGCCTTCAAACACCTCTGAGCTCGGCTCTGAGTTTTCTCCACCGGAGCTGGAACTAGGACTGGAACCGGAACCCGAACCGGAACCGCTACCACCACCAGAACCCCCTCTTCCATTCCGTGACTCTGCCCTTTCCATATTTTGACTCGAGACTGACCCACTAGGCTCTGAATCACTATCACTGTACATAAAGTAGCTTAATTCACCGAAACCTGTCATTATTTGCCTTAACATGGTCTGAATTGCAACAGATGTCGTCTCACTCAAACCAGTATTTAAGATTCTGCGGATCGGAATTCTGATGGTACTGACATAGGTTCTCACACCTGCGCGCTCAGAACGCGAAAACGTACGCCTGAAACCTCCTCGCTCGCTTTCGTAGGTGACGGTGTTGTTGGGCGTCTGAGACCTCGAGCGGGTTCTGCTAGCTATGCTGTCCCTCTGCCGGTACTCTCCAGGGCGGACTCTTCTCACTTGAAGGTCAAGGACTATGGTGGGAGGTCTCTGTCCCGAGCCTGCAGATTCGCCGTTACCGGCCGTGTCTGAAGAACCTGCTCCCTGTGAGGCATTTCTTGTTCCGGAAGCTGCAAAAAGACCTCTGCTCAGCAAGTCAGGCCCACTGATTTGCTGTCGCAATGTCACGTGGTGCCGGGTTCTAGAACTGCCCTCGGTCTCGTTCACCAAAGGATGCTCGAAAGTCTGAGATGAGATGCTGTGATGAGCTCTCCGCGGGGTCTCGCTCATCGGGTGCAGAGGTGACCTGCTTCGTTCTGCCCGCGCGCGGGTTCTCCGATGGTCCGGGCTCCTGCTCCTGGCCCTTCTCTGACCTCTAGTAGCTGGGGCTTCTCCAGTTAACGCCTCAGTCGAACCCCGTTCCGCCCTGGCTGGCCTGGCGGAGGCTGACTCCGACCGCGCGTTCTCCACTTGCCGCTGGCTGCCGTCGTCCATGTTTTCGCCGCCAGACCGCCTGGCAGACGGCTCGTGCTCGCCCTCTGGATTCGGACCCCCGTTGTTACGGTTCACATTGATCTCTAAGCTGAATCGGAAGTCACCGCTGCTCGGGTTAGTCCGGCTCACTGCTCTCCATGACTGGTTTCCTCTCTGCCCACTTCTCGTGGTATTTCCGGTTTGTCTGACAGAGTTAAGCCAATCAATTATAGAGTCGCCGTTAGACACGTCGTCAGAAGAGTCTCCACCTGTTTTGAGAGAGGAGAGGGGGAGAGAAAGGAACTACCAAGATTAGGACAATCACATAACAGCGCCCTGAAACTGCACGACAGAAAAAGAACAAAGGTGTCCCACGTACGGCTTTTTGGAAACTGTCTCGCGTAGGTTTGCCAGTAAAGGTAGGGAAAGTTCGATTCTCTCTGGGAAGGGAACGCCCGTCCAGGCAGCAGCTGGAGGGTGGCGGGGGGCCGTGGAGGAAGCCCGCCCAGCACGCGCCCCTCGCGAGCCCGGCCGAAGCACATGGACAGCGGTCGCGGTGCGGGGCTGTGCGGGGCTTCCAACTACACCTGCCGAATTCTCATCGGTCTGAAACACTTCCACTAGGCTCTGGGTGCCTTTGATAACACAGGGCATTTCAGAAAACAAGCTGCTGTAGCCATTGCAAAAATGCAAACGAGGTTTACAAGCTTGACAGTGTCTGAAGGCTTCGTGTCACCAAGACTTTGAACTAACATGAAACTGGAGATGAGGCCACATGAACAGTTCAAACCCAGCTCGGCATATTCACCATCGGACTGCTGTTGCGGCCCGTCAGCTCAGGGTGAAATCCTCCACACTTCACACTCGGACAGAAATAAATGCCCAACCCGAGGGAGGGGCGCGGGTTCTCAGCGACGGGACTATCTGCGCTCCCCGCAGGGAACTCTTTGTTGCAGGGTCTGTGCTGGACATTTTAGGGTGTCAGCACATTCAGCGGCATCCCTGGTCTCCAGCCACCAGATGCCAGTAGCAAACCCCAAGTCGTGACAACTCAAAATGTCTCCAGACACTGCCAATGTCCCCTAGGGGGCAAAATTACACCTGATTGAGAAGCACCTCGTTAGAGAATACAGCATTTCTTTCTTCTGGTGAGCAACTCACATGTTTATGAGGAAGGAAGAATTCAGTATGTAGAAGGAAACTTCAAGGGATGTGGAAAATCAAGAAAAACAAATCACATTTAAAAAGGCCATTCCTCACCATGTTCCCATTGATGCAAACGACCCAAAGGTGGACCGCCCCCCCCAAAAGAAAACAAAAGAGAGCATGTTGACGTTCTCAACGAATATCAAGAAAACGTCACTTCTCTTTTTCTTTTTATGAGCAGTTACTTAGCACCAAGTTAACTTGTGCCACTTGGGGATACTCTCCGGCTGACATGCGCCGTCACGGAGTCCTGTGCCCACCCCCACGAAGCAGCATATACCTCTATTTTCCTCCGCGTTTTGTGGCGGCGGGCCCTCTTTGATTTGCTGTAGTCTTCTCAGCAACTCTTCCTCAGTACTTTCCCCTGAAACAGTTTTTAAATGTTTTTCAAATTACAACAGAAAAGCAATGAGCTTTGTCCATCTGAGATGCACACCAGGGAGTGGGGAACCTGGGGAAAATTCATTTCCTTGGGGGCAGGGTGTTACAACTCACATTCATGCACATTTCTTTCTAGTTTACTAAAGACTTTTGCATGTGGCATCTCGTTCCTTAAAAATGCGACTCTGGGAGGTAGATACGATCACTTGTATTTTAAAACAGAGGAACTGAGACGAAGTTAGAGACTGATGTGCAAATAAATGGCAGGGCCAGAAGGCCACTTAGGCCTTCTGACTCAAGTCTGGGACTGCTGGCTCAAGATGCACGCCCTTCTCACTGACGCCCTGCCTTTCACACTGTGAACGCTCACCCAAAGACTAGTAAAACTAACTAGAAATGAGGAGGGAGATCGTGAATTTTAACTAGTATCCAATGGGACCTAACTGAGCAAAAGAAAATAACCAAGCACAAAGGTGTGAATAACTGACAATTTTCTCCAAGGCTAGCTCTGGAGGATGACTGGGACATATTCAGGGAAATGGAAATGACAAAACAAAAGTCTGTCCTAGGAACTAAAGGTCCTCCTGGCCCTGCCGCACTCAGACTCATGTCTAGTAAGTAAAGCCAACTAACAAAAAATTGTTCAGCTCCACTCTCTTCCATTCTGCTCACTATAAATTCAGAATAGAATAAATAAGTAAAGATATGAAATAGGATCATTCTAAACACGAGTGAACAGGGTCAGGTGGGCAATAAGTGCAGCAGTAAATGTCATTCTGTGCTATATCCCTTGCATTAAAGTCCTACCTCATAATGCTAGAACAAGAGACTTTTTTTTTTTAAAAAAGACAAGCAATTTACACATGGAAATTCTTAAAGTGCACATCACGTACCTGGGGTGCCTAGCAAGTTGTTGTCCCTCATAAGCCTATAGTCTTCTTCACTCAGGTTATTTACAAACTGATAGAACGCCTCCTCCCGGTCCAACCGGTCCATCTGACTTCTGCGCTGTGCTGCCGACTGATCGCCACTTCCTTTGTCGTTAGAATCAGAGCTTTCCATCTTGATGAACAAGTGGAAAATGATCTGAAAGGAGAAAGGAGATCGATCTTGAAAATAGAACATATGTATTCTCCAGAACAGGCGTAATGATGCGAAAATCCAGAACGCGGGCCAAGACGTGGCTTTGAAGGCTCGAATAAATGAAATTTCACCCCAGAAAAACGCCCGAAAAGCTGTCAGACTCGGAAAAGACGAGGTCAGGGTCGACGAACTGGCCCACGGGCCGAATTCAGCCCTGGTGCCTACTTTTAGTCCTTGAGTTCTAGGAATGCTTTTTTTACACTTTTAAATGTTTTTTTTAAAGGAGAGAATATTTTGTGAAAATCATGTGAAGCTCGAACATCAGAGCTCGTTCTCCTGGAATGGCCATGCGCAGTCACGCACACATGGCCCACGGCTGCTTTCCCGCTGCAAAGGCACAGCTGAGTCGTTGTCACAGAGACCGTATGCAGCCATGTTGCGGCTGTGCACCAAGTGACCCGTGCGCCGTGAGCTGCAGTGATGTAACTATAACGACAGCATTTCAAGTGCCATGTACGTCACTATATGGTGACATTTTTAAAAATTACAGATACATACTCGTCACATCAAATCAAGAGAAAGTAGACTTCAAATGTCATCCCTGAAGCCACGGTGGAGCGTGGATTATTTTGTCATCAGATTAGGTGGTAAAGTCTGTGTTTATTACGCAACGGCGCCAAGACTGTGCTGAAGTGATAAAATATACATTGATATTATCAGACTAAGCACTCATCGCAATATTCCCAATACCCAGGAAAGCTACGGTCTGAAACATTGGAAAATTTAAAATGAAATACCTCATCACAGAAACAAAAATCGAGGCTTCGACCAAAGTAACTTTCCAGTGGCTCATCTGTTGGCTAAGTACAGAAAATCATTCATTGGTGATGAGTTAAATTGTGTTTGACTGCAGAAGCTAAAAAAACGTGCCCATAGAAAATAAATTTAAAGATTATTAGCGTTTTGGCAAGTAAGTACAGTTACTTAAAAAGTTAAGGGTATTGGGATGTCAATAATCAACTGAAAATCAGGGCAACATGATTGAGTGTTTTTCTTGCCTCCTGATGAGCTGATAAATGAACAGATACTATTCAGTTGTTGATTTTATTCAAGGACTGTGAACTACAGAAGCAGCAGCCTCTATGAATCGGCATGGAACCACCACGGGTGATAATACTTTCAAAGAAGTTGCGTAAACACTAATCCAGCATAACCTGAAGTGGGATCCGCTAACACCTATCACAGCTAAAATAGCAGTAAGAATGCGTAAAGCAGAAAAAGACCTCATTGGACAAATTTACAAAGCATGTGAAAATGTAAGGTTTTTAAAGCCTACGGTTATTCATTACATCACATCATTCATCAGCAGGTAGTCTGCAGAAAATATTTAAATCCATCATATCACTGAACTGGCAGTGTCAACGGTGAACTTACCCATCGTCAGGTTCTGTGAATTTTTGTCAGAAATAGAAACTGAATTTCCTGACTCACTCTGCCACTTGCTCATTTTGACAAGTTAGCACTGGTGAAGTTTTATTGTGATTTGTTGTACCCTGGTCCAAGATTAAATTTTTTTCTGAATGGGATTGCTCAATTACTATTACCAAACAATGAATGGCTTGGGAAATTAGCTTCCGCTGCAGACTTCGACCTAAAATTATAAGGCAAAACAGTGCCTGGGTGGGAAACTTACACTGCAGCATAGTCAATTCAATGATCACGCATGCTGGGATCACAACGTCAAGCTGCTTTATGCACTTCTCATCCTATCAAAGGAACGAGGGCCGCATCCCCATGCCAGTTTGTAGCAGATATGCTTTCTGAGCAGCACCTATAGTTCCAGAAGCATTTCTGGACCTCAATGCAAATACAAAAGAAATTCTCTGATTTCAAAATTCATTTAGCTGTACAACCGGGGTACTTCCACCTAACCTGCAATCGAAAGTGATAACCCTGAAGTGTGACAATATGCCCAACAAGGTCAAGAGCAGAATCTAACAGAATCTATAGATGCTTTCTAAGGAGGGATGGAGATGCTTCTTTGAAGTTACGTGCTTGTGGATTAATTAGATGGCAGTACCTTTATGTGTGAAAAGGCATTTTTAAAGATGAAATATGGAAAGTGTCATTTCAAGGTAGTAGCTAGCACCAGGTGAATGTCTCCAAACGACCTTGATAAGAAATATGGTTAGCCCCAATTAAGCAAAATGTCATCCTCCTCCAAAGAACGCCATTCTTCCTATTTGCAGACCTGCATTACAAAACACTGTACTCAATTATTACATTTTGAGTTTTATCAAGAAGAACTTTGTGGAAATTTGGCTTCTCTCTTTTTATATAAATGACTACGTAATATGTTCAGTTTTGCCTTTTGGTTAGCAAAGCAAAGAAAATCACTATCTGGCCTTTTACAGAAAAAGTTTGCCAACCCCTGCTCCAGAGAGTACACAAAACTAGCCAAAAATTCTTAATTATCATTCACTACTTAAATGGCCTTAGGAAGTGGCTATGTTGGCAGATTTCCACACTCTCTCAATTAACTGCTCTAATGGAAAACGATGGGAGTAAAGAATCCAAAATAAGAGAAGACTGCAAACAAAAATTTTCATTCTCTAATTCTTTCCCTTCCAACTTCAGATTGATCTTATTTAAGTTCACAGGGACAAAATAAAAGTTAATTCCACGAACATATGAAAATCTGATTTGTGGAAAAGAAGTAATCTATACTGGTACCAGGATTTAATTCCACACACAACACATGAAGTATCTGGATATTTACAAATCAATACTAAAGAGAAAAATAAAAACAAACCCTCTTTCAGATATAAAAAGCCAAAAAAGCCTCTACCTGTCTGCTGAGCCTAAATAAATTTGAGTCTAGACATGAGCACATCTATATCCCCTTTGTTTCCCTTAGGTTATTATTCTCAGAGCTATCATCATCGTTTAAACAAATAAAATGAACACGTTCAGGAAGGGGTAGGGAGGGAAACCTTCATATTTTTGGAAAGAGCTTCCTAATCTCATGACTGAGAGTCCTTTATTTTGGTAAGACTAAACTGTAGAAATTTCTGAAAGATGTTTTTATACTAACCTAACACTTTCAGAAGACGGGAAATCAACAGCTTAAAAAACACACTCATAAAAGTTACATGGGCCAGCCAATAGAAAAAAAATTAACAAAAGGAAACCACATTTTTCTACACGGAGCTAAGTAATATGATTTGGTAGTGGTAATAGTAAGCAGGTAATTTAAAAAGTATATGGAAAAACACAAAGGAAGAAGAAACTTCAGCCACAATTCCTCAAACCGAAGAAAACCACGGTAACATCTGGCTAGTGTACTTAAGCAGTTAATGTTTGGAACGCTAATAACAGATAGTTAGGATGAAGTCCACTTGTGGAGGATCAGCAAATATTTCTGAAGTTATCTTATAAATAGGACAACTCAGTAGGATTAAAAGGCTTTAAAGATATAAATCTTTCAAATAAGGCAAAAACATCGGATAAATCCTGACATTTGAAGGGCATGAACCGAAGATAACAGAAAAACTCACATACCAAGCAGTGATACAGGAATGGCGTCAGGGAGGCTGAAACTCTCAACAGAAACTTGCAGAAATGTGGGAAAAATTTTTTAAATGGCTTTGCAAAACGGAGTCGGAATTAAGGGATCTTGTACTGAGTATGTGGGGGAGTTGGTATAAACAGAAGATGGAAGGCAGAGGGGCTCAACTTTTACTTTATTCAACAAGGAGGATCACCTTCCAACTGGAAATAGTGGAAAAAACAGACTTCTCAAAGAGAGACCGGAGAGCCCAAACTGCAGAACTTCTCATGGTAATCGCTAATAAGGGACCAGCAGAGACACTAGATGCTAGACTTTCAAATAATCGAATCTTCAAAGAAAGTGAAGTCTATGAACTACAGCAGAGCAAAACCTGACCATAAACCCAGAGGAAAATTCTGCAGCAGCCTCTCAGATACACTGTTGACTAGGAGAGCGGCCCGCTGCTGAATCAACTGCTCACTTGCTCTACGTGGTTCTCGACCTCCGCTGGCCCATGACAATCACCCGGGACTGCCGTGAAGATGCTCGAGAGCCTGCGTTTTCAGGGAGCGTGCAAGTGAGGCTCCTGCCACCAAGGCCACTGGCTGCGTCACCAGGCTGGCATGATGAGAGCAGAGTAGGAGTGCAACCATTGCAGTTCACTTGAAGACCCGAACTTTTTCGTAAACGAAGGCTAAATCACAGCCCGTCCCCCGGCTGCCCGAGACACCCCACAGGGGCAGGGAACAGCCGCACCGTAGGTGGAGCATCTGGGACATTCCCAAGGCCCCCAAAGGGGCCAGCAGAACAGGGGAGCGGCTATGCAGAGAAGCCAGGAACCCTAGAGCAGAAGCGCCCGGAGGCGGGGAGCCTGAGGACGAGACTGAAAGTCTCGATTATCCACAGTGACAACGTGAGGGAGCGCGGAGCCACTGGTCAAGCTAGGGCCAGTGGCTGAAGACACGTGGAAGCTCGTGATTCTTTCTTCCAATGCAATGGCGAACAGAGAAAACGATCCCACAGCGGAGCTGCATTCGCCTCCCGAAACAAGAACCCCGACTTCCAGGAACATTCGAGCAGAGGCTGCTAAAGAGGGGGCTCCCTGGAGGCGGGGATCTGAGCAGACCGACTGCAGAAGGCTCTGTGGATGAGGATGGCACTCGCCTTTCCTCGTCCCTCGGCTTTTCTATTCTGGGCCTGCGGACCACATCAAGCTACATACTCCAGTGATACAACTGTGCCACAACGCTTGGACCCATCCACCTCTGTTGCCCTGTTCCTGTCCTCCAATGTGCCTCATGCCTCGCGACCCCCACACCCCGATGCTCTGGTTCCCTCAGCCCCTTCCTCCTGGCCACTCGCAGTCCCGGGACGCTGGTACCGGCTACCTCACCTAGCTAGGTTTTCATTCATCTCTGCGCACAGAATCTGTGCCTCTAGAGTGGCACTTTGTGCCTTACGGTCTTTTATATCTTTGAAATATTCATTTTATTAATCGATCTTATTTCTTCAACATAACCAAAAGTTGTTTCGACATGTTATCAATACAAAAACTCGTGACATGCTTTACACTCTTTTTTTCTAGTGAATCTCTGAAATCTGGTATTTTGTACTTATGGCGCACGTCAGACTGGATGGCAAATTTGCAATGGTTAAAGTAAAACATAGTCCTATCAAAACGACAGAGTTGTTTGTAATGGAAAAATGTTTTACACTTCAGGTTTTTACTTAATTAAAATTAAAGAAAACTTCAAGTTCTGTCCCACAGGTACACTAGTGACATTTCAAGTGTCCAGGAGCCACATGTACTTACTGGCCACCACGCTAGACAGCACTGCTTTAAAGAATTTGCTTGTAATGGAGAGAAATCCCACACTCTGGAAGAATCTCAAAGTGTTCCCAATATATTGTTCATGCTCTATAAACCCAATATTTATACGCCCCCTTTGGACTGCTCAAAAATAAAGGAAGAGTGTTGAATACAAACACGCATGGGAGACATGATTCTTTCCTGTGCTCGCAAATCTTCAAGATTCACTCTTGGCCTTTTAGAGTTTCTATCATTTCCTATATGGAAACTAGAGTCGAGACATTATAGCTCTACTCAAAACCCTCCTGACGATGACTTTAGAAACGGTTCAATCCTAAACAGCCCCATGTCTGGTGAGCTTTAGTTTATTCCGTGCAAGAGGGATTTTTATTTTGCTTTACTTTTTTGGATTTGAAATTTTAACAATAAGACACACTCACCAAGCAACATGTGAACAAATCCAAATTACTATTCCTTCCGCAGTAATGTGCTGCTCTGCTTCCCCCGACCGTCTCATACGCGTGCCAGAGAAAATCCAGGAAAGTATTTTCCCCATGTGACATCTCTGTGACACACTTATTTTTTATTTCAAAACTGCAAGCAAATCGTGAAGGCTTCATTGAACACAGCACACAATGTTTTGCTAAGGCACAGGTTCCCATTACAGAAAGTCCATTTCTTGTAGCTCATTAGGGGATGGAGGGAAAACTCTGACTTGCCTCCCTCTCTTTGCCCAAAGCCTCCATCCTCTCCGTCTCATTCTGCATTTCTCCTGGGCTGCGAGTGGGTGTCAAGCGGTTTCAGCACTGGCAGGACACCTCTACCCCCTAGGGACACGAAGGGGTGAGATACGGCAGCGACACCTGCAGGAGTCTGCAGGACTGGAGGTAATTACATTTGGAAACAAAAGGCCATCCTAAGCAATGCCCTTGAATGCCTTGGAAGACCACCTTGCACACACCCAAGGAGCCTGGTCTCGCTTAAGTGGCATCTAAGGGAAAACGTAATAAACCTAAACCACAGGTTCAGCTCCTGGCGGATGTGACGTCACTGATGTTTGTTAGGTGAAAATGAGCATTTTAAAGGTTAAGAAAGCACCACGCCAAAGACGCCGGGCGACCACAGTCCAAATGCTCGCTACAGATCTCTCTCCATCTGCGTGTGAGAATGTTAGGGAAGAACTGTGTTAATGAAACGGGTCTCCTGAGGCTACTCTGTGGTCGACAAGACTGAGGTACATTCAGTTTCACTAGCAAGAGGAAAAAAGGATCTCCACGCGCCCAGGCATCACAAGAGAGCATCTTAAGTCTACTTATTATCTTAGTTCTAACAGTCACATGCAGAAGTCATAAATTTTGGCTTGAGTACACAACTAGCGTTAGCCACTTTTAAACTTAAATATCTCTGTGAAGAGCTTCCCAACAGAACAATTTCAGAAAAAACACTAACTTCTTCAATCACTCGGCTCTCCCCCCACTTGTAAGCAACACTCTCCAGGCCGCAGTCATGCAGACCTTTCACCCCACGACAGTCCTCCGAAGCAGGAATCACCTCTATTTTAGATAAGAGACAGAAGCGCAGAGAGAGGAAGTGATTTATTTATATTTGCTTTAAACACAGTTGCCCCTTGGATAAACAGCATACTTTCTTAACTTTCTCTCTCTCAGCATACTGTGTGCCCATATACAAAAATCCATTCCTGGGAACAAACAGCTAGGTCAGAAATTTTGCCCAGTCATTTCAAAAACTACTCCTCTGGTCAATGAATATATGACTGTCAGGTAAATTTCATTCCGAGAAGGGAAAGCCAAAAAGAAAAGCTAACCCGAGATTTATTAACTGTGCCTCAGTGATTTAAAACAAATCTTATTCATCTTGAGAATTTAAAGCAGGGTTAGTGGTCTCCATGTCTCCTGCAGTCACTGTCATATATTAATAAAAACTGTTGGGACTCCTGCGTTTCTGACCACTGCTAAGAGTATTTATTTCATCTAGGCCTTCCGAGCCACACTTCTCTTGCTCAGGCTCGCTTCCACGTCTGGAAGTGTACTTTCTCTTCTAATAAACCTTTTCTTTTGAACTGTAAAAAAAAAAAAGTATTTCATCTAACTCTCCTAATCCATGTACACCAATGTTTAAAAATTTGTTTATGATGTTAGTGCAAAAAGTAACATAAAACATACTGCACAGGGACGTTAGATGGAGAAAAACCCCATAATGATCAGGACTAACTAGTCAGAGGCCTGGCGCCAAGTTTAAGTGCCAAGTTTAAGCGCACACACATTATGTCAATGGACACACGGCTTCACAGCACCCGACTGAGGAGACCCAAGGCACCGAAACAGACTGCTAACAAAAACCAATTTCTGAAATTCAAATGCTTGCTTGAATATCAACTTAAAACTAAGCCGCACCTATTAAGTCTGGAAGAAATGACATCTTTTTAAGAACAAAGCGGTTTGGTGGGAGGGAGGAACCGAGGTAACCTAATATCAACCAACTGCTAAAGTATCTTGAGCATTTTCACCTTCTGCATGTGTTCACACGAGCTCCTAACTCGATAGCATTCTAAAGCAGAATGTGATCTAAAAAAAAGTTTCAACATAAAAAGGTGGAAAACAGAAGGGCAGGCATCATTCTGTTTGTTTCATTAGGAACCTCATAGAGTAGATAGGAATTAATGACACGTGAACCTGTCAATAAAGAAAATGGTAATTTTCTTTTTATTTCAATAATACCATCGCCCAAATGAAAAATACTTAATATAGTTAAAAATGAAGTCACAAAGAACTGCTGAATTTGAGGTCAGAATACAAGTTACCACATATATGCAGTTACCAAAAGTGTTGGGAAGTCTTCAAATGTAGAATGTTTAACTAAAATTTTATTGCATTTGTAACAAATAGAAGGTTGAAAACAACCAGACAGCTTTTCAATTCTATGAGTAGCAAGGTGGTGTTCAGCTCTGTGAAAAGGGGGGAAAAAACCCAAAACAGGAGTGACCACATTCCTGTCTAGGCTATAACACTAACCGGCTATGTAAACCTGGCCGATTCATTTAATCTCTCAGGCCTCAGGATCTCCAGCAGTATTAGAGTATTGGATTCAACTACCTACAAGCTGGATGAAGACAACTTTCCAGGTCTAGGAATCTGTGACTACGAATAAGATATAACCGAAGCCACATTCCAGAAGTAAGCGAAAAAATAAAACTTAAGAAACAACATGAACAACTAGGACACATGCTTAGAAACTGTGCTTTTTCTCACTGCCTTTCGCTCATGCATGCCTATCTCCCTTTTTGTGACTATCTTATCTTCTTGAAAAGATACATAAAACATGCCTCTTTTAAAAACAGGGCAGGATTGATGTTTCACTGACTTCACTTATTGCACAATACTTCTTGCCACCCACGCAATTTGTTGCTTATTTCCAATACTGGCCTATCTGTGGATGCTGCGGAGGGGTTCACCACTGCCAATACCATAGCAATATGAGATTATAAAACATCCTTGCTTGTATTCTTCCATTTTTACTACTTGGAAAGGATAACAACAACAACGACAACAGGATCTGGAAAAGTGTGTCATGTGTCTAATCTCTTGACAGAAAGTCTGTTGACTTGCAGCTCACAATTTTGACTACTACAACCCTCTAAAACAGTTAAATAGAAAGAACATCAAGAAATCAAAGGACGGAGACCAAGCAAAATGGTGCCAATTCACAAGATCAAGTCAGTTAAAAAAAAGAAACCATTATGATGACATTTCAATTACCTTATGTACTTTAGACAGCGAATTTAATCTTTGATTACCCATTTCATGTTATTTTTGAGTGATGTAACTAAATTAGAATTTGGTCTATCTACATGAACTCAACTGACGTGCTTACTATTCCCTAGAAGTCAAAAAAGGACTCAAAACCCAGAAAGTCCATGTGTTTATAAAAAGGTATTGATGTAAAATCACTGATTGCTGGCAATTTTGCTGTTAATTGGTAAAATACTATTTTTAAGGGCATGAGGTTTCCATTAAAAATTAACTTTTTTAAAAAGAGCGAAGCTACATTTTAAAATTAAAATCACGACAAAAAAATATTATCTACACAAATGACTATAAAATTGTTTAAGGAAATCAATTTTGTTACAGAACTAAGCATGCTAACTCAACTGTGCTTCCTGAACCAGTGTTTCTAAACAGAAAGGATGACAAAGCTGACTATATAGCCCCCATCTGTACAGAAATGTAGCAGTCTACATCTGTGGTCCTGGAGTACTTGATATGGCCCTCTTTCACCCTCAAAACTGTCCCAGTTTGCTCCAATAAACTTAATTTAAAAAAAAACTGCTCCAGTTAGGACAAATGATATGATTACCTTAGATGTAATTGACACTAAAGGGAACTCTGGTCAATGAAAAATGAAAACTGTAGTTAAAAGTTAACTCCTTTCTTCCTATAGTCAAGTGGAAAGCAACAGGAAAGAGATCATTTTTCATTCCAGAAAAAACTAAAAATCACTGAACACAAATACCTCCTTCCCCCACAGAAAGTTCATCATCACGCAAACATTATAACAGAAGCCCAAACTGTAGTTGTGAAATTACTGCAAGAGGTCCACGAATCTATATACATGGCACACACTGTCCATAGATGTCTCAACATATGTAGGTTCTATTGTGTCTGATGAAATGAAAATCTTGAACACTAAAACACAAGAAAATCTACAATGAGAATATCAGCTATATGTATATATATCATGGACAAAAGTACAACTTCATTAATATATCCCCAAACTGTTCAAAACTGCCAAGATTTTTTAATCTAAAAATAATTCAATTGACAAAAGGGAAAATGAATTGCTTGATTTTCTGGGAAACTTCCACATTCAAGGTTGAGAAAAAATAAGACACAGAAGTACTATTGCTTTCTTACACTAGTTATCAAAACTCAAGGGATTATGTAACTGGCTACTTTTTTTGAAATTAACAGGCCATACGTTTTTGGAAATCTCTGTGTTATACAGGAGTATTAAGGAATTAAGACTTACAAGTGAAAAACATGTCCCAACCCTAGGCAGTGGTCCAAAATTCTAGCACCTCATTGGTCTGGCTTTAACAGAAGACTTCTCACATTGTAATCTGTTATCCACACTATGGTAAACTAAGGGAGTAGGAGGCCGGTCAAGCTATCTCCCAGTCCACTAGGGCTATGGAAAGAGAAATACACGCATGAGAATTCCACGAATGCGGGTGCCCCGTGTGACATAGTGCTATTTAAGGCCTCCGTACACATCACCAACGTGGAAGAATATATCCAGTCAGCCTAACTTTTCTAGATATCATTTCATTATTAAGCTATTTCATAAAAATCATTGATTTTAAATTGTTTTTTTTTTATATCACAAGTAATTATAGCTGAAACAGGCACTGTGACAGACCGAAATAGAGGGGAAATTGCTAAATAATTTTCACCTAATTCATAAAGCAGATTCCCTTTAAGTGTTTTTGATGCAACATAACCTATAGATTTTTTTTTTACAAAACCTTTCTTTTTCTTTGCATTTCTGATCTAATTAGAGAGCAATTAAGTCCAGAGGCATAAAAGTTTAGTGACTTCAGACTTCACACAGACCAGGGTTAAAATGGGGACGCTACCACTTATTAGCCATTTAATTGAGGACAAATGACTTAATAACCTCTTCTTGGAGTCTCGGTTACCTCTGTAAAACAGTTGACATCCTCACGAGGCTTTGTTTGCTGTGATGATTATAAAATCATGCACATGACGCAGAGAACCTAGCAGATAAGCATCTGATAGAAATCAGTTATGAATTTAGGCTAACTACCCATCCCAGTTTGCCCGGGACAATTGTTTGCACCTGTTGTCCAGGCAAAATTATTAATAATGTCCCTTCTGCTCGCTCTTGAAAGCATTCTGGCTAGGGCAATAAATTATGTGATTACCTTAATGATGACAATTTAAAGAGTTAACACCAATCAGACTATTATTTATCAACTATATAATTTTTGGATCTTGAAGGAAAAAGCAGAACACAGAAAATCATGTAAAATTATATTCCTGTAAGATACTCTACTGATATTTTATTTTGTTATTCGATGAACATTTAAACACAAATTATACCCAGCCCATTCCAACAATGATTTAAGGTAGCAAATTTCCATTTTGTTCTTCCTGTTCCATATAGGAACTGGTAAACTTCAGACATTATTTTAAAAGAGGAAAATTCACAAATAAAGCAGCAGTGAGTTCCAGGTACTCAGAAACACTACTCTTTGAATTACCAGTGGAAAATAGCCATTCTCATCATGAAGTATGTCCAACACCAACTCACATATATCAGATGGGCCCATCCAATTACAGAGCTGCAAAACAAGACTTTAAAACATGCAGTCTACACATAAATCATCAGGAGACGCAACAAAAAATAAATTACCTGACTGTTATGACATAGTATTGTAATACAATAAACTGGATTTTAGTTTTCTTCACTCTCTGCTCTAGAAAAAAAAAGAATCCATTATTCTTCCTCTTTTAAAAGATAGACATTTTCTTTGAGATAGACACATCCTAAAAAATACACATCCTACATATTTTAGTCACACCAACACATCCCGTTCCGAAACTTAATTCAATTATCAGTACTGATATTTGGGGAGACTGAGAAGGTCAGAGGGATCCAGGAATCTTCCACGTCAGATATAAGATTTTCTTTAAAGGCCGAGAGCAAGTCTACCTTTTACTATAAGCTTGCTTCAAACAGGCCACCTCATCGGTCAAGTAATTATTTTCAGAGGCTTCGCTCGTCACTTTCAAGGACTTTCCTTGCACATTTCAGTTACCCCTGTAAAACAAGTCCTGGGCAGCGGTAGGAACGAAAAAGTATGAAAGACCAGGACATCTCAGGCTAAAGAACGAAACAGTTTTCAGTAAAAGAGTCCTAAAATCACATTTTAAGGTGTTCAGAATGGTCTTCCTGGGCGCTTTATTTTTACAATTTAGAAAACTGATTTTTTGTGGGGGGGAGCGGGGGGGGGGTTCGATTGTGCCTGACTGCCTTCGAGTCATCCAGGGTGGACACAATGTACCCGATGGGGTGACAGGACGAGTTCCTTCGTCTATAATCACGGAGAAGCAAAGAAATGGTTAGTAGGGGTACGTTGACTTCCTCCTCCCTTCAATCACCCAAAGCCCACTGCGGTGAATTCTGATTCAGGAAACGCGGGCTCCTCATTTCCAGACCCCCCGCCAAAAAAAAATTCCGTGGGGCCCTGCAAAGGGTGGATGACAAGCTGATCGCAAGGCTCCCTCCTGCCCCCAAACGAAAGAATGACCCGAACGAGAAGGCGGCCAGGCCGCAGACTCCCGGGCTAACCTGTGGAATGAGTATGGGGAAACTGTCTAGGGAAGGAACGTGGCTGTCTCCTCCATCTTGAAATTAATCAGCATGAGGGAAAGGGGACCGAGTGTTCAGGAAGCAGAAGCCCAACCGGCTGCCGCCGGCCGCCGAGCCGCGGCGTACGTGGCAGGGAGCGCCCGCGGGGGCCGCGACCCTCGGCCTTTTTGGGGAGGGGGCCGGGTGGCGCTGGCCGGGCGGAGAGGAACTTGGGGCTCGCGCGGCCCGACTCCCACCCTTCCCAGGGGAGAGCGCGCAGGCGGCGGCGTCGCCCTCCCTGTCGGGGCCCGCGCGGCGACGCGGGCCGAAGGGAGCGCCGGGGTCACCCGAGCGAGCGAGTCCGGCACATCTGCCTCAGCTCCGCCGGGGCGACGTCGCCGCGGCCCCAGGGGGCGCCTGAGCGCTCGCGACGGGAGCAGCGGCGCCCAAAATGGGGCTCCGCGAAGCGCGGGGGGCCGGCGGGCCCGAGGGCCCTGGAAGCGGGGCGCAGGCGGGCGGCCGGGGGGCGGAGGTTCTCACGCCCGGGGCCGGCGCCCGCCCGCCCGCGCCGTCCGGAGGCCGCGCGGAGGAAGTCGCTCCCGGCGCTGTCCCCTTCTCCTCAGAGCCCGTCGCCCTCGCGGCCAATTAAAATGGCAGCGGCGACTGCGCCACGGGGCCCCCCATGGCAGCTGGCGCCCGGGGTCCGGAGGCGGCACGGGGCCTCCGGCGCGACGGCCGCTCGGGCCATCTTGAGGGAACGCGGCGGCCGCGGCGTCCCCTCGCTCCCACCCTTGCCTCAGAGGGTCCCCGCAGCCCCGCTCACCCGCTCTCGTGTCGGGATCCGACTCGCTCGCGTCGGCCGCCGCCGCCGAGGGTCCTGCGCGCCTCCCCTGCCGCCGCGCGGAAGCCCGCCTCCGATGAGTCGCCGGGTGAGACCCGCCTCTAGCCCAGCGCCCGCTCCGAGACGTTGCTCAGGCAGCCATTATCTCCCCCATTGTTACCAAGCAGCGACCGGAAGCGGCTGCCCACAACAGGAAGTGATGACGCCGCGGCGCGGCGCGCGGCCCCCGGCGCGCCGGCCAATCCCGGCCGAGAGCTCGGCGGCCGGGGGCGGGGCCTCGGGCCGCGCTCGGGGAACGGGACGCCGCGGCGACGCCCCCCATGTGACAGGCCCCACCTTCCTGCGCCATTTTGAGTGGTGGCGACGGGCTCGCGCTCCGAGGATTGTGGGAACCTTCGCCTTCGCGTTCCCAAAGCTGAAGGACGTCACCTCTGACAGCTGCCGGCCCTTCCCGGGCAGCTGGAGACGCGACGCGACGCGACCGCGAGCCGAGGGCGCCTCCCTCGGCGGCCCGCGCCTCGCCGCGCTCGCGGCCTCGTCGACGTTGCGGACTCGGCAGACATTAAAGCAGGCCGCGACGCCCGTGTCGTGGTCGTTATGTGGGAAGACGTGTCGGCGCGTGTGCGATGTGACCGCGTGTGCACGGACAGACACACGGAAGGAGGGAACGGGGGCGGGACGGTTGACTGGGCGGTCAATTCCGGGGCGAAAAATAAAGCGGGAAAGCGGGAGGGCGTGCGACGTGCCCGCTGGGGACGACACTTGCGACCTTCCGGGCCGCTCGCTGGCGGCCTCTCCCCCCAGGGACGGCGGCGGCGACAGAAAAGGGGACAACGCGGAGGCCTCGCATGCACGGCAGTGCCTGCGGGACGCGCCCGCTGTCACGCTTACACGACCCTGCCCGAGTTCCCACGGTGTTGCCATGTTTCCTGTCCCGTTTTCCTGTCGTCCCTGTTCTCACGCAACGCCCCAGCGACGCTGGCTTCTAACGACCCCACAGACCCGGCTCGTTGTCCCCTCCACACTTGACGGAGGCTGCGGTGCTGACCCTCACGCGTCCCCTCTCGTCACACGAGCCTCTTCTCAACTGCCACCTCCCCAGAGAGGACGTCCCTAACCTCCCCAAGGGGCGGCCGCCCTGCGCCCTGACCTTTCCTTTCTTCGCACCACTTAATCGGGAAAGGTGGCATTCATGTGCGCACTCCACCCGTAAAAGCAGTAAACCTCTTTGTTTTGTCCACTGTCCTAGCCCCAGCCAGCTCAGATATTTTTCGAGGGAATGTCCCCATAGGCGTGATGGCCTCTCGTCAGCCCGGAATATAAGTCTTTCGCTCCAAACGTTCACCCCGTACCCCTCATGCGCACGTCGCCCCTCAGCCTCTCAGCACGCTGATCCCGTTGTTTTGACAGCATGTGTAGACGATTTCCGTGCTGTCTCGACTCGGTTTTTGTCTTATGTAATCGTGTACTAGAACTTTTACCTGCAAAACGAATTCTCCAGTGACTGGCGATGCTATTCAGCCTGTTACCGAGCTTATGCTAATTAACAGTAGCCACACCTTAAGATCTTAGGGCAAACGTGGCTTCACATAAAATAGAAAATCGTAAAAGAAGAAAAAAATGTAACTGAATACGTCTATAGCCTTGGAGGTGTGGAAGGACTTTCTGAACATAGCATAAAAACCCATAAAAGGAAACACTGTTAAATACGACGTCATCAATAAAAGTAAAGCTTCTGAATGTCAAAGCTCAAAGTTGGTAAAGTGGAAAGACAAATGACAAACAAAAAAATTTGCGACATGTTATATGACAGCTAAGGAGTAACAGAAATTTATAATAAAATTAAAAGAGGTGACATTGACAAGACTCCTACATAAACGATATATATGGCTAATACCACCAATCCAAAAAGAGCTATTATAAATTGATTTTTTAAAAGATAAATATCCTAATTAAAAATGTGCAAAGGACATGGGTAGGCAATTCAAATAAGGAGAAAATATTTGGCTGATAAGCATAAGATAATATGTTCACTAGTGATCAGAAATGAAAATAAAAACTGATTTTTCTTTTTAGCCCCTCAGAATGTCAAAGATTAAAAGTTAGATATCAAGGGTTGATAAAGAGCCTATGAAATGGACACACTGGTATGCTACTACTAGTACAAGTTAATATAACATTTTCTAGACAATTTGGCACTGCATAGCAAAAGCCTCAATATATCCATACTGTTCGACCAACGAGTCCACCTACAGAAATGTATCTTAAGGGAAAGAAGCACACAAATTTGCAAAGATGTCTGTAATGAATGTACCAAGATGTTAATCATTGAAATTCTGAAAAATCAGAAAAATAACTGACAATAATTAAATACTTTACAGTACATCTACATAATAGACTCCTACATAGCCATTAAAAATGAGTAGCTTCATCTAAATATGTTCGGGTATATTGCTAATTGAAAAAAGCTATTTAGAAAATGACATGTATGATTCTATTTTTATATTAAAAAGATGTGTAAATGCACAGAAAAAGTCAAGATGAATATATGCAAATAAAATGTGAAGGCATTATTAGTCATTTTAACTTTCTTTACTCTTGCATTGTCTTGAATATATTACATGTGCGTGGATTACTTGGTATCAGGAGGAGGAGTCATTTTCATTTTTGAAGAAAAGTCTGCCTGACTGAAAAAAAGACTCCATCCATTTATTCCTTCAACATTTCAATCAAATAAACTCTCCTTTCCTTCTTTCCTTCTTTCTTTCCTTCATTCCTTCCTTGCTTCCTTCTTCCCTCTCTCCATCCTTTTATTTGTTTATTTCCTTTCTTTTTCTTTTTCTCTTTTATGTATTCTTTCACGCTCATTTATAATCAAGGAGCTGCTTACTTCCAATATCTAGGAAATGACGTCCCCCAAAAATTTATCCCATGATGGCATTCAATGCCACCTAGAACCCAAGGAATCAACCACTGAATAATTCTCATTCAGTTTTCGTTCGGCCTTATTGCATTTCTCTCCCATGCGCTTTTTACATCTGTGGAACATTCAAATGACTTTTAAGCCTTCCTGGTTAAATGTTCTTTTATCAGGGAAAATGTCAAAGAAATTCCTAATTTTCCTTCTGTTCATTTATTCCACAAAATATATCGATCATCTACTATGTGCTGGTTACTGGGAATAGATCAGTAGACCACAGACGAGAAGACCCTGCTGGTGTCGCAAGACGGATGTCGAACAAATTCTTATAAAGGTGACACGTGGTTATGAAGGTGGCACGTGGGTACGATCGGACGGGTATATAAAAAGAACATTTAACCTAGAGGAGCTGCCATTTTTAGCTGAGACCTGAGCTGAAGGAAAAACGCTGGTTAAGGAGGGAGGGTGGAGGAGGGAGGAGCCCTGGCAGAGGGCATGACCTGTAGGAATTCCCAGGGGTGAGAAACCAGAGCTTGGGGAACTGAAAAGACAGCTCATTTCCTGTAGGAGACCCTTCCGTTTTATGTTCTTCACAGTACTTGGCGCATTGGAATTTATCTTGTCCATGTGTTTATGTTGTTTATTGACTAGTGTTTATAGTCTGTCAGTCTTCCCACTGGCTTGCCCCCCCGGTGTTAAGTCCCGTGGGAACTGAAGCTTTGTCCCACCCCTTCACCACTGTATTTTCCGAGCCTAAACCATGGAATAGACAGTCAATATTTTCTGAATCAACACATGAGCCTGTAGCTCACATTAGATATTTTGGATCTTATCCTAAGAACCATGGGAAGTTTTTGAGATCATTTAAAAATTACTTGATGAAAGTTTTTTTTAATGATCTTTCTGGCTGCTATGTGTTGGAGACTACATTTTGTTCATAGTACATATACTTATACTTACTAAGACTCCAAACTCCTTTATCTTTAAGAAACTCAACTGGCTTTGTTTCAAAAAATGACACCCAGAAAATATCTATTTAGTTTAGATATTGCCTCTAATGTCTAAGGAGGTTTTTTAGTCTTTTGAATAAGTATCACTGGCCAAATCAGTTTAACAGGAAAAGAAATGTCTGCCTCTTAGCTCCTTCCATTTTGCCCCAGTCCAGTTTAGAATAACATTCGAGATATGAATAATGATAAATGTTTTCTTCAGTCCACCCTGAGGAAGGGGATAGCAGGATGGGAAGAGTCAAGTGAAAGGAAATCGGTAATTCATTAAGTCATTCATTCAACGGCATTTACTGTGTGCTGTGGTGCTGTGTTAGGCCTTGGGGCTGCAGATGTGAAAGATGTAGTGTTTGTCCTGAAGAAGTTCACAGTCCAGAGAAGGAGAGGCATCCTGGGAGAACGCCGTTTCAAATCCGGGCATTTTGTAAAGATATGTGGAAGCTGAAGCTGATGTGTCGGTTGCACTGTAGGGGCCCAGGCAACACTTTTAAGGAAATCACCCACACATCTGTGCTTATTGAATGTCAGACATCTTCAAAGTAAGAGTCAGATTAGGGAGTGAAGCACACAAGGCATAAGAGTAAAACCCTTCTTTTCCTCACCATGTGTAGAAGGTATTTTTACTAAAAGCTTTAAAAAAGGCATCTTGGATATTGACTGTAGGCTGGTAGAAAAGATTACAATTACTTTCATTCTTAGCAGCACAATGCCATGTTTATATTAGCATCGTTATTGAAAACGTAGTTGCTCTAGGACTCAGTTAATCGCCTCTTTGAAAAGGGTATATAGTGATGTATATTGTTCATCCTACAAATGCTCTGTAAGTTAATTAACTGGGATTGTTCTCTGGTAAATTAAACTCTAGAAATAGGAAGTATTATTGCAAATATTCAAATGTAGAATATGTACTGATAAAATATGTACCGATGCCCGATTAACTACATTACTGATAAGGGAACTCGGTAGATCGACTGTCGTGCCTTTTTCTCACCTATTACAGCAACAGAGAGAGGTTTCTCTTTCTGTTCTATGCTTTCCGGGAATATAAAAATAACCTGCATAATGAAGCAATGTCGCGCACCTTATGTATCCAAACATGAAGGTTTTAGATGCTCTGGTTTAGAAAACACAGGGCAGTTTTCCAACCCGTGCCAAAACAACCAGAAAGTAATCTTCCTGTGACAACTTAAGTGTAATATAACAGGGAGAAGATAGAAAGGATGGATTTGGAGAAGAATTACCCATGTTATAGCTCAAATTTCTAATTTTATTTTAACAGATAGGTAGTCATTTAATTATTTAAACTATAAAGAATAAAATATTTCAAATAGACTAGGTCGACTATGCACTGTCCCTGGCATCAGACAAATTCATAACAAGTTTCTCTTCGGAGACAGAATGACTCTGCCTGTTTTTTTATCTCCATCTTCAGTCACCATAAAAGCCTCAAGCCAAACTGGTCCCACACCCACCTAAACTTTCACCTCCATAGAGCTCAGCTACAAACCCACTCCCATCTCCACCTGCACTCAACACTTTCCACTGGGCCCTCTGCGACCGTGAACTCAGTGCTAACACACTTCCCTGCTTTCTTAGTCTTTTAGTACAAAGGTCTCTCCTCAACTTCTGAAAGACCTCCCCGACTGCAAGACTCACTGAGGAAGGAACCCCAAGTGCAGACTTTTTCTTTCTCGCAAAGCATACATATCTCAAAACCAGAAGAGGTGGGAAGGGAACCTAAGTAAAGTGCAGATTCCTAGGCCTCACCCTAGGATTCGGATTCAGCTGTTTTAAGGTAGAGTTCAAAAATCCTCATTTTAAATAAGCTCTCCAGAAGGTACAGATGAAGGTTATCTGCAGAGAAGTGTTTGGAAGCTGGACTTCAGTTAGAACAATGAGAGTTCCCCTCTAACATGTCCGTACTGTGTGCCCAGAACATTATGTGCATTATCTCATTTAACACTCACCAAAACACTTCAAAAAATATGAGCATCTTACACTTGAGGAGAATGAAACTCAAAGCGGCAAAACCAAGACTTGCATGAGAGCACTAGTAATTAGTGGAGATAAGTTTGTATTCAGAGTGGGTGCTTCATCTAACAACCCAGATCTCCTGGCTCCTAAACCAGGGCTCAAGTAAATAATACATTAGAATAATATTTTCTTAGCGATGACTGAAAAGATAGAACACCCGGCTCTACTGGAAACTTTACTCCTTGGAAGTTCTATATATCTTACAGTAGTAACGGTCTTGAGTGGGCATGGTCTTTTCAAATATAAGTTCTCTCTCCCTCTCTTTTGCTACCTACCTTTCTCTTTCTCTCTCTTTATTGCAGAAATCTGCTAAAGTCACTTATTTCTTGGGCATGACAAAAACACTTGGAAATACCTAGAAATGGATGTATTCTCTGACTTCAGGAAAGCCTGGGCAGTGCTCACCTACTTCCAAGCACTCGACTATGAGTAAAAGATTATCAATCTGCCATAACTCTGTTTCAAGGGGAAAAAGAATGCTGTTTAAAAATATGACTTACTACCTATATACAGAAGTAGATAATAAAAGTAATATTTATCACGCACTAAAATGTGCCAGGCTCTGTACCAATGCTAAGCAGTCTTCTTTTTTAAAATTCATAATAAGCCTGGGACATAGGTATTATTACACCCATATGAAAGCTGAGAAAATTAAAGTTCAAATGAATTCTAGCAAGCAATACAGCTAGTAAGTGATAAAAAGAACTACAAGTAGGTTATTCAAGAGACACACACACATGATTTGGAAGACAGAGTGGAAGAGAGTATTTTTATTTTCGGATGCTTTTGTTTTCTCCATACATCACTGGGCCAGCAGATGCGTCCATTTCTCAAATACAAAGTTCCCACCCCCCCTCAGAGTTTGAGCATTGAGCAGAGAGAAGGAAATACCTCATTCTCCTTTTTATTCTCCGTCATGGTTTTTCAGCTGCTACCATATTGGAAGGCGCACTTGTACGTTTGACAGAAGGATTCCTGCTTGAATTTGCCTGATTCTAGATGCCCACAAACTCTCAGTCTTGACAGAGGAAAGCCCATTTCCTGAAGTACAAAAAGTAAGAAACCTTCACTTTTCTGATTCTAGATGCTGGAGTCTTGGGTTACTGTTTCATTTTTTTGGGAGAAAAATCTACAAAAAGATGCACAGAAACACAAACATTATTATACTAAGAAAGACACAACTAGATTTCCTACTTTCTTCTTTGGCCCAGAATTTTATTCAGCAAGAAGCCTAAAGTCACAAATAGGACATTAGACAGGCAGCAGCGTAGCTGGACTGGTCACTTTCCATTACAGTTGAAATTGTGAAAAAGTTTAAAAGCGTGAATTGTTTTTAAAATAATGAAAAGCAATAAAGATATTTTTGTTTTTGATTATACCCTTTAGCTTAACAGTACCAGTTCTAGGAATTTTCCCTAAAGAATCAGAGATGTGCACATGCACAAAATAACACTCAAATATTGTTTATTGTGGAATTGCTTATAACAGCAAAAAATTAAAATACCCTCTCTTTAACAATTAGAGTACTTTGGGTTTGTTTTTGAAAGTTTTTTAAAAACCATGTAACCTATTTTTAAGTGTACAGTTCAGTAGTGTTAAGTATATTCACACCGTTGTGAATTAGAGTATCTGTTAATAAATTATGGCATACTTTATGATAGAATATTAAACCACCATTAAATGGTTTATTTTAGTGTAATGACATGGAAAATATTTATGACATATTGTCAAGTGTTAATATATCTCTTTCTGAGTACTGGCATTACAGGTGATTATTCTTCACAGTCTTTACAAGAGGCATGCATTACTTTTGTACTCAGAAGAAAAAGAAAGTAAATGCTGCAGAAGAAAAACAGGTTATTATCGCTAATCAATTTTTGTTCATCTTTCTGTGCATCGTAAATTGTTCATTAGACTGAAACTATCATGTGGGCAGAGATTAGGTGTTTCTTAAACTTCCTCTGGTACTTCTTATTCAATAAATGTTGACTAACTGCATCTACATATGTGCATACAAATAAGCCTATGTATCTATGTGGGCATGCATATCTAAATATGCCAACCTTTTTCTCATCAGTAATGAGGAAAAAAACTGAAAGGAAGGTTTTTGAAAAGTTCAGTATAGGTCTACTGGCCTTTTGCTATACGTTGGGATAGGAAAGTACCTGCTAAGGCTAAGAGTACAAAGTGAGCGTTAAAGATTTGGGGGTCGTATCAGTCAAGTTTGTCAATTGTAGTGCACACAATCATTTTCTTGTGCTATCTCTGTTTGGGTGATATTGGGTCTAGTCCAAATCTTCTAAGGTTCTACTAATTAGACTGCCTGGGCACTCTACTGGAAATATTTAAATAAAAAGCCACATTCCACTGAAACTGGTAAAGGACTCCACATGGACTAAAGAGACCTAAGCTTCTCTTGCATTCGAGTCTAGCACTCACATCCTCTATATCCTCTAATCTCTGTAACTGTGACTCTTGCCACTCCCTCCATGGTTTCCTGGCTACGACTCCCAAGTACACCTGGAGTTTGAGATGCCACTAGTCATGGACATAAGCTTTGAAATAGCATGATCCATGCTACAGGTGCAATTATGCCTGGAACCCAAAGGAGCATGAAGGCAATCTTGCTGTATGATTAGTCAGTCCATTCATCACCAGGATTGAGTTCACCAAATGTATTTCATCCTTTAAAATACCTAACCTACCACACATCATAGCTTAGCCTGGCCGACCTTAAATGTGCTCAGAGCACTTACATCAGCCCACCATTGAGCCATTATCTTGGATTTCATCTCAAGAGTCATTGCCTTTCTCTTCTTCTCACCAGAAGCAGAAGACACAAATGGGTGCTTTTTAGACATAATCCTTTTAATATATTGCTGGATTCAGGTTGCTAATTACTTGTTGGGCATTTTTGTATCTATGTTCACAAGAGATAGTCAGACCAGTTAATTTTGTCTGGAGTCACTTGCTTCCAGCCTGAAGAACTTTCTTAAATTTTATATATATATATATATATATATATATATATATATATATATATATATATGCATATATATATACAATACATATGTATATCATTGTTAGGCAGGCCTGCTAGCAACAAATTCTGTTTTTGCTTATATGGGAATGTCTTTAATTTGCCTTTATTCTAATAAGATAGCTTTGCTGGGTGTATGATTATTGGTTGACTGAGTTTTTTCTTCCAGCACTTTGAGTTTATCACTCTTCTGCTCTCCATGGTTTCTGATTAGAAGTCAACTGTTAATCTTACTGGGGTCCACTGTGTGTGATGAGTCATTTTTCTCTTGCTGCTTTCAAAATTTTTTCTTTGGAGATATATATATATATATATATATATATATATATATATATATATATATATTTACAATAGAAAAGACAAGCTTTATTAGAACAGAAAGTACACTTCCAGATGTGGAAGTGGGCCTGAGCAAGAGAAGCGTGGCTCAGAAGGCCTCTCTTTGTCTTTTAATATTTTTACTATGACGTGTCTGGGGTGGATCTCTGCATTTATCCTACTTGCCGTTCTTTGAGTTTCTTATATTTGTAGATTAAAGTTTTTCATCAAATCTCAGAAATTTTCAGCCATGATTTATTTCAATATTTTTTCTTCTTCTTTCTCCCTCCTCTGCTTCCGGTTCTCCCTTTATGCATATGTTGGTACACTTAATATTGTTGGTACACATCTCTAAGACTCTGTTCATAGCTCCAGAATTTTAGCTTTTAAACAAATAATTTATATCTTTTTATTCATATTCTTTTAATTGAGACATTGTCATCATACCTTCCTTTAATTCATTAAGCAAAGCCTTCTCACTGGTGGTTTTAGTTTCTGCTTTTTTCCTGTATGTGTCACTTTTCCCTGTTTTTTTTTTATTATTATATTTACACATATATACATATATATGTTAGATAATATATTGTAGCACCCCTGGACACTGATCCCCCCTCTGAGTTTATTATTGTTGTTTGTTTGTTTATTTGTTTAGTCATATAGATGCACTATTTTAATGAAGTCTATTTCCCCTGCAATGCGCTGACCCTAATGTCATTCCTTAGAAGGCACAGCTTTGGCATGCATGCAGTCACTCTGAGATGACAATGGTTTTATCAGAGTTCATTTTGTGTCTTTCCCTGATCTCTTTGTTAAACTGTCTTCCTCTCTTGGTAACACACAGAGCGGTTAGGCACCATTAATTTCTGGCTAATTGCCCTACTGTTTTCAACAGTGCCCTGTGGCATAAATTTCGACTTAGTCTGATCCAATTAAACTTGGTCCTCTTTGCAGAGGTAGTTTTTGAAGCCATTCTTTGAATTTTGTTCTGATTCCAGGAGGGCTTTTATTTATTGGCTGTCTCTTCCCCTCATCCTCTCTAGTCAATTGGCTTGTAGTTAGTTTAGCTTGTTCTCATGAAGCTACCAGCCTCTTTTTAATTGTTTACCCTCAAATCTCCAGTGTTTGAAGAGCACCCTTTTGGCTTGAATTTCTCTCTGATATTCTAGAAAACTGTAAGACTATTTTTCAGAGTGGTCATATCATTTTACATTCCCATCATCAATACAGGAGAGAGCCCAAGGTGATGCATCCTCACCAGCATTTGACATTATTAGTATTTTTTATTTTAGTCATTCTAATAGGTGTGTAGTGGTTTTATTTGCATTTCCCTGATAACTAATGATAATGAATATTTTTGTATGTGCTTTTTACTTATTTGTATAATTTTCGTGATCTTAATTTGCATTTTAATAATAGCTAGCGATGTTGTACATCTTTTTAGTGTTCATTTGCCAATTGTATGTCTTCCTTGGTGAAACACCTATTCAAGTCTTTTGCCCATTTAAAAAAATTGGGATGTTTTCTTACTATTGGGTTTACAAAGTTCTTTATATATTCTATTATGGATATGTTATCTGCAAATATTTTCTCTCAATTGATTTTTTCGCAAAAGAACAAAGGCGATTCAACAGAGAACTGATAGTGTTTTCAACAATGGTGCTGTAGGTTCCTTAGGACTATAAAACCTGCCTTTTAGGGAAGGTTTAACCGTCGTTCTCACATATGGCCTAAGGAGGAAAGCAGCCTCAACAAATCCCTGAACCGAAGCTGTTATTGATGCTTCTGAAGGCTGTGTTACTCAGTGAGCACCATTATGCCTTCGTTCCCAGAACTTTGCCTTCTCTTGGGTTTTTAATTCTCTAGGTCTTGTGTAACCTGTCATACAACATTCTTTCAACTGTCTTCCTCCCCCTATGCCCTGCAATAGTGGCATAACCCTTTAGTTTCATTTCTTTCTGTTTTTCCCCCTATTTATTTCTTAAGGTTCTGTGTCTTCTCTACCATGTCTAAGGCTAACACTATTTGCTAAATATTGGTGTCTTTTTTTAATTCCTTTTCCTCTTCATTTTGTGGTCTTGACATTTGTTTTCCTAACATACTTGTTCAGGTTTTGCATTATGGGATCCCCCCCATAGTGAGAGCTAGACAGAGAAGAAGTTTGGGGTGAACAGAAAACATCCACTGTTAAATAAAACCTCCTCACCAATATTCACTCACCTGCATAGGGGAATTTCTTCTAGGAGTTATCTTTCCATCATTATCTAACCCAGACCAGACCCATATATATTAAAATCCTACTTTAGTGATTTTATCTTTTCTCCCCTTCCCTTAGAATCCTAACTACCTAAGTGCCATGGGTATCTCCTCTGCTGTCCCAAGCCATACCTACTTCCCCAATGACAAGCACTGTGCCAACTGAAACTCACTAAATAATGCCTGAACTACCCTACGCTTTGTGTGGAGTTTGCAGAGGGCACCTCAATAGTTTTCTGAATCTGAGCTCCCTTGTGGGATGAAATTGGGTAATGGGAGGTCATTTCAATTTACTCTCATAATTTTTCCTTTTCTGTTAAATCTCTGCTCTGAGTTATCTTCCTTGATCTAATAAGAGAAAATATACCCTCTTCTTTCTTAGACTCATATCAAAAAGGTTTTGGGCCTGGGGACATCTTTGGGGGTACATCCTTTTTTTTTTTATGCAGGCCAAATTTGACCTCTAAGATTTAAGCCTTCTCGACTTTCATTTCCTGATAATCCCCTGGTTTGCCTTCTGGCATTTCAAAAACTAAAATGGTCTCCCGGGCTGTGGTTCTCTGTTCATTTAAAACACACTGTAGTTGCTCTGCTTGCTGCCAAGGTCCTTAAGCTGTTGCTGTGCCAACCGGATTCTCAAGGCCAAGGCATTAATGCCACAGTCTTTTTTTAGCATGTTGTTTTTTGTTCTGTTTTTTTTTTCCTCTGGATTTGTGGTCATTTATTTCATCGGTTTTTTTTTTCCGTGCCAACTCAGTCCTAGAAGCTGCCATATTCTCCATGTAATTAGGGCACTCACAGTTCTTGATCTGGTTTTGAGTAAAGTCTATCGCCCTTTGGGGCTTTGAAATCCACAACCAGGGATAATCAGAAGAACTTGTGGTACAGGAAAGTGGCCCTTAGAAACATGGTACACAAGCCACACACATCTTTAGGTGAGTCACATTACATTACTCTCTTACAGTGAATGTAATCCAGAACAAGGTAAGAAGCATCATAATATGGGCAGCTGATACCACTTACTAACATTTAAAGCCCTAATTCTCACCCACCAAAGCTCAGTCTGCAGCCATGACAGAGGAACAGAATGGAAAAAATGGGAAACAAATGTTGGTATCCCAAATCATGCCATTGTTTTAGAGAGAAAGACTGTATACAAAAAGACATAGAAGATTTGTTCATAATAGTCAAACACTGAAAACAACCCAGATGTTCATTAACAAAGGAATTGATAAACACAGTGTGGTGTTTTTTTTACATAAAATACTGTTCAACAACAAAAATTAGTTTAAGCTTTTCTGGCAAGAATATTTCAAAGGTGCTGTTGTATACTTTATGTTGCTTCACATCAGGAGGCACATTATAATGTCAGCTTTCCTAATAATATTAGTAAGAAGTTGAAACACTTAGTTAAGATGATAAAAAAAAGTCTCCCTTTGTAACTGGTAAGTTATCAGCAGGATCATACTTTTAGACTTTATGCATATCTTTTTCTCTAACATGTCATCCAATGATTTTAGCTTCCATTGATGATTCTTACCTCAATCAATTATTACATTGTGGTTACAAAATAATGATTTTCTGATTGTATCATGCTTCTACATTTATTAGTTGACATTCTTCTGTAAAGAAAAACTTATTCTTAATTTTTTTTCTGGATGGAATATGTTAACGATATTACTCTTAGGGACTTAGGAATATATAATGGTAACATCATGCTATTCACGGTGCTCCAAACCATTTAAAAATAAATTTGTTTTTATGGAGATCTTTCTGTATAAGTACTGTCTGATTATTTTTAATGGCTATGTAGTACTCTATAGTATGAGCATACAAAAATTTATTGTTTCTAGTCTTTTGCTATTGTTAACAGTAACGACACAAATATCCTTATACATATCTTTTGTGAACACATCGGAATTGATCTTTAGGAAAGATTCCAGGATATTTCACTTAAAATTTTGTTAGATATTACCAAACTGAACACCATAAAGATTATACTTTTGATGGCAATATACAAGTGTGCCGATTTCTCTATACTCTGACAATAGTGTTTTGTTATTTTTTTTTTAAATCTCTGCAAATCTAAAAGGAAAAAATCTACTTGATAGTTTTTAATAGTATTTATTTTATTATGAATTGCATGCCTTTTCATCTCTATAAAACCATTCATACATAGTTTACTCTGAGTGCTATCTCATGTGTTTTCTATTAAAAATTTTGCTCATTTCCTTAACTAAATACATATTAAGAGAATTGGTTCTTTGTTGTATGTGTTACAAACTCTTTCCCAGTTTCTCATTTGCCTTTTGATTTTATTTATAGTATTTTCCCATGTAGAGAAAACATGATTTTATATAGTCAAATTCATCAGTATTTTCTCTTTTCTTTTATAACTTCATTATTTTGCATATTTTAAGTTTTTTTGTTGAAATGTAATGTATAGTAAGGTGCCCATTATCACATACGTTATAAGTGTGGTTCACTGGAGGACTTCTGATCAAGATGATGGAGTAGGTAAACTCTGTGCTCACTTCCTCTCACAATCGTATCAGAATTACAGCTAAATTATAGAACAACTATCATTGAGAATCACCCAAACAGAAGTCCTATGACTAAGGACACCAGTGAGACTGGTAGGAGGGGTGGAGACATGAAACAAGCAGCCCCCTACCCACGTGTGCCCATGAGCATGAGGAGGGCTATTTCGGCTGTGTAGGTCCCCCCCCAAGAGCAAGGGGTCCCCAGTCTGGGGAACCCATGCTGGGAAGCGCAGCCCCTGCATCTTGCCGTGACAACCAGCCCCGACTCTGGAGGGTGGCGGGAACCCGGGCGTCCTCTTAAAGGGCCCGTGCACAGATCCACCCTGGGCTCCCACCCTGGGCTCCCACCTGGGGTTCCCACGGAGGGCCAGCGACTCAGGAGGCTCCGGACACACAGGGAGAGGCTGAGGTGTGTGGCTTCAGGGCGAGGGGTGAGGAGTGAGGGGTGGGGCCGCTGCCCAGCTCCAGCAGAGCCCTCCTCCCACACAGCCTGCTGTGGGCGGGCACCATCTTGTGGCATTGAGCCCACCCCTGCATGGCCAGACTGCAACTCCCATTGGCCTGGCAAGCCCGCTCGCCCCGCCCCGTGACTCTGAGGCCCCGCCCCACCCAACTCACATAGTGTCAGAAGCTCTTTAAGCAGCTGAGCCTTATAGGCAGCTGGCAGGTGGTGGCAGGCCTTGTGGTGCCCCGGGCCATTTTGCTGAGCTACTCCAGGTCCAGTACTAGTGGCTGCCAGCCTAATTTAGTGGTTTGGCCTCTCCCAAATGCTTCCAAGTTCAGCACAAGGAACGACTAAATGTGGATCTCTTTGTAGTGCCTAGCAGGTTGCCCGTGGCCATTCACAGGCTGTGGTAGACCTTGGCCTGAACCACAGCCCCTCCCAAGAGGACCCAGAACCAACACACCCCATGGCCAGCTTCAAACCATACAAGAGTGACACCCAATTAGCCCCACAAATGGCACACTTAAAGGGTGGTCTCAGCAAGAACCAGAACCTGCTTGGGCGAATCTCACTCTGTAGGCTCAGCCCCTGCACAACAGCTCCCCATCATAGTCATGGCCAGTCCAAACCACCAATCAGCCCGAGGGTCGATCCCACCCACTGACGTGCAAGCAGCAACCAAGGCTGAAGTACAACAGGAGAGCAGACACAACCCACACAAGGGACACACCTGAAGCACCCAGCTCAGGTGAGCAGGGAGACTGTGCCACTCAGCCCCATAGAACACCTACTACATAAGGCCACCCTGCCAAGACTACCTAGCAGATCTACTTCATACATAAAAACAAACACAAATAGGCAGCCAAAATGGGGAGACAAAGAAATATTTAGTCAATAATATTGTAAAACTGTATGGTTCCAGGTAGGAACTAGACTAATTGGGGTGGGGTCACTTCTTAAGTTATATAAATGCCTAACCACTGTACTGTACACCTGAAACTAATGTAAGATTGACCGTCAACTCTACTTGAAAATTTAAAGTCTAATTATATGCATTATCTCATTTTATTCTCTCCCAGATCCTGTGATATAGGCACCGTAATTATTCCTGCTTTATTGATGGAAAAATTGAGGTAAGTCTTATTGTTAGCAAGAGGTGAAGCTTGGATTCGATCTCAGGCAGTCTACTTCATATGCCATGCTCTTAAATGCTAAGCTATCTAGCCCAACTGCCTCGGTTTCCAGATGGTAAAATTGAAGCCCAGAAGGGAAAAGTTATCCAAACTCTTACAGTCAATTTAGTGGCAAAGCCAGGAATAGAACCCAGGCATCTTAATTAATAATTTATAACTTTTAACTATCTCACTCTGCCACTGATAATAGAACTATTATTATTATATACAACTGACTCTTTCAATTTTATCTTTAAAATGGCATCTTTCTCCAAACGAGTATCAAAGTCTCTTTGATCTGGGAGTTTACTACTTTTCTTAGTTTTTAGCCTAATAAAAAGACAAATACTTTGGAATAGGGAGCTGGAGTTAGTTCTAAGCAATCAAAATAAAGACTATTAGGAAAACACTTGCACACATCTGTTAAACAATAGCAAGTATCAAGTATTACCTGACTACCCACTTGGTGCCAAGACTTCACAAGTGTAATTTTCAATCCATAAGTCAATGGGAGTGATAGTCTTGTTATACTTTTAGTGGGACGGCAGAGACTCTGGGATACAGAGACAGTAAAGTAATTTGTCCCAAATCACACAGCTAGTAAGCGGTGGATCTAGGCTCACTATCATCTGATTCCAAAACAGGGGGAATGGGGGAAGGAGAGGTATTGGTTACTGAGAGTGGCATTTTGTGACATTAGTTCCCCCATGGCAATGGATCCCTCTATCCATTTTTTCTTTTCAAGTGCCTAAGGACTGGCAAATCATTTACATGTGATTATTTAAACAAACCAGTGGACATTTTTTCTATTTAAATTATTAAATTGTACCTTTCTGCTTCATCTGTGGGCTGCAACATCTAGTTTAATACTTGACAGAATCAAATATTTCTTGAAGAATGTCTAATGTCAGTATTACTATGATATTTTGAAGTGGTATAGATAATATGGTTTATGCTGGAAATAAGTGACTTGAGCTAGAGACATGGGTTTATGATGGAACAAGCACAGAGGGCTTTTTCAGCTATTCGAAGACTATTAGTTGTGTGATTCTGAGGAAATTTACTTCACTTCAGTGTGTTCCAATTTTCTTAAATGTAAAATAGGGAATGCCTCCCTTAGAGGGTTGTTGTGAGAAACGATAATGCACGTAATGTCCTAGCACATAATAGACAATAAATAAATACTTATTAACTTGAGTCAGGAGAAAAGAGATAGACTAAGAATCTCCACTATGATGTGGGAAAGATGTTTTGGAGAATTCATGCCCCTAATATAGAAGTTCCTAATTTTGCGAATCCTCTAAAATTCAATGAAAAATTCTGAGTATGTTCATTTTTTCTGGGGTGAAGGCCCATTGATTTTATTAGGTTCTTAAACTGGTATGTGGTCTGAAAAGTTTAATAACCACAACTTTAATTACTTTAGATGGAATACTGTTATTAAAACAGCGTCATAATCACTCCTCTCCCAGATTAACACTGTCAAAAGCTCAACTCCAAGACAGATCAAATGTCTCTAGATAAAAGACCTACTATCTTCCCCCTAAGTGCTGATACTATCCCAACTTTGGCCAAGGGAGAAAAAAATGGATGTGAAACCACTGGGAAAAGAATGAGACCACTCATTCACTCAAACCCTACTATTAATTTAGTTTAAGAAGAATCTTTTTTTAAGGCCATGTTCACCAGAATATACCTCTGAATCCTGCACAGGGCAAAGACTATACATTTATAATCTCCATCACATAGTAAACTCATAGAAATTGGATAAATAAAGCTTCAGAACATTAGAGGAGTCCAATCCTGGGGGGAGCACTTTAACTGCTCTGCCCCTCAGTCTCTTTACCCCTGAAACTGAAAACTTTTACTCTAAAGTAATGGATTGAGAGCTTGTTTTCAGTCCATGGTGAAGAGAAAAAAGACAATGTCGTGCATCTTTAATAAAGGATTGTTTGATTATCTTTTGGTGTTAAAATAATCTTCTGTGAATTGATGTTTTATTTTTTAATGTCTTTACTTAGCAAAATAAAAAGTTGGTGACTCTACGGAGACTCTCCTCTCCATTTCTTTTCCCTTATTTAAAAATTTCCAGGTGTGACATCCAAGTCTGGAAATCACTGAATTGGGACAATGTTGCAAGAGTCCAGGTGAAGTACCATGAAAACTTCAATGAAAGCAGTACCAGTGGAAATAAGCAGTAGAATTGAGAGTGGCCAATTGGATGTGAAGATGGAAGAGAAAATAGTTGCTGGTAAACATTGCTCTCTGACATGGATAAATGGCAGCACCATTCACTGAGCTAGAGCACACTGAGAGGGTAAAAAGATTTTGAAATGATAATGAATAAATAAGTTTAAGGAACTTGCAGAATGTCCAAGCAAAGATAGGCAGCTTATAACTGAAAATTTAGGCCTAGGCACTCAGGAGAGATTTGTAGGAATCTAGGTGGTAGTTGAAGCGGTGGAAGTAAATTAGATCATCCAATGAGAACAGAGGGCCACTTTCTAAAACACGCTTTTAAATTTGAGTGATAATATTTGAAATTAAGGAAATGGTTGTTGGCTTTGTGTGCACCATAATGACCTTCCTGTGGTCTGGGTACTTGGAAGCAAAGTTGACTTCTTCTAGACATAGCCAATATTAAAATACTGAGCACAGTGGAAATGGTTTGGTAAAGTCCTAATTAAAGGAAACAGTGTCCAAGTAAAACGAGGTAAGAACAGTGGGGAATTATGAAAAATCTGACATCTTTTGGGTAAATTACCATTTATTACTTTCAATAAATAGCTTTGACAGTGTGAGAGGACTGCATCTCTGAAGAATCCACCTGGACCACAAGACAAGGATATCTTTTGTTTGAAGATCTTTGAAAACTGGACACAATAGAAAATGATGCCTCAATTAGAGGGGCAGAAAAATCCCCTACACAAAACTCTAGCCCAGTGCTTCTCAAACTTTATCAGTACATACATCAACTAGGAATCTTGTTAAAATTCAGATTCAGATTTAGTAGAATTGGTTTAAGGCCCAGAGTTCATCTTTCCTAACAGGTTCCCAGATGATGACAATGCTACTAGTCCTACTCTAAGTGTGGTGAGAACTTTCCGTGGCAACTTGACATTGATCAGTGGACTTCTTTCAAAAAGGGTACCAAATGTTTGCAATTTTCTTTTTTCCTATGTTATACTGGTTTTAACATGTAAGTTTACATTTTAAATTGAATACGTTAGGGCTCTTATTTTGCATATCTTTTCCCCTTTATGATTAATTCATTTTTAGTGTGTTTTATGATAGTATCAGTCTGTGGTGGATTTGAGAAAAAAAATGGTCCCTCACCACAGATAGTTTGAGAAGCACTGCTCTAGACAATGAAGAACTTTTTATTTGGGACATATAATTTAATTAGAAATGGTTTGATTTCTGTTACACATGATTCTAAAGCAGTATTTTAAACTTTTCTTTTTATTTATTCCATAAACAATAACAAAACTCAGCTAGGTAACATTATGACAGGTTCACCATACACTCAGTCACAAATATTTAAAACTTTTGCAACAAGAACAACAAAACCAGAGGTGTTACAAGAATAATTTACAAGAAAATCTATAAAACAGCAAGAAGCTCACAAATGTTCATTTTCTTTTGCACAAGATCACTACACTCTTTCACAACATGTTTTGTTACAAAATTCCCAACAAAAGTGTATTTTTTTTCTTTGTATTGTGGTTTCTAAAACCAGAAACTTTGAAGTAAATATCCTTTTATTAGCACCTAGTGGTGCAGAAAAGGAAAACTCTCACATACAGACACTTCACAGCACTTTTCTAAGAAAAATATACACTTACAAAATATGTTACAAATTGGCACACTTAAAAATATACAAGATTTTGTAGGCGTCTTAAGAGTGATCCTTAAGCTTTATACTTCAATTGACTCTACAGATTATTTATAAAACTTAACTCTAAAAGAAAAAAGGCAAATAATTTCCTAACATTTTAAAGTTGGAGTGTCATATATGAAACAGAAACTTAGGTTACATTCATAAAAAGGGCCTCTAATGCTTTTATTTTAAATTTTCTTAAATATTTAAGGGGCTTAGGAGAGGAGAAAATGGGAATAATCATTTTCTTTAGCACCATAAATCAGTAATTTACTAAAGAGGTGCATTCAGTTTTACAGAAATTAAATTAAGGACTAGTACATTCAAAACTCTGCAGGCAGCAAACTCTTGTCAGTAGAGCATCTTAAGCTTTCTACCCTCCTCACTGGGAGTTAAAAACAAAAGGCCTCTTCTGGTTTTCATTCTAAGTCTTTTCTTTTGTGCTGTAAAACTAGGCATCTCTCAAAGAGGCAAATGATTTAAAAATCTCCTTTCTTCTTTTTGAAGGGAATGTCTTTCTAAGACTCAGAAACCAGTGAGCCTGTTAGATGGACATATATCCTTCCTACCTCACGTTGAGGAGTGTTTCTTTAGTATCTATCCACCGAATGCTGATTTTAAAGGCTTCATTCGTACCTTCAACTTTGTACTAAGCCTCTCTCTTCTACATCGTCCCTCTCTGTTTTACCTCTTAGTTAGGATTCTGAAACCAAGAGTATATCTCAAGTATCATGTAGCTGTAATGGGAGCTCTGAGTAAAAAATGTGCCTTAAAGGATAGCCTGAGTACTGCCATCAAAATAATGCCATGCTGGCTGAGGACCCTCAAGCAGATGATGGACAGTGTTTCCCAAGTTTAAACAGCCCAGCTAATTTTTTTCTCTTTTATTCAGGAACTTGAGAAACCTTTACAAAATCCCTGGCCTACATTGTGTTGACAAGATCCCTCTGTGTTACTAAAATGTTTGATTTTGGTACTAAATCTAAACATAATGATTTGCTTAGTGAATTGTGTGATTAGAAAACAAATCTCATATTAGTTTTATTTCATAAAAAAAGACATATTCCTACAGTGATGGGCAGTCAGTTTTAGAAATCCTACATGAAAATAAAAGTCCTTAAGTTAGATAATTTTTCCAAAATACAGGAGAAAACAAATCCTTCTAGTTCTAGCACTAGTTGGAACTAGCGACTGCTCTGTTCTCTTCAGTGCAGAAACTTATCTGTCTGTCTGAACACTCTTGGAAGTTTTGTGAGAGCATCTGTAAATTGAAGATGTGGCAGGTTTGCATCAGACTGGTTCGGCTTGGTAAGAGCAAGCTTGGTTAACAGGTCCTTGGATATGGTTTTTCTCCTTTAGGCAGTAAATGCTGATTATAATCCACTAAAATGGAAATTCACTAAAACCGTGACACATTTACCCCCTCCCCCTACCACACATACAGATGTGAGCCAGCGAGGAAAAAGTTCAGAGAAGATGAAGGTTGTCACAAAAGCCCACCTAGCACCAAGGACTTCAGGGAGATGGCCAAAGAAGTAAGGGTCAATGTAGTGCAGGAGGTATGAAAACATTTAGGTAAAGGTAAGACCTTAACATATAGTTGCACAGAATAACAAGAAGTCAGGAGAGAAAGCAGAATGGAAGCAGCACATGTGAGGGAGCTGGTACACAAGATGGGTTTCACAGCCCAAATGTAACTCCAAACTCTCCAAGAGCCTTGGTCAAGGTCACTGTTTCAACACTCTGCTCCACATAGCCCAGGGCAGAAAAGAGGTCAGATCTATTTGTACAGACTTTCAAGGAGAAGGAGTTTCCAATTTTCCTCAGTCATGTGATCTAATTCTGTGTGTGTACGTGCATGTGTGAGTGCATCTTTAAAAGTGGATTTGAAAGTGGTCAAGGTGATCGAAGCTAATTTAGAGTAAGATTCTTCTCTGAACTCTGAACTTCTGCAAAAAAAAAAAAAAAACAGCTAAGGGTCTTATATTCTGGCACTGCGGGGAGGTGGAATGTAAGTTTATAAAAGAAGAAAATTTGAAGACCAAGGACTGAGATGAAGTGAGAAGAATAAGGGAGACTACCATTTCCAGGAAAGTAAAGATTAAATGAAATTCTTCTAGGGAGGCATTAATAGGAAGCAGCTGCTCAGAGAGCAGAGGTTTATTGGTAGTGGGAATCAGGAATTTTAGACCAAGGAAAACTCATATATCTGACCACAGATATTAGTGTTAGGGCAAAACACTATTTTTTGTATCATTGGTCCTCACTCCACTAAGGCAGCTGGTTAAATAAGGGATCTCCCCAAAATCAGGCCTACTATGCTGTGACAGAAAGAAAAAGAATTGTGAGAGCAGAGACAGGACCAACAAAGCCCGAAAACTGAAGAGCTCAGAACATCACATACTGAGGAAGATGTTAAGTATAATGAAGAGAATAAGCATCTTCTGCCTTACTCTATTGCTCATTTCTCAAACTTAGTTTCTCATTATATTTTAATACAAAATGATTGGTCATTTATATGTTAAAAACATGTAATGTACTGTAGGCCAATGAAAAGGGTGCTTTAAAATGGCAATTCTCTTTGGAAAAAGGGGTGAACCATGCCCTAGAATTGGCCCCAAATGAGCTCCATGGAGGAACTAAAAGAGTATCTATTCCAAAAGACTAATGACAGCAAGCTCTGACAAGGAAATTGTTTCCAACAGTTTCAGGCTGGCCTTCTACTCTATCCCACCCTTCTCCAAAGCTGAAGTGATACTGACAAAGACTGGGACAGCTGATCCCATATTGACTTTTTATAAAACACTTCGTATTCATGGAAAATTTCCTTTATTTCTTCATTAGTTACCAGCAGGTGACTTTGAAGTCTGGAGTCTTGGGGATCACAGTATAGGCAGAGTTGGTGATTCCAAACCAAACTTCAGCTGCAAATAAAAATGATAACAAATAAAAACAAAACAAAGACCAGTTCCTAGGAGCCAGCCATAGATTTTAGTACAAACAGCTAGCTAGCAGAGTGGAGAAAAAGAAGAAAGCGTTCCAGTTTGATTATTTTCCCTTTTGGGTGGCAGCTGCAGAGCAGGACACATGTATCATCTGGTTGGTGCCTTTCCAGTAATTTTCCAGGACTCATCACACACAGAGCATCAAAGCCTAGGAACAGGTCTGAAGCAGCTTCACAAAATGCTCCTCATACGCACACAATCACACCATCAAGAACACAGGCTTGTTCATTTTACTACCTAGCTGTAAGTAGCAGAGCAGGCTGGTGAAAGGCATCATGGATTGAGAAGTGTGTATACTAGTATATGTGACAGGCTTCCTTCCATTTCTCTCTGACTACTTGCAAATGTTGCTTGTCTGTTTGTGAATATATTTAGGTGGCAATAACTAGGTAGGTTCATATTTTGCTTAAATTTTTCCTTTTGAAACATCTTCCCTTTTTTAAAACCCACTTTCCCCACCCACTTATTCTCCACCCTCCCACCCACAGCCTATATATTCACAAGTTAATAGGTTAGTAACAATATTAGTAAGAATAGTAAGATTAACAACAACAACAACCAACAACATTAATAATATTAATCCCCTATATCTGTATAGCACTTTACGATCTACAAAGCGCTTTCACATCCATTATCTCATCTGTGCCATAATGCATCAGTCAGCAGACACACAGGCCTTCAACTGTGCAAGGAAAATAGATCAAATGTTCGAAGTCAAGTGGTAAATAAAGAGGAAGAAAAAGCTAGTAGTGAGAGATGCTGGAGATGTGAAACTTAAAAGCGGGGGGGGGTAGGATTGAATAAAAATATGATTTCAGAAATTTATATAAAAGTTGAAATATAAATTTAGCGTGTGGCATCAAGTACTAGTCATCCTCAGACTAAGTAGAAATGGCCCGAATTAGTTGTTACCACAAATTGTTCAGCTTATCTGATCATGTACGTAACTCATAGGAGTCGAACTGAGATGCCTTAACATTTTCTTTAAATTACATTGGCATTGCAAGATTAAACACTTAAAGAACACTAAAGCCATGATATGAATGCAATTGACAAAACTGGAACAAAACATTTAGGAAACTACTTAAATAAAAGCAATTTATGTACTTCATCTATCATTAGTGTTGATTTTATAGCTATTTTATAATTTATCCCAGACTATTATAAAATATATAAAACTGAGATATAAAGTATCAGCAATATAACTTTGCACTTTAAATAATTTTCAGCTACAGATTTTGCTTTTAGAAAACAAACTTTAAAGCAGCTGTTTTGTCTCTTTGTAAAAGGTTCTGTAAATGTATATACTTGGGTCCTTGATGGACTAAGCCATTGTGACTTCCAGACTTTTCCAACATTTTAACCTTTAGACAATGGAACAAAGAAACCTTTATTGTGCGATGGTTAATTCTTCATGTTTCCACACAGGACAGTAGAGTTTAAAATTTTAAATTATGTATGCGCACACACACACACACACACGCACACACACATATATATTTAGAAAATCATTAATGAGCTTTAAACTGGGGTGAATCTGTGAGATGAAGTAAGGAAATTTGGCACGTCTCAAACCGTATCCTTTAAGTTTTGGTAAATTGTGTAGCACAGCATGTTTTTCCACTGTGATCTATAGGTGCTATCCACATAAGTGGGGTTGTTAATAGCGAGAATCACTGGAATGTTTCTAGTAAATCAACAGGGACAAGCTCCCCAAATACTCACAACCAAATGTTGATATAGAAGTAAAAATATATACAATAGAGTCACCTGTTTGTAGTTTGGCACAATGTTTTCCTTGTTTTTTTTTCCCTCTTGGGTAAATACTGCATAAACTACGTGTGCAACTGTGTGACTTTTAAAGTCTTTTACATAGAACATCAGATTAAAGTTTGCTTCCCAAGACTTATTCCCACACTTTAAAATTCATTTCTTTAAGCACTTACATGTCAACATACATACCACAAGGCATAGTTTGAAAGATATAAAATACAAACATCAAATGTCTTTCTGGAAAATGCGAGCCTCTTCTTCAAACACAGGTAAAACCCCAAATGCTGTTTCTGCTTTTAGGTGATTGTAGTCGGAACCCCTGCAGAAAAACCAAACAATTTACGCCATCTTAGTTAGCTTTAGTGCATGTCCCACAAAGGGATCATACAATTGAAACGTGTTTACATCATACTAGATGCCGTATGATGCAGAAAGAGATACAAATAGCAGGGGCACTAGAAAGCACTCCTAATTGCTGCACGATGAGATTTTGTTTCCCAAATTATGCTCTTTTTCATTAAATGATCTTGGCTTTTTGTCTGTATAACTTTTTAATTCCGTTGAACATTTTTCTTTTTGCAAAGCCCTTCCCTTCCCAAAATCATTCAAGAGCATGTTTTATTTAGTTCTATTTTCTCAGTAAGTAAAAACCAATGCTGAATAGCAGAAAAAGTCGCCTTGTTGGAGCTTATCCCTAGTCATGCCACAACCAAATGGCCCAATCTTTTGGGTGGCTTACAGATACAGGGATTTTCATGCACATTTATCTTTTCTTTGTAATTTGAGAGAGGGAACGGGAAAGTTCATTTCATGCAAACTTTTGCTTTCAAGAGGGACCAAATGATGGACTGTGGGCTCAGCAGGTAGTAGGAAAGCCATTTTGGTGCAGTATTACCTTAGTTTTTCTAAAGAAGCTGTCCCAGCCTCATCCTTGTGGATCTGTTCTCGCTCCACACGCTTTCCCTTACACTTCTCATCTCTCAGGGCCTTGGAGCTGGATTTGTGACGATATAACTTTTTGTGTGTCGGTCCGTTATTGCCTAAAGTGCTCAGATTATTATACTTTTTATCAAAGAAGGTAGAGCGAGAGTCCTCATTATAACCAGGCATGTTCGCATGACCAGAATCGCCTACTGCTGCTTTTCCATTGCTTTTACTCACACCCTTGATGGACCTGTGATTCTTAGTGGCTCCTGGTGACCCGCTGGTGACCTTTTTCTTAGATTCCTGTGGTGTCCCCGCCAATATTTTGAGGGTTTTTAACTTTAGACTATTGGACTCAGGGGAATAGAAAACGTTGGGATCCCTGTGATGCTCCATGGGTTCCCAAAGGGGCTCTATGGAGGCCATCATGAATCTCTGCACATCTGCCATACCGGAGGCAATGTTGGACAAGATATAGGAAGGCTCCTGAAATTCCCGCTGGTCATCATCCAGGAGGCTGTTGGTGTTGGTGCTCATGTTCATGTCACTCCAACCTGCGCTGCTCTCCTTCCCCAAAGCCCAATCCCCAGAAAGTCCCTTCTGACTTGGCATCTTCACAGAGGCCCCAGTGCCACCATGCTGGGTACATTCGGCCAACGTCTTCCCTGTGGAGGATATGTTGTTGATCTGACCTCCCGCACGGCCCATGCCGATTTGCATTTTCTCTCCATTGATTGCGGCCATGTATTTCCCTTTCTTTGTTGACTTAGAGACCTGGCGGGAGGTTTTACCAGATGGCTTTTCAATCCCTTTGTTGGTGGCTTTGGGGGATTTTTTCCTAGTGTTTTTCTGGGAAGAGCTTTGGTTCACAGTCCCACTCTTGCTGGGTGAACTTTTCTTTCTTGATTTTGACACTTTGTTGTTGGTATTCACTTGACCAGATGGATCATTAAACGTTGATAAGCAAGGGTTTTTTTGGAGCAGGCTGACAGAATCCTCATCATTGAACATATGAAACTGAAACTGATGGTTATTTAAAGCAAATCCATCCTCCACTTGGACTTGCCGTGGCAGGGTATTGCAGTCCCACTTGATCTTGTCCATATTGCCCAGTGGTCCTGGGACACCCTCTTGGAACTCCTTCAGTGTTCCTAGTGTCTTGATATTCTCACATCTGGTAATTTGAGGGGAAAGACTGGGGGTGTCAGGTGGGGACATCTCTGAGAGGGAAGAGTGGCGGAATTTGTCAGGAGTGAAGTTGGAGATATCTAACAGGTCGCTGGATTCCTTTAGCGGTGCTATTTCATCAACGCTCTGCTGGATCACCAGCTTGGGGCTGCAATGGGCCAAGAAGTCATCAGTGATATCCTCGTCACCATCCTTTTCACAGGACTTCAAGCTTAAGGAGCAATAATTGTTTGAGTTGACAGAGAGTGGGGCCATGGAATCAAAGCTAAAGAGACGACCATCATCCATATTGACTAGGCCCTGCTGGAAAGGAAAGCAGGCCCCTCCATTATTGAAGTGACATAATTGATAGGAGTCGTCGGATGGGAGCTGGGTATCTTGCACAGAGGCATACAGGGCCTTGTTGCAACTATCGCCACCACTATTCAGGCAGATTGGGCTGTATGTTGTAGCTGTGGTATTACTTTCCATGGACTCTACTTGGGAGACTCCAAATTCACTGGGTTGGGTTGGAGCTGTTTCTCTGGAGACTTCAGCCATGAATTCCTGGGGACCAGAAGTAGGCTTGTTGGGCCACACATTGCCATAGTTGCTTGATTCTATTTTGAAGTTTTGGGGTGACTGCTGCAGCTCAGATTCAGAAGGCGAGGAATCCGCACTGTCCTGGGCAGGCTGGAGAGGTACAAATGACTTTTCTGTTTGAGTGAGGCTGCCTTCATTTTGCTCTGGAGACTGGTGAGTGAAGTATGAGATACCAGTATTATTTGACAAGTCGGAAGCATCTAGCAACGTCTGCAGATACCCTCCAGGAATAACAGGTATATTGGTGGCAACATTAGCAGATGATAGAGGTATTTCAGAAGAGCAGGTTGTTGGTAGGAAAGTAGAATTCTTAGCAACTTTTGCCTCATGAAATTCAGATGGATGGGAACTGTTGGAGGTCTCAGGAATAATTTCATTCTTTAAATCAGCCTTGGAGGGTTGGTCTTCCAAAAGAGGGCTCATTTGAACAACTGGCTTGCTTTCTTGCCCAGCTTTGATTTTCTTAGTTTTTAATCTGGCTTCACTTCTAAATTTGATTTTATTGAGCACCTTCCTCTCTGGCCCCTTAAATTCTGCATCTTGGGCTTTGACTTTCACTAAGTCAGGGCCTGCAATGCCATTTAAAGGTGATCCATTCGCACAGCTGGGGGTGGCCAGGGGTGCTGATTTCAGCATACTCTTCAGACTTCCGTCTTCTTTGCGACTGCTAGCTTGCTTCTGATCACTGCAGAATGAAACTTGCTTCCCATTTGCCGAAGTTTCCATGGATGAAATTCTTTGAATCCTGTGCCTGTTGCCAAGTTTAGATTTTCGTTTGCGAGCAGGTGGCAGGAATGACACCTCGAAGCTACCTGGTTCAAAGTTTTGCTTTGGGCATAAGTGTGTCTTGTTGGCATCTGTGCTGCTGTTTCTCTGCTTCTTCATCTGCCAGAAGCCCTTCAAGGGGGCCAGCTTGGAATATTTGTTTAGCTGATTCTCACTCAAATTCACTGTGGTCTCACTGGCATCTACTCTACCCAACTTCACCAGCATGTTCTTCTCACCTTTGAAGCGATTGATGATAATATACTTGATAATGACAGGGGGCTCTTTGCGGGTTACTTTTCTTCTTTTTTTGGGATGCCATTCATCATCATCTTCCTCTTTAGAACCACCTGGCAGCCATTCCTTCCTCTCATTTACTTTTTCACCCTCCAGTGAGTCAACATCGTATAGATAATCTTCACTGTATCTGACTTTTCTCTTGGCTCGTAGCCCATAGTTCTGCTGGGAGGAGGAGCTGCCAGAATTAGTGTCCCGAGCCATATAGCGGCTACAGTCTTTGATCTCTCCCATGGCATCGTAAGAAACCTCAATGAAGGAACTGTCATCACCGAAATTTCCTAATGCCTCTAAGGAATCGGCAAGATGGCCCTGCTTTGGATTCTTAAATTGCCCTCCCTCAGTTCCACTGCATGGTTTATTTAAGGCAGATTTTTCTCCATGACCCTTTTCATCTTTTTTGTCTACACCTTTGTCTTCCTGTCCTTCTTCTTTGCCTTTCTTCTTGTCCAGGTGTTTATCTTCCTCCCCCCAGATGATGCTCACATCAGGGACCTTGAATTGTGAAAGATCACTGTTCTGCCTCAGGGCCCCACTCTTAGACTCCCGCTTCGGGCAGGTAGTAAAGACACTGGGGAAAAAGTTGAATTGGGCATCCTCCTGCATCAGAAGGGTGGTCTTATCTCGAACGTTGTCCTGGAAGGACTCATATCGAATTTTCAGGGAGCAGACATCACTGCCCAGTGTTGACTCATCATCATCGAACATGTAGTTATCCACATCTTCCTCAGAGAATAAGTTGACAGATAGCTCATTCTTGGAACAGAGATCAAGTAGTTCAATCTTACTCTCACTAATGAAAGTCTCGAAGTAACCCCAATCCTGACTGGAATTTGCCAGCAAAGCCTCCTCTGTATTGCACTTATCTAACAGTAATGCCTCATAATAACTTTTCTGAGCCGGATCCTCCAAATCAATGTCAGCTTTCTCGACTTCTCGTCTATCTCCTGCCCTTGATTTTTGTAGGGGGAAGCCGAGGAGTTGGTCTGAGAGTAGCTGCTCTCCATATTTCATGTTTTCTCCAGCATTAATACACTGAATCCCTACGTCAGAGACCGCACAGGTTTCATAATCCCTATGTAGATCACCGACTTTAAGACTGATTCCTGGCTCGGGATCCACTGTATCCTTGGATTCCATGAAGCAGCCCAAGCAAGTCCGGCTTGGCTGCATGAGGCAGTCCCCATTCAGAGCTGACATGCCTGCGGGCTCCATTATGGCAAATGGAGCTTTCTCACACTCATTGGGCAGTGACCATGTGTTTAGGCCTTTTGCAACACCAGATGTGAGGGAGATGGCATTCACAGAAGCACTGTTAGCCGCATGTTCGGGTGCTTCGATCAGGCCCAAAGGAGAGGAGGGGCTCTGCATACAAGGCTTCTTGGAGGGAAGAGGCAAGAGACCCCTGGGATACATCACAGTCTCTTTCTGAGCCACCGGGACAGGCTGGATTGGTGCAGCGGCCTCTAGAGCTGTAAATGATTTCATTGCCATTTCCTGGTCCTCCGAGTCTAAAGAATAGGAAAAAATGGCAGGAGTAAAGTTAAGGATCTTCCGCCTAACTTATTAACTCTCTTTCCCTTGATCACTTTCTGGTACTTGATTTTATTATATAAGCTAAGCCTCAGGTTCTCTAGCTTTAGAATTAGAAATCACAAAGTTAAAGAACAACTATATATATACAGAACATTCATGCGAGTGAAAAATATTATTTCTTTAGCTTCGGTTTTTTCTTCAGACACAGATTTTCCTCAGAAATGAGGAAGGAATCGGACTGCTTGATCAATTGGAAAGTGAAGGCTTTCAGGGTAAGAAAATGCTCAGATGACATATTCATAATTTCGAGCTATGAGGCTCAGCCCTATCCTTCACACCTCTGTTCTGGAAGCTCCTGCTTCAATGTTCACCTGACAGAGATGATTTGAGGGAGCAAAGGGGTCAGGCTACATACATCTTAGAGACCCTGCTAGCCCACTTAGAGAGATTTGCTGGAATAAAGTTTAGGGTTAACATCAATCTTACAGGCATCCTACACTTTACATGTTGAAACTCAGTAGATACTAAAATTCTATAATAACAAAAGGCTATTTTTATTTACTGTAATTAAATTCACTTACCATTTTCTTTGACCCCATTAAGCAGAGTGTTTTCTCCGTTGGCTGAGGCAACAACAGCCTTATCTTGTTGGTTATCCATGAATGTAACCTCTTATTGTTTCATTCCAAGTCCAAATGCTGTCCAACCTGCACATTTCAAATATATAATATCAGTCATTAAAGTTGTGTTTTTTCTCTCTGTTTTAAAGCTATATCAGCTAGAGAGGTCTTAAAAGGCTCACCGGAATTTACCTGTTTTCAGACTGGTTTCATTATTATTATTGGTTTTATTTCATAGTCTGTACCTACCATATAAGTTAATTGGGAAACTGACACTTTATTCATACATCCTAGATGCTTATATCCCCTCCAGACAGTGACATATTTAACTAAATCATGGCCATCCAATTAGGAAGGATGCAAAGTGGCGTCCAGTGTAACCTGGGGCTAAGGGGTGTGTGCTTCTGGAGATTAATTTTATTTCTCTTCACCTCATTTCTACTTCAGGTGATCTGAAGCTCTTCAAAAACAAGCCAGTTCACACACACACACACACACACACACACACACACACACACACACACTCATATATACATCACACTTACATATTCTCTCTGTGTGCCTTAAAATTTTACTGCTAAGGTTGAAAGAACTAGAGAATTCATCCCTTGGTTTCTCTACTTTCATGACTTTAATTCTGTTCATGAAAGCCCACAGCATCATTTTAAAATATGACTAGAAAGAATATCTGGAATGTATGAAAAAGTTCCAGCATCATCTGGCATTTTTAGCGCATAGAACACATACCTATAGCCTCTCATCTCCTGAGTACCTACCTGGCTGGTAGGTTTATGCAAAATGATAGGTGACAAGGCCACCCTAGATGGATGTGTCTACCATGTGCCACTACAACATCTATAAATCCCTATCCATTCCAACCCCCCTTTCTTAGACCTTCTCCTCAGCCAAGTACCCATTCTTTTATTAAAAAGCATAGACTACTGATTGCCAAGCAGCTATTACAAGAATGTCAATTGCATACTCACTTATCCAAATACATGCATATACTATAAAAGGTAGGTCCAAGCACTGAGGAAACAAGAAGCAGTAAGAAGATACAGTTTTACATTCAACCTATATGATATTTTACGTATCTAGGACTATTTCCTTATCTGTAAAATAAGAAGTCTATATTAGGCAATCATCCAGTTTAAAGAATGTTAAACGATCCTGGGTTTCCTCTACCATTTATATATAAGAATTGCTAATTTTCTTCTCATTCTATAGAAGTCCTAAGTTGAGAGTAGGCAATAAACCACAGTTGCCAGAGAAAAAAGAGATGCTTGTTATATTGACACAGAAAGAAAGGGCTGGAAATTTCTAAAAGGCAGAAAGGACTGCCAGCAATGCCAAAGTTCCTTTCCCTTGGAGAGATCATTTGTGGTGGAACTGAGTGAGCAGATCAGATGGCTGAGCCTTTGCTTCAGAGAGAACCCTATGGGTCAGGTGGGATCATACTACCATCATGGATTGCTCTGTGCCTCTTTCTTTTTAAGGAACTCAATATAACTTTGGGTATCATTTGACCCCTCTTTAACTCCTCCACTAATTCCGTCTTGGCAAAGACTTGATAAGGGATAAATTATTTGTAGATTTCAATAGTTTAGTGTCTTCTTGTCATTTATGACTAAAGCTAGCTACAAGGAAGTCCATTTTAATCACCAGGAAGACCAAGTCACAGAGAAACAAAAAATAAAATAAGGTCACAAAGTAACATAATGACAGATCTATGAAAGGAACCTAAGTCTTCTGACCAAGAGACTAGGTGTTTTTTTTTTTCTCAAAATACAAAATACTTTCTCTATAATTCCTTCCAATTCCAACCCCTGGCCCCCAAAAGGCTGTGAAAATACAAATTTCTACATGCTATTGATTTATACTTCCACCCCCTTTTGGGTAATGAAATAAAGAAGAACTGCCTTGGACAAGATTATTAGTAAAAATTAACATACCATAAAAATATATATGAGCAATACACTTAAGCATCAAGAATTATCCAATCTTGTCAGACAGGACAAGAACACTATGTCAAGGGATATGTTAGTGCCATTGTTACTTTACGTTATTTCCCTAAGCACATAAATTTCCTCTAACAGGAAAATCTGATCAAGCACCCAGGATTTATGGCTCTGAAGTAAAGGGAATCTTACAGGGTAGAGAATAGAGGAAATACCCTTTGGCAAGAGAAGAGCTGGAGGGGGCATGAGAGCTTGATTTGGGAAGGGGAGAAAGGGAATGAATATGCCCACTAGATGGTAGGCTGTATACAGCCATGGAAGCTATCTGATTTTGTACTTAAAATCACTCAGTAGGCTTGGCTAGGTTCCTTTTTTTTTTCCAAAAGGGAAAACTGAGTATCATAGATATTAACTTAGTGATGATCAAGTATTTGGATCTTTGTTCTACAGAATTAGAAGGCTAAACTATAAGCAGACAATCCTTTAGTCCTGTCCTATGACTTTTCAATTTTCAGCTCCAAATGAGACAACCAAAAGGTATATATTTTCCCATATTTTTATTTATTTATGCTTTGGCTGCTCATAAAAATGATTTGGGACATGGATTATAATTTTTTATTGCTACAATACAAAGAGCTCTGAGGTTGCTTTAGCTTTTTGCTACTGACTGCATTTTAGGACAAATTTTGTGGAGTTTTTAAGATCTATCTTGAGCTAAAGATGATTAGCACTTTTGAATAATGTACAACAAATTGCTTTACTGATCAAAGTAAATCATGCAGTGTAATGGAAATGAAAGAACATTAGCATGGAGACAGGTATTTTGAAGCCAGGAAATTCTCAGTTAAACCAGAAAAGCAACACATCCTACCTGTCCGTTCTCCTTGGTTGGGCCTGAGGAGGGCTCATAGATCTTGTCCCTGAAGGCTGATCTGTTCTTTCCAAAAGACTTTCAAGCCTCAGGTTTCAGAGTCTAGATGGCCCACACCAAAGTGCTGGGGGCCGCCCTCGGCCTTTTCCAATTGGAAAAAAAAGCAAGGCATGAAAGTAAATTGTATTTCTGCCTTTGGACCTGGGACGACATAGCCTTTGGGGTTTGAGTAGTACTGATCTCTGGGTTACCAGTTTAAATCAATTCAACGGTTGACTAGGTACCACTTGTGGTTGTGATTGTTTACCAGGCACTGCAGTGGAAAAGACAGGTGAATGGAACCAGATCCATGTTCTCAAGGTACTCAGAGTCTATTGGGGAAAACAAGCCACAGGCAAATTCTAATAAATGTAAAATACAGTGAAAGAGAGGCAAAAACTATCTGTGGGAGTTCCAAATGAAGAGAAAACATGCCATTTCTAGAGAAGAGAAAAATCAGGGAAGGCTTCATGAGCAGTAGCAAAATTTGAGATGGACCTTGAAGGATGGTCTTTTGGGAGAGAGGGAGACTTCATGAGATGCCATGAGTCTTTCCCTGTTTCAGTCTGTCCTCTAAACAGCTGCCACAGAATCATTGGCCTGACAACTTGCCTTAAACATTTCTGTTCTGCTTTGCATATAACACCTTTCTCAATCAATCCTCAACTTCTCGAGTTCTATTCATTCTGTCCACCTCCCCCTATACTCCCAAATATTCTAACTTTCTCTGTTCCCTTAATATGCTAAATCATTTTTTACTTTCAGGCCTCTTGAACTTGATATTCTCTCTGCCTGGAATGCCTCCCCGAACTTTCTCCCTTACCTCTATCCCTTCTTGTTCCCTCTTTCCAGCCTCCCTTTCACTTCCCTCTCCTATGCCCTTGATTTTTCCTTCATACCTTCCTTGATTCTCCCCACCTCAGACAAAAGCAGCCTCTTCCCTTCTCTGTGTTCCCAAAGGACTTTGATCTCCTCTGTTTATCACCTTATGTAAACATTACTTCTTTATATCTGATACCCTCATAATACTAACCACCCTCCACCTCCACAAGGCCTAGCTCACAGAGTGCATAGAACATGGTATGTAGTCTGTAAAAGTTGATTAGGCGATGATGTTGAATGGTAGGAAACCATGAGGGAGAATTCAGGGAACGGTAAGCATGTGGCTAAAATATCAAGTACACACAAGAAGATACAGCTGAGAAAAATAAAAGCTACACTGTGGAGGCCACCCAGACCTTAATTCAGAAAGACACTGAAGAATTTTGAGCAGAGGAATGCTGTGATTAGAACATTAGGACTGTTGAGAATAAAAGAATCAGAGGTACAGAAATGGCTTAAGAGACAATGTTCAGGTGTGGGAGGTCAAGATTAGATTTAGGGAGTAGAAAATAGGAATGGAAAGGAGATGTTAGATTTGAGTAAAAGTGCAGAGATGTGCTGTATAGACTTGGAAAATGATTTAGATGTGGCAGGTGAGGGAGCAGGAGTCAGCATACAGGGAGAAGAGAGAAGTCATGCAGTTAATAGACGATTGTAAAAGGAGCATTGAGGGAGGTTGGATTCCAGGCCAGAGTAGCCTCAGAAATATGGGTGCCAGAACTTTCATGAGATTAAAGCAAGGTGAGTAACAAGCTCAATCGTCAGGTCTAACATGTATAATGAACCTGACAAGGATCTTAGCTGTCATATTGCAAAGGAGGCAACTTACCAGCAAGCTGTTACAGATGGGGATGCTACAGGTTTGGTTAGAGGCTGACATGGAGTAAGCAGATGGACTGTTGTAGTAAACAGGTCCACAAAAGGTTTCCAGGCTAGTTTAGCCAAGCTCTGTCTAGTCTGGTTCTTCCCAGTTCAACTCTAGTCAGTATGACGGATGACAGAATCAGAAACAGTAAGAGAACACATTCTTATCTATAACACTGCTTGGCTAATTCCATTTTCTACCTACCAGGATTTCAAGATACCAGGTTAGAAATGTGGAGATATGATGCTTTTAAGTACATGTTCCCAAGATACACTGAGTCTATCGTACAGAAAACATCTTTAAGTGAGGAGCCATATAAGTTTAAAAATTAAGGGTGAGGGAAACACCAAAAAGAGATGATTAGAGTTAAACTAAAGTATTCTATCTATCTCAAAATTGCAGTATGAATCCATTTCATCTCTCATGATAAATATTCCAAAATTCAAAAGACATGTATAAAAACTCACATAGAAGAGGTGATATCATATAACGGACAGAGTACAACCACCAACTAGCTGTGTGTTCTCAGGCAAGCTCTTTCCCCTCTCTGGTCCTAAGTTTTATTTGCTATATAAGAAGGGAGCTGCACTAGATTATATCTAAGGGCTTTTCTAGTTTTGAGCTATCACACTCCTGGGCAGCAGCTACAATGGCTGTATTTTTGTCTAGCGCAGTGGCTCTTCTTCCATACTGTTCTTATCTGCACCACCCTTTGTGACACCACCCTAAAGAGATTTCCAAAAAGAGCAAGTACATAAGACCATAAATAAATGAAAAATATGTCAAAATGTAATGTCTATGTTAAAGCACTAGACAAATGCCAGAAAACCTACTATTCAATAAGACCCGAATGAGGAATAGAAAGAAATAAGCAGAGGCACTCATGGGCTCAAGTCTGGAATAGACAGCCTCTCTATTAGTCTTCATTTCTAAATTGTTAGACCATAGGTAGCACAACTTCTCAGAGGCCCTTCATCTCTGCAAAAGAATTTTATTTTCAGGACTTCTCCAGCCTGCTTTCTCTTTCAAGTCCAAGGAATAAATGGTAGAGAAGTCTAATCACTGTCTGGTAAAGAATGGGGTACTTCTTTCCAAAAAGAGTCTCTCTGTTCTTGACACCAGACCATTACATGGCCAGTATAATGGAACATTAAGCATGGAGAGAACAACCTGGAATACTCACTCATGTGTTGAAGATGGTGAGTCCTAGGAAAGACCATGCCACCGTGACCTGGCACCTGGTAAGGATGAATTAACACAAGCACTGTGTCCTAATCACAGAGTGCCTTTGTTGTCAGGCAGCACTGAGTTACATTTAATGGTTGAGTGCAATGACTGTAGCTGAATTATCTTTGGACTTTCTATGGTTTCTAATCTTTTTTCTTACTACTAATCTATCCTGTTAATTGCACTTTAAAAGTGTTATTAAATTATTTTCAGAAATATAATCACTGAACCACAGGGCTAGAAGGATCTTAGAAGATAGTCTACTGCCAAATTCCCCATTTTACAACGGGGTAACCAAGTCCAAGAAAGGGGAAACTACTTGCCAAATATCACACAGTGAGTTGGTAATGCATGCACATCCTTGGAAATATCCCTAAGGCATCAAGTTACATATCAAAAATAACCACTAACCAGAGGGCTACTGACTGTTTGTCTTTATTGGAGTAAATGGTGTCACAAATAAGAAAAATGTCCTTGCTTATCCCAATAGGGGAAGTGGAAAGAAGTGAAGAAAAAGCGAAACCCTGAATCCATCTGGGAAGGAGACACTGCTGTTCCAGCCTCTAGACTCCAGTCTCTGAAATAGCTCCCTGGGGTATCTTCTCTAATACCCAGCTCAAGCCAATCTTGGCAGATGCCTAAAGCCATACAGATGGCATTCTGGGGCCCTGAGCTCATTAAAGTCTGTACAGGAAACACCCATTGCATGTTCAGTTCCAAAGCCCACATTTCTTGAACAGCAGCAGCTGGCTCTGCAGAATCCTTCCCAATTCCAGCAGCCAAGTCCATAATAAGGAAGAATTTCTCAGGACCAGACTTCTGGATATTCACCTACTGATGGGCAAAACAAGTCCTGGAGAAAGTAAGGATGAGTGCTGTTCTTTCCTAGTGATCCTGGTTTTCTTAGGTTCCTTCTCATCTAATAGTAGGTCCAAGTGTTTCTTAAGAGTATTGTCTGTAACTACAGCACCTATTTACTTTTTCTGTGCCAATATCTGTGTTCACATGCAACTTCTAATCTGCACTGCCTAATACAGTAGCCACCGGGCACATGAAGGTATTTAAATTTAAATATAAATTAATTAAAATGAAATAAAATTTGAATTCTAGTCAAGGTAGCAGAGTAGGTAAACACTGTGCTTGCCTCCTCTCACAACCACACAAATTACAGCTAAACTACAGAACACCTATCACTGGGAGTCACCTGAGGTCTGGCTGAACAGAAGCCCTATATGTGTCCTTATAACTAAGGACATTCAGAAGAGGTCACCTTGAGACTGGTAGGGGGCATGGAGACACAGAACAGGCTGGTCACCATACCTATGTGGAGAAGTTAAAAATCAGGAGGGATATCTCGGCTGCAGAGGTCCCCCCAAGATGAGTGAGGGGCCTCAGCCCCACATTGGGGTCCAACAACTCCTGGCTGTGAAAACAAGTGGAGATTGTGGCTCACTGAGACAGAGGGCAGCAGGAGTCCCAGGTATTCCTTTTAAAGGGCCCACACAGGGACTTACTCACTGCTGGAACTTGCTCTGAGCTTCGGCGCTGGGGCAGCATCTTAAAAAGCACCAGGGACGGAGAGGAACTGAGTTGTCTGGCTTCAGGGCGAGGGCTGGAGGGGTAGCTTTCTCCCAGATAAAAATGCTGACAGAAGCCATTGTTGCATGCTTCCTTTGTTGAGCCTTTGCTCTACCCAGCATATAGATGCAGGTGGCCACCATATATGACTCTCCATCAACTTGGCTAACACCATTTGTCCCACCCTGGTGACTTCCTGAGACTCTGCCCCTCCCAACATGTGGCCTCACCCAAGACACTTCCAGTGGCTTTTCCACACAAATGGCCTGTCTTGAATCATGTTGCAGACTTACCTAAAATCTCTCAAAGGCTCACAAACCCCAAACAAGCAGAATATAGCCTCAACATATCGTGTACCTCTTGCTAAGCAGCCCCAAGCTGGGCACTAGCAGCAGTTGGCCTTGGTTTGTGGCTTGGCCTCTCGAGGCACCTCTAACACTAGTGTGGTGGCCATCTGCAGATTGCTTGGTCTGTCATGCCAGCTGGCCCTGGGAAGGGCACAGGCTGTAGCTGAACTTGACCTGGGGTGGGGGCTCTCCCAAAACAACCCAGGTCAGGCATACCAGGTAGCTGGCTTCAGACGAAGTCGGAGCATCACCTGGGGCCACATGCAAGTACGATTCATCCAGAGGGCAGATTCAGCAGGCACCAGAGCCCTGATAAAGCAAATCCTGCTCTGTGGGGTCAGCACCTGCACAGCAGCTCCTCTACTATCCTCACAGCCAGAGCTCACAGCCAGTCAGCCCGAGGGTCAATCTCTCACATTGACATGCAAACAGCAACCAAGGCCCAACTACAACAGGGGATGCACCTGCACCACCTGGCTCAGGTGACCAGAGAGACTGTGCCACTGGGCCCCACAGAACATCTACTACATAAGGCCACTCTACCAAGACCAGGAGACATAGCAGCTCTGCCTAATAAACAGAAACAAACACAAGCAAGCAGCCAAAATGAGAAGACAAAGAAACATGTCCCACATAAAAAAAAGAACAAAATTCCAGAAAAAGAACAAAAATGGAGACAAGCAATCTACTAGATGCAGAGTTCAAAACACTAGTTATAAAAATGCTCAATGAACTTAGGGGAGGAGTAGATGAATTCAGTGAGAACTTCAACAAAGAGATAGAAAACAAAATAGAAATGGAAAACATAAAAAAGAACCAGTCAGAAATGAAGAATACGATAACTGAAATGAAGAATACCTTAGGAGGAATCAGCAGTAGATTAGATGAAGGAGAGGATCAAATCAGCAATTTAGAAGATAAGGTAGCAAAAAAAAAAAAAAAGAAAAGAAAAAGAAAAAAGAAAAAACCAACACCCAATCAGAACAGCAACAAGAAAAAGGAATCCCCAAAAAAAAAACAAAAAAAAACAAGGATAGTTTAAGGGGCCTCTTCTGGGAAAACAGCAAGCGTACCAATATTCTCATCATAAGGATACTGGAGGGAGACGAGAGAGAGCAAGGAATTGAAAACCTATTTCAAGAAATAATGATGGAAAATTTCCCTAACCTGCCAAAGGAAATAGACCTACAACCCCAGGAAGCACAGAGAGTCCCAAACAAGATGAATCCAAGACCCACACCAAGACTCATCATAATTAAAAATGCTAAAGGTTGAGGACAAAGAGATTCTTATAGCAGCAAGTGAAAAGAAGTTAGTTACCTACAAGGGAGCTCCCATGAGACTATCAGCTGATTTCTCAACAGAAACTTTGCAGGCCAGAAGGGATTGGTGTGAAATATTCAAAGTGATGAAAAGCAATGATCTACAACTAAGACTAGTATACCCAGCAAAGATATCATTTAGAATCAAAGGACAGCTAGAGATTACCAGACGAGAAAAAGCTAAAGAAGTTCATCAATACCAAACTAATATTACAAGAAATGTTACAGAGACTTCTTTAAAAAAGAGAAAAAATAAGAAAAAATATGAGTAATAAATGGTAATAACTATCTATCAACAATTACTTGAAAAATAAATGAATTAAATGTTCCAATCAAAAGATAGGGTGGCTGAATGGATAAGAAAACAAGAACCTTACATATGCTGCCTGCAAGAGGCTTACTTCAGATCGAAAGACACACCCAGATTGAAAATAAAGGTATGGAAAAAGGTCATGAAAATGGAAACAAACATCAAGTAAAAAAAGCTGGGGTAGCAATACTTTTTCCAGACAAAATAGACTTTAGAGCAAATGCTATAACAAGAGACAAAGAAGGACCCAGTTACCCCACATATGGGCATTTATCTGAAGAAACCCAAAACACTACCTCAAAGGAACATCTGAACCCATATGTTCCATGGAGCATTATTTACAGTAGCCAAGATATGGAGGCAACTTGGGTGTCCATCAACGGGTGAATGGATAAAGAAGAGATGGTGCATACACACAATGGAATATGACTCAGCCATAAAAAGAACGAAATCTTGCCATCTGTAACAACATGGGTGAACCTAGAGAGTATTGTGCTGAATGGAGTAAGTCAGGCAGAGAAAGACAAATACCATATAAATCTAAAGAAAAATATAAACAAACAAAACAGAAATAAACTCATATAGAGATCATTTTAATGGTTACCAGATGGGAGGGGTTTGGGAGGTGGGTGAAAAAGGTGACAGGATTAAGAAGTACAAATTGGTAGTTACTAAACAGGCATGGGGATGTAAAGTACAGCATAGGGAATATAGTCAATAATACTATAATAAGTATGTACGGTGCCGGGTGGGTACTAGATCACTTTGTAAGTTATAGAAATGTCTAATCACTATGTTGTACACCTGAAACTAATATAATATTGTATGCCAACTGTAATGGAAAAATTAAAAATATATTAAAAATATTAATCAAAAAGTTATATTAAAATTTCAGTTCCTCAGTCACACTAGTCATATTTCTAATGCTAAGTAATCACATGTAGCTAGTGGTTACCATATTGGACAGCACAGATACATAACATTTTCATTATCAAAGAAAGTTCTACTAGATAGCACTGTTATTCCTACTCCTTAATTATCTAGTCACCTTCTCTATTTGTACAGGCTTGCCTAGCATTTTATCTTTTTAGTCTCAGGCAGAGAGGGTTGATGTCATTATATTCCTCAGTTCATCAGTGATACAAGCAAAGCTTCTTTCTTGCCAGTATTCAGTTATTCCCATTTATTTCATAGGTAACCATTCTAATATGATAAATATGTATCTTTGTATTTTTTAAAGGTGTATTGTTTTATGTGTATATTTAAAAAAATTAGTTAAATGGTATCATGCTGCATCACTCTGCCTGACTTCAAATTATACTACGAAGAGACAGTAATCAAAACAGCATGGTTTTGGCAGCAAAACAGACACATAGACCAGTGGAACAAAATTGACAATCCAGAAGTAAACCCATATTTATATGGGCAAATAATTTTCAACAAAAAAAAAGCCAAAAACATACAGTGGAGAAAGGAAATCCTCTTCAATAAATGGTGCTGGGAAAACTGGAAAGCCACCTGCAGAAGAATGAAACTAGACTGTTGTCTATCACCACACACCAAAATTAACTCAGAATGGATTAAGGACCTAAATATAAGACCTGAAACAATAAAACACATAGAAGAAAACATAGGAACTAACTCAAGGACCTTGGACTTAAAGAGGTTTTTGTGAATTTGACCTCAAAGACAAGGGAAGTAAAAGCTAAAATAAATGAATGAGGCTACATCAAACTAAAAAGCTTCTGCTCAGCAAAAGTAACCATCAACAACGTAAAGAACAACCATCCGAATGGGAAAATATATTTGCAAGCAAGTCCTCCGATAAGGAACTAATATCCAAAATATACAAAGAACTCATATGACTCTATAACAACAAAAAGCAAATGATCCAATCAAAAAATGGGCAGAGGACCTGAACAGACACTTCTCCCTAGAGGACAAACACATGGCCAACCAATATATGAAAAGATGCTCAACATCGCTAGCTACTAGGGAAATGCCAATCAAAACCACAATGAGATACCATCTCACACCTGTTAGAACAGCTATAATCAACAGGACAAGTAATAACAAATGCTGGAGAGGATGCGGAAAAAAATGAATTCTCATTCACTGCTGGTGGGACTGCAAACTGGTGCAGCCACTATGAAAAACAGTATGGAGATTCCTCAAAAAACTCAGAATTGTTCTACCATCTGATCCAGCAATCCCTTTGCTGGATTTACCCCGAAGCCTTGAAAACCCATATCTGAAAAGATATTTGCACACCTATTCTCTTTATGACAGACACCCAGGATGCCTGGCCTAGCACTTTACAGAATTCTTGGAAGAAGTTCCTGGCTTCACGGAAAATCTTCAAAGAAAATCATAGACAAAAGTACTTGTAATTTGAGTATATGGCCTCACTTTTAATTGTTAGTATCTGGAATATAGACTCTTGTCCTATCCTTCAATAGTCTAACTTACTGGTATTACTGTTTACCTGTTATTGGTCATTGTCCATTTTTAGCTTGGCTCTGGTCTTGTACAAGGTTTCTTCACTATTTTTAATTTCAAATAATGGTTTTCCATCGGTCTGTGGCTCTAATTACCTGGACTCATTAGCTTATGAAGTCCCTTATCTCTTCTGTTTATTTCTGACTCTTCTTATAGCTCCTTTTCTTTGTCTTGCTGTCACTCAAGATTCAGTTCAATGGGGAGTTTCCTGGTTAAAGGTTTCACTGAGCAGTGATGGTCAGGAACCTAATGGAGACAAGGTTGCTGCACAGACAGCCAGAGATGTCCAGGGCCTTCAAGGGAGGTTTCACATTCTCTGTTAACTTGACACACTGGGGAAATAAACTTTTAATCCAGTGCAGCAGACTTCATTTATCATAGTGTTATCCGGTTTGAAGATGTTATGAAAAACATCCCTCGAGAGATTTAAGATTTCAAAAACATCCTGAGTTTGAGCTTAACTCAATGACTCCAGAAGGCAAAAACAATGGAAGATGACCTTTTAGGCACTTCAAATGCTAGGCAATGTTAGGCCAGATAATGTCATGCCAAATTAGAATGTTGGTCTTCTGGGGAGGGAAGAGGGTTCACGGGAAGGAGAGGTTGAAGGTAGGTGTTTTAATTAAAATCATCTGTCAGTGCTAATGACATAACATTGAAAAAATAATCTACAGAGAGACAATGAAGGAATTGAATAGGGGGGCACTGGATGTCATTAAGGTGGCAGAAAATGAACAAATATATGTTCTAATCAACTCTGATAAGGGATATATACAAATTGGAAAGAGTCCAGAAAAAGGGGACCCGAAGCTGATGTTAAACTCAGAAATGCTTTTTCTTTCTTTAAATGCCCTAAGAGCTATCATACATACATACCAAAAAAAAAAAAAAAAAAGTGAAACTAAGCCTGTTTAGTCAGATCACAATGGAAAATAACTTGAGGGCAGAAGATTGTAGCTCAACATATGGACCAACGGGGATCTCCAAAGATGAAATAGGTGCTGGGGAGAGGAGAACAGAGGGAAAAAAACAGCTCCCTGTCACTAGCAGTATTCGAGTAGAGGCTGGGCAACAGTTCAGCAATATTAAAGAACAGATTTAAGCATTGGATGGAGAAGCTGGAGTAGATGACGCTAACTCTAATACTTTATAATTAAAGGCGATAGTAAGATAATCGGTTGTATAAATCTGAAATGAATTACAGGAGCTTTTTAAAAAGGCATAAAAGAAAATACAGCAAAGTTAATAAAATTTGGTCCCACTCAAGCTACCCAGACATGTATGTGAGAAAGACAATAACAGAAGACATTTCCACACTCAGACACCAAGCACCGCCTTGGACGTGGGCCCAAAGCAACAGGAGCATGGCCTACCCATGGACTCAAGCCATATTGAGGTACATTTTTACAAAGTACAGAGAGATTCTCTCAAGAGCAACGGTCTTTTGGCACTGGAGGAATGCTGTATTTCAAAAAAAATCTTAAGAACCAATCTATAGTTTTTTTCTCAGCCAAAGACATGACAGTTTTTCCAAAGCAACTAAGATAGTGTTAATTGGCCCAAGTAGATAAGGGATCTTGCTTTTAAAACCTTGGCACTACTCCCCCCAATGTAAACAACAACAACAACAAACAAACAAACAACGAGTTTTCTACAGGACTCTGCCCAGAGTTTGAAAGCCTTATGACATGACACTCCACTTGGCTGGATTTTATTGCCTGCTGTACTTTTCAATTTTCCTTCTAGCCCAGACTTGATTATAATCAAGGTTGGCAGAAGGCAAACAACATGCAGTAAAACTGCCACAGTACCAATTAAGTGCAAACATACCCTGAAAATTAAAATGAAAATCAAATGCCAACACCGTGAAAAGAAACTAGCAGCTTCCTCAAAAACGAAGAAATAAAGGCAGAGAGAAAAATCTGCTCTTAGCCGAGCAATGCAGCCCCAGTCCTCTCGTATAATATTCCATCAGCTCCCGCATCTGCATACTGTATATCAAATTGTTTATGCTTGAACATATTTGTAATAAAAACATCTTAATGTTGATTTCATAAATGTTATTTAGTGGCTCATGGCTATTTTGGGTTTCCAAGACAACAAATGTCCTTTGCCCCAGCCGCTCAGTAAATCATGACTGTTTACAATCTTCAGGTGTTACCTGTGTGCTGACAGGACACTTTGTGGCTTAGGGAATGGCTCCAGCATGATAGTGGTGGTGGTTGTAGCATTAGAATTGGTTCATCTGAAATCTCTGATTTCACATATCAGATTTATTTAAAATCTGGGCTATAGAATCAAAGATCTCAAATCAACCTTAGGGCTATAGTCCAAAAGCTGCTTGTTATTGTTACATGTCGCCTCATTGCCCAGTACAGGGCTTAGTAAATATCAGTTTCATTTCTTTTTCTCCCTTTTTCTCTCTACACCTACTTTGGTTCTAGAGGCAAGTGGTACATGACATAATAATAATAGTGATAGTGCTAATAGCTAATACTTGAATAGTGCTATCTTCCTTTGGAGGTAAGTAGAAGTAGGGGTGGGGAAACAAATTAATCAGTCTTGAAGGAAGTCAGCAGGTCAGCTTCTAGGCCCAGCCCTGACATTTAAACTCTGAGCTCCAGTTTCCTCAACTGTCAAACAAAAGAAATAGTTACCTCATAGGGTTACTATGAGACTTAACTGGTATGTGTGTATGTATATATGTATGTGTGTATATGTAAATATATAAACATATAAATATATAAATATAAATAGTACAATATCTGGCTCAGAGTGGGTCCTCAATAGTGGTAGTTCTCATCTTCTCCCTCCTCACCCCAGGACACCATTTAAAAAATTCTTGACATAACACTCAAAAATTGGAGGTGGAATCCCTGGAATCTTGGGATAGTTCAAGGCAGGGATCATAGAAACAAGCGTTCAAAGTAATTCAACAGGTTGGGAAAGAAGAACTACCTGAATGGGCTAGTCTGGTCCCTCCTTCATCCTTCCTGCTGATCTCTAAGGTATTTTGAGGTATCACTGTGATGGTAATACTAAAGTTCTTACAATCTATTTGGTGCCAAGCTCACCTGGTTACCCTTTACTGCTGAGTGGAATGGGTGACTGGGTGGCTGCAGAATATGACAGGACATGGTTTAAAATAAATTGAAGAACTTTGCCTTCTGCCATGTAGCCAAGTTCCCCTCGGCTGCAGACTGGATGGCTTTACATGGCCCTTGTATAACCCCATCTTTTATTTCTCCACTTTCTAGACCTTCTTCATTAAAGCTATCTTGGTGAGCTTGCCCTTTTCCAACATCCAGACAATTTTATGCTGTCAAATCTCAAAACATCCCAAGGTAAAATCTAGAATCCATTTGGGATTTTAGATACAGAGGGAGAAGAGAGGGGAAAGATGCCAGTGGTGTCTGCCTCCATAAAGTTGATGACAAAAGCCTCTGCTACCTTTCCCTTCCTGCTCCTCCTTGGGGAAAGAGAAAAACCCTCTATTTCCACTACCTGCTCTGTTTGGCCTCTTTTCCTAAGTAAGTTTCCATATCGATGATTGCCTCACCCAGCTATTGCAACAAGGAGAAAGCAAGCTTTGATGGAATATCTAGAGTCATCTGTCCCCTGCAGACATAAAGGAGACAGCACTTTCTGAGAAAAAAAATCATTAAAATTTTCAAAGGCCTCAATTCCTTGGCTCCTCAGGTATGCACAGTCCTCATATTTTCCAAATGCTTATCCAGATTCTTATTCAGATTTTAAAAAGGCAGATAGTTCTTGGGAGGATGGCTGGGATGTGTGTGGTGGGTAATTGGGGGGAAGAGGGGGAATCAAGCTACAATCATGCTTTTTAGCCAGAAAAATATAAATCACATGGTGATGAAATCTCAAGAGAAAACATAGATTACAGTCTGCACTTCCTAAATCTGTAACTCAACTAAATACAGCTGTTAAAGATGATGTCTTTGCTGTGCATGTATATCTATAATAATGCTGTGATTAGTATTCAGATCTGATGCTGGTAACCCTCCCCATTCCTAAGACATGCACTCAGAAGGACACCTTCTAAGGGTATTCTACACTGCTCCATCCACAAGGTCACCTGGTTGCCCTTTATGTCCAGAGTATGGGAAAGGAAGGAGACTAACATTTATTGAGTGATATCTTACTACATGTTTTAAATATATTTATTACTTTAATTCAAAGCAATAGTCTTATAAAATATGTATTATTTTCTCCTCCAATAGATAAGGAAGTTGAGACTCGGAAATAATTAAGTAACCGTTTCAGGCCCACCTAGGTAGCAGGACGAGAATCAGTAGTACTGAGTTACTCCAAAGCTCACAGTCCCATCACTCATCACAGGCTTCTGAGATACCTGGGCAGAGGGTCAGGGTTCAGTCTTTAGTGGGACCATAGAAGTGGACTGACTCACTATGAGAGTAATACGGCCATCTTCTATTCAGTAACATACTGCTCTAAATAATCAAGCTGAACTCTTTACATATAAAACATGCCTTGAAAGAAAAGAAAGAAGGAAAAGAGAGAAGAGATTGTAGTAGGTTCCTGAAGAACATCTGAAATCAAGAGTTAGCATGTATTTGATGTATTTTTCTCACTTTAAACTTACCAAAAAAAACAAAACCTGACACAATAGTGTCTTATCCAAGAACAGATTTTTGCACAACTAAGAAAGTCATATATATTATTTTCCACTGTGAGTTCTAATTAAAGTTGAGGAATTAACTGAATATGGTAATAGTAATATAGAGGGCTTTACAATGCAGTAACACTATCGCATTGACCCTGACACTTGAAAATTACCACACTGTGAGTCAGGAAAATAAGTACTATCATCTCTATTTACGGATGAGAAAACTAACACTGGGGAAGTAATAATATAAAGTTGTTGAGATGGGGCTGGGTGGGCCCTGAAGTCATAATTGGTATCCATCCTTCAATATATTTTTAAGGAGGGGAGCGACATGATCAAAGTGGTACTTCAGTACAAGTCGACTCAGGGTGAATCATGAGAGTCAGGGGTTCTGGGTTCTAGTCGTGGTTTCATCACTTTTATTAATATGTGAGCCTATAAAAAGAAGATGAATATCCCTGCCATTTCTACTAAACAGTGATATTGGGGTCTCAAAAGTGAAAAATAACAGATGTAACAGTGCTTACTAGGTCATCAGATACCTTGAAAGAAATCAGACCCTTGGTGACTAGAGAGGTTAGTCAGTTTTTAATAAATATTCTCAGGATCATATATTCTGTTGCCACATATGGTACACACATACATTGTCATGCCAACCTAAAATATTCTTAGTGAAGAAATAAGACAATAGCTCACCTGAAAATATGCTCCATAGCTTTTGGACACTTTAGATACTTTTCTTGAATTAGTTAAGAATAATATGAATGTGATGCAATTGCTGACTCTTTTCTTATCTGGCTACCTCTTTACCTAACCCAACTTTCCTCTGAACTTTAAGTATCACCATTAAGGGAAAGGAAGCAGCCTCCTTTAAAGGCTAAGATACAAGCAAGAAGGCAGGTATAGTGAGTGAGCTTATGAATCACAGGAAAGGTAGAGCAAAATGCCTCCTAACATTCGCTATCATGGGATGCATATAAGAAAAAGAAAATCTGTGCATTCACATTTTAATTTTTTCCCAGTGTCAGAGATAGTTTAATTAGTTCACATCATACATCTAGATAAAAATTTTATTATATACTTAGATCAAATGGATCCACTATTTGGCCTGCCTATGAAGCATGGGCAAGCAGCATCATCTTGACACCTATGACAAAGTTTTATGGGGGAGAAAGGACATTCTAATCTTAACCTATGTTTTTTTTATTCCCTTCTTCCTGCCCCCTTTTAATTTTTGCTGTAACTATTTTTCCAGTTTTCTCATCTCAAGCAGTTTTGTGCTATTGTTCATCTCTTCTGCCCACAAAATGTTGCAACATATTTACAATAGTTCTGAAATAATTGTAGCATATTTTGATTGGGCACACCCACCCCACCCCACGACTTATTTGAATTATAGTTTTTGCCAGGATGCCAGGCCTTGAAAAGGTGAAAGCCAGTATTATAAAGACAGCCTCCCAAATGTGACCAAGTAATTAACAATTCAGAACCCCTACTGAGACCTATTAAAAGGCACCTCGCCATTTGCAAACACATCACAGAAACAGTTTAGAGCCTGTCATGTTGCTAATGCCTTGCTCATTACTGAGCTCACTCAGCTAGAGAGGTATTCTTGGGTACTTGGACTATGAAGAAACTAGACTAAGGATCTGGAGTTTTCCCATCAATGAGTATGGAGAGTTGAAAATTTTTAGGGGGGGGGTTAACTTGACAAAGTCTATTGCTATTTCTTTCTTCTGCCTCTATCTTGAATGTACTAGGGCTCAATCCTGTCATCTCAGGGTGGTAGCTCTAGCTGTTGACACTATCTAAAATCTCTGCAGTCACCCAGTTTTCACCAAGAAGCTTGGAGTAATGAGGCAATATTGTGATTCGGATCCATTTCAATGGAGTGGCCACAATACGCTTAGTATTACATTACCTGCTAAATTACTGTCAAGAATTATGTGGTACCTTAGAGCCAGTAATTTCTAAACATTTAATTGTAGCTAAGTGATTTCTTTGGTATTTTCTGTAAGAGCCATTTATCTAAAAACACATTTTAATTAATTAATCCATAAAAGTGATCAAGGGCAAGGGAGCAAAATATACAGAGCACTTTATCTGGAAAAGGCCTGGTGGCCTTTGTACTCCCTTAGGTAAAATCCTGGTTTTGTTGAACACGGAAGGGCTATTTCTTCAAACGTATGAGCATGCCACCATTTCCCCATGTACTGCAGAGAAATCAGAGAAATGGAGAGTGTTCTTGGGTCTGGTACACATGGATGGGTGGCACAGACAAAGCTTGCAGCTGAATGGTAATAAACAGTTCTCACCGCCAACATCTCTCATATGGCATCTTTCATTCTCGAGTTCTGCTAAGTGAAGCTACGCTATAGTCAGGGTTCATGGGAAAATACACAAATGTAGACGTTAAACAAGTTCAACTGGAGTCATGTCACCCTTAGGAGTGGGTTTATTTTATTCCTAGAGAGTAGGATTACCTTATGTTACAATAAATAAGTCAACTTTTAAATTTAAAATACAGTATTTCCCCAGGACAAGTTATACATCTGAGTTACTAGCTGTTGACCACTTCCACTAATATAACTCCAATGCAATTGTAAGCAGTTATGTTACCTGAAACCCAGGCTTCTATTTAAGCATCTGCTGATGAGACTGGGTGAAATTCTACACGTTAGCAATAACCTAAACAGCAAGCTGGGGAAAACTTTTCCTGCCTTTAGATGAATGCAAGTAAGCCCTACCACAAGCTGACCTATTACTCTGTGATGTCCAGTAATAACAGTATTAACATTTCATATCTCTTACTTTATTTGATCTGTGCAGTAAAACTATGAAGCAGGTATTACTTCTCTTTTATTTAAGGTGAAACAAATCCCATCAAGATTTTGCCATTGAGGATTTTGTAGCTTAATAAATGGGATATACATATAATTAAAATAAAAATAGGAAGAGTAGTTGAATAGGAAGATTAGTTAAGTACGAAGAGTAGTTAAATAGTAAGAGAGAATCACAGGAAGTTCCTCAAAAGGTCAGAAGTTAAAATTAAATTTCCCTTTGTACAAAATAGCATTTGAACTTGGCTTTGAAGCATGAACAAAAATATTCCAAGGATCAAATAATGTAAAGTGTTAGAAAAGTATAAAATGCCATACAAATTCAAGGACTAATATTTTAACTGGGGTGAGGGGTAGGAAGAGCTGTTCTAAGAAATGAGATAGTGGGGCAAGGAGTGTCAAATACTTTATCTCTGAAGAAGCAATGGATAACGCTCAGTAAGTTAGGCAGCAGAGGGCCGATTTGAGGAGAACCACTGACATAGCTCACATATCTCTAAGGTATACCAGCAAGGCATATGAGCAAGTTTTAGCTTATATGCACAATAAGGGCAACTGCTTCAGGTCCCACTCTTGGGTGGTTGTGGGGAGAGGGCTATAGCAGCTACACAGGTATAAAGCAGAGGAAGATCCTGACGGCAGCTAAAATACTCTTAGCACACACCTTCACCCCCAAAGTTACATCAGGGGACTTGTCCATCTGTAAGACACACCGTCCCCTAAGCTCTTCTCCAGTCTACTGGCTGCCTCGGTTCAGATACTACCGACTCTCCACTTATAAATGCTTCCAGCAATATTGGGTATCAGGGTGGTTGCCTCCTCAGGATGGCTCTCCTTGTCCCCCACACAAGGAAAGCATCCTAGTGCACAATGTCAAGCTTCCTTTCCATAATCTTTTTCTCCACCCTTAGAGGACAAATTTTTTTAAAAAATCAGGATTTGGCTGGGCATCTAGCCCAGTATTGAGTTCAAGATGATATTCCATCAGTATTCAGGTTCAAATAAATTCATCTCAATTCAATTCAGTATATATAATCTACTCATAAGAAAGTACATTGTTAAACTGGAGAGAGACAGAATGGTTCTAGTGACAAAATTCTCTGTATCACAGAGAAATATAAAATCCTCTGTGAGATTTTTCACAGCCTCCCATTCACTGCTCTGAGGAGTTGCCTTACAAATTTCTATTCTTAGTGCAGCCAGTCACGGCCTAGAATGTCTCCAGCCCTCATTAATCATTTGTAATCATAATAATCCCTCATATTTAAAGTACTGCTTAGCACGTGTATGATATAGCATATGATCTTCGTGATATATATATATATATATATTTACATTTAAGAAAAATTTAATACATTTAATGTACTGCTTTATCATATGTAGATACATATGATATATGTATATGTTCATATATATGCTATGTATATATATGTGTATATATATACATACATATAGATATAATAAAGCAGTACATTAAATTCACAATAATTTAATACTTCTGTGTGCAGGAAAGAGTTAACCCAGCAGGCCTGAGTTGCTCAAATCTTGTCCATTCTCAGAAGGGCCTGTTTATATGGCTAGCCTTTGACCAGCTCCTGGAAACTGAGGCCTTACAATATTCCCTATGCTACTAACCGATAAGGGCACTGTACCTGCTTGAAACCTTGAATCACACTATACCAGCTTGTCAAGATACTTTGTGTAAAAATGTGATTTATGGTGTACACTTGCTTTCTTTCTGTGGGGTCTGGAGTTTTCATAACTGCAATCGGTCACTGAAGTCACCCCAATAGAAACCGTGGACTTTTAGGCTCAAGTTCACTTCTTTTTGCAGATCATTGCTGGGGAAGTAAGTGCTTCCTGTGTGACCCCACTGAGAGACAACTCTTGGAAGCTGGCACGTGGTATCCTCCAGCCTCTGCTGAATGCACCTTTTCTCTGTATTGGTCCTGTTTTTTATCCTTTTGTTGAAATAAACTATAGCCTAATTACAATGACTTCTAAGTCCCATGAATCTCTCTAGCACATCAGCAATCTTGAGGGTGGTTTTGAGGACCAATAGTATAGTCTTATAATGTTATCAAAATTATTACCTTCATTTACATATAAGGAAACTGAGTTTCAGAGAGATCGATGACTCCCCTTAGAGTGAGTACTTGAGCTGGAACTAGAAAACGATTCTTCTTTCCAAGTCCCTTACTTTTTCTAACATACTAAATGGCTCCTTCTATAAATATTGTTGAAGTTAGAGGAGTAGATAAAATGGTATCAGAGGTCTCTTTCAGCTCTGACAGTCCATACCTGTATGTCCTGAAACCCCATAAAAATAATAAAAGGAGGAAGTTAACTAAAAATTGCAATGTTTATTCAGGTCATCTCTCCCTATTTCTCCCTTTTATCCTTGGTTGTCCAAGGCTCTACTGGCAGTTTAAAGAATAACTGGTTCTATTATGCGTACTTTCCCCCAGGTATTCTACCTAAACCTTGACAAATAAAACTGTACACATGAAGTTGACAAAGATCCTGGTTGGGTTTGTTCAGTGTCAATATTAGGGTAAGAATGGAAGGGAAGGTTTTAGCCTGGCTTTAAACTTCCAAAGGACTGGCTTTGTCACTTAATCCTACTCATAGTCTGTCTCACTAAGCTATGTGCTCAGCAAATGGTGTTGGAGGAGATTGTGCCTAGGTAGAATAGATAAAACTTATGAAATCAATTCCCTCTTGTGAAGAGTTTAAGATTTATAAAATATTGTATATGTTTTAAAGATAACACTAAAGCAAATGAATGAATTAGACTGCAGCCTTGCTTTTATCCCCAATATTAAAATATCATTGATTTAGTTTCGAGGCCTTGGGCTGAGATTTTCCTTGCTGTGCTGGGCAACATTTTCCAGTGAGCAGGGGAAGTGGGCAGACACCCACCTGTGTAACAATCAGTCTTATCATTGGCAATGGCTTCATAAAGGATGCTTTTACTGTGAGTTTGGCATCGGCAAGTCCAGTTTCACTACAATGTGTGGGGGTTTTCACACATTTCTTTCAGTCAGAAAAGAAGCTTGCTTGTCTGTGCAGAGAATTTTGGGTTGGTTGTACAGTGTGGGGGGATAGAATTTAGCTTGTCCAGACATAGAAAAAAAAACTCTGAGAAAGTGCTGAAGGAGAGCTAAACATACGAATTTTTTAAAAATCATACACAGAAGGGTGTATTGGAGAAAAAGAAGAGAAAGCTAAATTACTAAAGATATTTTCAGGCACAGACTAGCACACAGCCTCTAATATTTGTTAATAAAACTGAGCTCTACAAGACAAAAAATAGACCTTTTACTTTTATTAAAAACCTCTAGTTTTGAGAAACGATTGCTATCCTGAACTCAGCACCTGCCTACATACACAACCATAAACACCTAGCCAGATGAGCACACAACAGTCTTAAACTAAAGAGACTCTTTAATCATTTCTAAACAACCAAAACTCACAAATTTACTAAGTAGTTCTGACAGGAGCCAGTGCTCTTCATTGCCTAATACCTACTCTGGCTCTTGTTAAGATTCAGTAATAAAGTGATACCTATCTAGAAAATTAGAGCTAGTGTTTTTAGGTCTGGGTCTCAGTTTCCCCAATTGTAAAATGAAAGGACAGAACTGGACCTCCCAAGTTAGCTAATATCCTACTATGGTTGCTTGACTATTACAAACAGTTGCACAAGCCACAAGAACAGATTTTAAAGATGCTTTCAAGCCTTATTTCTTATATGTAGGCCCACACATATACATGAGGCTATTCTTTTCAGCTCAGAAAGACAGGTAAACCCAGAGGGTCAGGGCTTTCTCAAATTCAGGTCACTAAACTGAGATTACAATGGGTAGGTGCTCTTCCTCCAGTTTGTTTCTTTTTAGGGAGAGAGGAATACTGAGCAACAATGGCAAGGTCTACAAGAATCTGACCACAGTTATGCTGACAGTGCTTTGATGACTATTGGCTCCTTTACTGCTGTGAAGAGAAAGAGTACACTCCTTCTCCTTAGAAGCCATATCTTTCTTTGTACTGTGAGCTCAAGAATCTACAAATGATTTCTAGGGTAAGGTAAGCTGGGGTATGCTGGGCCCTGGTACATACCAAAGGTAAGAGAGTAAGCTGGGCCCAGAGCACAAAAGTCAATCAAAAATCGCATTGGAACCAAAAATACTAATATCTACTGAATACACCAGTGTTTACTTGGGAAACTGAAATAATGTGGACTTTGTGAGGGCAAGGAATTACCCTATAAAATCAGCTTAATCTGGAATCAAGCTGATGTATTTTCTACAACTGCTAGAATGAAAAGAAAGTTACCCACCCACTAAGTTCTCAGAGAAACACTGGGTCATTTTAAGAATTAAACATCTACTTTTCCTGATGAGAAAACAAATTGTATCTTCAAGACTGATTTTTAAATGTTTAATACTACCTAACATGTGTAGCATTTTATATTCTGTCAGATTTGATCATTAAATAATTAATAGATCATATTTACGTGATGTTAAATTTATAAAGCACTTTAATATATTTCATACTATTTATCTTATGTTGATCCCTGCCAACAACCCTGTGAGTGTGCATGGAGAAGTGTTATTACCCCTATTTTACAGATGAATAGGAGGCCAAGAGAGATTGAGAATTAGATAGCTTGCATTAGAATCTAGGCATCAAGGTTCCAAGTTTCTATTTTGCAGTGAGGTCAGCAAGGGACACAAACATGACATGATGTTGCATACTCCAGTCCAGGTCAAAACCTGTTATCTAACCCAAAGTTTATCATTACACAACTTTATCTATTGGAATGCTTGCCAACATGAAACCTAAGGTTAACTTCCTGGATCGGCAGGGAGGTAAATGCTAGGAGCCAGAAATCTTGTATTCTATTTCCTGATAGTGGCTCAAATATCCCTTTGCTAAGAAAAGAGAAGAGGAGAGGATGATAAAATTTTACGTCTCCCAGAATCTTTCAAAGATTTCCAACTGCCTGGGTGCCAGCAAATACTCTCCTGCATCTAGTGGTCATTTTCAGAAATTTCATCTTCCTAGTACCCTTGTGAGGAGACATCCTGTGGATGTTCCATTTTCCATCCATATGGAATATTCCAATTGAGCTCAGCAGCAGATACCCCACCGCACCATACACACATCCTCAGACCAGACTTTTTGGAAAGAGATTGTGTTAAAGTTAGTAGTTTAAACACAGATGCACCATACAATCCAGCTAGTTCACTTTTATGCATACACCCAAGTGAACTGAAAACAAAAACCTGAATGTAGATGTTTATAGCACCTTTATTTATAACTTCCAAAAGCTATAAACAATCAACATGCCCTTCAGCAAGAGAATGGGTAAATATATTTACAATGGAATATTACTGAGTGATAAAAAGGAACTTTGAAAGAGCTACTGATTCAGACAATATCATGGATAAGTCTTACGTACATTTTGCTAAGAGGCAGAAGCCATACACAAAAGGCTACATATTGTATAATTCTATTCATAAGACACCCTGGAAAAAAACATAGAGATAGAATACCCATCAGTAATTCCAGGTGTTGGGGGAAAGGAGCTGGTTAATAACAAGGGGAAAACACAGGAATTTTGAGGGTGATAAAACTCTTCTTCTGTATGGTACCTACCAGAGAGGTAAGCACATATTATGCATTTGTCAAGACCTACAGAGCTGTAATTCACAGGGAATGTGCCTTAATGCATGCAAATTAAAAAATCAACCAGGATGTTGAGGGATCCAGGATGGAATGCAAACTATGATAAATGGATCTAACTGGATTACAAAACTGCACTGGATGTGGGTAAAGTTAGGTCAACTTAACTTTAAAAATTTGTGTTTTGTCTAGAAACTATAAGGGCAAAGAGAAAAGAACCATACATATACACTGTACTGTAATGGGAATAATTCTAAAACTACATGTATACTGGTGTGAACAAATAAATAAATGGGTGGTAGATAGTAAATGCCAGGTTCTTCACTGTTAGAAAGAAAAGTTACAGATAAACAAGAAAGGGAAGCTAGAATGAAGTCTGTAGTACTGGATTAGAGTTGGAGATATAAGTATTAACTCATGTTTAGCTTAATATATATACAAATGGATAGATAAAGAATACAGAAACGATTATAGATATACATGTTTACATGGATTAGTATACAAACATATATTACTTAATTCTGTCCACTAAGAAAGCCCAGAAGGAATGACAGCTCATTAATAATGACCACTTCCAGATTTTGGTTTCCAAATATAACTCTCCAATAAAAGGAGCCAGGGTTCCTTGGAGAAATGACTAATTCTAGGAATGGGGATGGGGAAATACCAGATGAATCTATAGTATCTCATACTAACAGAAAATAAGGAAGTATTAAGCAGATAAAAAGAAAGAGGGTATTTCAAAGGGATGCAAGAGCCAACCTGAGAGAATTCCCAGTGGGTGTGGGTAAAGCCGGTACGATGTGAACAACAAAATTAATGAGGTAGTAGATCATAACTTACAGTAGAAAATAAAGAAAGTCAGGTGCCGCTGAGTGACAGGGACACTCTTAGAAATGCGTCGTTGGGCAGCTTCGTCCCTGCAGGACCATCGTGGGGTGCGCTCACGCACGCCTGGCCCGGGGAGGCCACCGCACACGGAGGCGTGAGGGCCAGCCCGCTGCTCCTGGGCCACCAGGCCGGCCAGCGCGTGACCGTGCGGAGCGCGGCAGGTGAGGGTCTGCGCCCGAGCGGCCCCGCGCG
>CM053505.1:101259967-101275106 GCA_028627145.1 Eidolon dupreanum
TGCTGTGCTCTTGTATCACGGGTAGCGCAGTAGGTTTGCACCCGCAGCACTACGAACAGCAAATCAGTTGTGATAGGACGTTATGATAGATAATCACCAGACAGTAGGAATTTTTCAGCTCAATTAGAAATAATCTTATGAGACCACTATTTTATATGTAGGCCATCACTGACTGGAACATCTTTATGCAGCACTTGACTGTATATGTGTAAATGATTGACTAAACAAAGCGATGGTGAAGAGACATTTTCCTTACAGATAATTCCAAATAATATATGTAGATAGTCCCCCTTCCAAGGGGGCAAGTTAGTGACTTACTTCCAAAAATAGAGAATAGAAAGGCAAAAAAAAGTAACTTTATAATGGACAAACATGGCAAACACTACATTAAGCAAGTGATCAAAGTTAAATAGTGATAGTTACTAAGTGATAAGTCTTGTTGATATTATTTATCTATTGATATGTGATAAAAATAGCACTTTGCCTCTGTTGTATTCTTTTCCAAAACCAATAACACCACTGTAATCATGACAAAAACATGAGACTAACAAAAATTAAGAGACATTCTGTAAAACATCTGACCAGTACTCCACAAAAAGGTTAAAGTTATGAAAAACAAGGAAAAACTGAGAAGTTGCCACAGACCAAAGAAGACTAAAAACATATAATAATTAAATGCAATGTGGTACCCTGGATTGCATCTTGGCTTTAAAAAAAAAAAGGACATTACTGGAAAAACTAGTGACATCTGAATGAAATTTGGAGTTTTGTTAATAGTAATATACTGATGTTTGGTTTCTTAGTTTTGATAAATGTACCATAGTAACATTACGGAAAACTGGGTGAAGAGTATATGAGAACTCTATGTACATTTTTGTAAATTTATATGAATAAAAAAATTAATCCAAATAATGTTTTTTCTTTAAAAAAGTTAAACTATATGGAATATGGGAAAATGTTGACAAACACATGCACACACAATTAGTTTGAACAGATATGTCTGTCAGATTCCTCCTTAAAATAAAACTGGGGAAGAATAGTCTTCTGAAGGCAGAGGTCCACCATTATCTCACTGTGTAACCTTGAGCAAGTTCCTTTTCTCAACTCTGGGCTTGAATTTTCCATCTGTACTATGAAAGATTGAACCAGATGGTCTCCAAAAGGCCCTTTCAGATCTACCCAGTCTGGGTTCCTTTTTAGCTATATGCGAGGCAGGAAGAGAGCCCAAAAGTTTATCTTGGGTTTGCTTAACAATACCAGCTGCTTTACCAACAAAAGCTCAAAGTAGAATGTTCCATGTGAATTCTAATCGCCAGTAATCCCAGAGAAATGGGTTCAGTATGAAGTAGGATGGAATTGTGCATGGTTTAAGTTTCCTTTCTGAGAAGCATTCTGTGTTCTCCAAGAAATGAGGTCAATGTGAAAGCCATTCTTATGTAGGATTTAACCAAAAAAACTTGTATTTTTATGGTTAAGATACATGTTGCATCTTGCTGAGCCATGGCTGCTCGACCACACTGGCTAAGCAAAGACACACTGCCAGTAAGCCAAAGTGCTTTCAATATATTGCTCTTTCTGTTCACCACATATAAGAAGGTAATATTTGAGAGCAAGTTCTGCCTAACTCCCTACTCTTGAAGGTCCTTTATCAGGCCAAAACCTTCAAGGAAATGACCCTTAACTCCCTAGAACCAGAATGTGCTAGCTTCAGACCTTGACATTACTTCAATGGCTTTATAAGGCAGAGATGGCTGAGAAAGATGTGCACCCTCACTTTCGAAGATAGTGACTGTGTGTGACAAATGTATATACTCACACACAGTACACCAACCTCAAAACTAAAGGGCTAGATCACCATCTTGTAAAAAGTTTAAACTGCCAAAAGTCTTCCTAGCCCATTCCAGCCTGCCTGAAGCCTAAGGGGAGATTAAAATAAGAGAGGTAGGAAATAAACAGAAAATTCAATGAAGATTTCCAAATCTTATCAACTTGCAAGAGAATTAAGGAGTGCCTCATTCAGAAAGGAACATAAGGTTATTACTGCCACCATTATGTTTAGCTACATTTATATTTCATTATTCCCTCAATCAGGACTTTGAACAACCCCAACTGTCAATGTGATAGACAACCTGAGAAACTCTGGTTGTTTATGGCTTTGAAGCCAAAGGACTTTTCTGCAGAAAGTAATTTCTTAGGGAAGAGTCTTACTTCCATCTTTGTATTTAGATAATTTTCATAAAGAGAAAAGGTGGATATTTTGGCTCAACTACTATAATTTGCTTACCAAGTTTTTAAAAAATGAATTTTAACCTTTTTTTCCCAGTATGTTTGCTGTCAACACAGAAGCTCCATTTAGATGGTGATAGAGTATAGGTTTTTTATCTTAATCTGTATACATTTTTCCCCGCAAAGGAACACAATTATGGTTATTCCTTCTATTAATATCCCTATTGATGCTAACTTAAAATATTTAGTCTCATGGCCAGTGTGCAATAATGTAACAGTCACAGGGTAAATGGAATAATAGAGAAAAGGAGACATCAGAGAGAAAGATGCATGGGAGAGAAGAGCAAAGAAAAGGGGAAGTAGAGCAGAAAAAAGATGGAAAGAAAAGAGGAAATATAAAGCAATTGGAGAAAAACAGAGAGAGAAAAACAGAGGAAGAAAAACAGGTAAAGGAAAAAAGAGGTACTTAAATAAGAAAGCAATAAAGAAAAGCCTCAAATTGTCACTGCTTTTTAATTTTGAGTAGTGATACTGTAGACCTAAGAATATTTGTTGCTGAGTGTAGAACAGATTGGATTCCAACTGCTATCTGTGTAGAGGGAGATTTTCATAAAGGCCTCAGCGAAGGCCTGATTCTCTTTCACAATGAGTCTACTGACTCATTCTCAACCCAGTATAGGATCTTATCAGAATAGGGAGTTAATGATCCAAATTTGTGCTGGTTTCAGAGTTGACAGCAAAAAAAAATGCTCTGACCTCCCATGGAATGAAATATCAAGTACCCCCTTTTCCCCTTGCTATGTACCCCACTGGCTAGTAACACATATGCGAGTGCATGTGCACACATGTGCATTCGTGCACACACACACTTCCTCAAATCAGAGGATTTAGCTGACCTAAAACAATAGCAAACTCTTCAAACCCAGTAAAAAAAGTTACATAATAATAAAAGAGTTGATTCACCAAGAAGACATAACAATTATAAACATATACATACCTAAGAACTCCAAAACACATTAAACAAAAACTGATGGTTTGAAGGGAAAAACAGACCATTCTATAATAATAGCTGGAGACTTCAATATCCCACTTTCAGTAATGGATAAAACAACTAAACAGAAGATCAATTTTAACAACGAGAGCTAACAGAAATATAGAGAACACTAGACCCAGCAACAGCAGAACATACATTCTTCTCAAGTGCATATGGAACATTCTCCAGGATAGACCATATATTAGGCCATAAAAGAAATCCTGATAAACTCAAAAAGCTCAAAATCATACAAAATATCTTTTCTAAACTAGAAATCAAAACTTGAAAACTAGAATCTCCCAACTATGTGGAAAATAAATAACACACTCTTAAACAATCAGTGAGTCAAAGAAGAAACCACAAGGGAAATTAGAAAATACTCTGAGATGAAAACAAAATAACACATCAAAATTATGAGATGCAGTGAAAGCAGTGCTCAGAGGGACATTTACAAGCTGTACATGCTTATATTTAAAAAGAAGAAATATCCTAAATCAATAACTTAAATGTATAAATTAAGGAACTAGAAAAAGACAAGTAAACTAAGACCAAAGAGAGCACTTCAGAGTGCAGGTAAATAAAATAGATAATAGAAAAATGATAGAGAGAATCAATGAAATTATAACTTGATTCTTTGAATAGATCAACAACACTTACAAACCTTTAGCTAGACTAATTAGGAAAAAATAAGACTCAAATTATTAAAATCAGAAATGAAAGTGAAGATATAACTACTGATCTTACAGAAATAAAAAAGATTTTAAGAGAATATTATAAACTGTATATCAACAAAGTAGATGAACCAAATAAAATGGACCAATTCCTAGAAACACAAACTACCAAAACTGACTCAAGCGGAAGTAGAAAATCTGAACGTACTTATAACAAGAGATTGAATCAGTAATCAAAACCTTCCTAACAAAAAGTCCAGGACCAGACAGCTTCACTGGTAAATTCTATCAAACATTTAAAGAAGAATTAACACTGATTATCCTCAAACTCTTCCAAAAATATTTTGTAATTCATTCTATGATACCAAAGCTAGACGAAGACATCACAAGAAAAGAAAATTATAGAACAATATCTTTTATGAATGTAGATGTAAAAATTTTCAACAAAACACCAGCAAACAGAATCCAGCAGTATATTATAAAGAACTATACTCCTTGACCAAGTGGGATTTATCTGAGGAATGAAAGGGTTGTTCAACACACTACAATCTATCAGTGTAATATAGCACATTAATAGAATGAAGGAAAAAAGATCACATGATCATATCAATTGATGTTAAAATATCATTCGGCAAAATCCAACAATGTTTTATAATAAAACACTCAACAAAATAGAAGAGAATTTCTTCAACATGATAAAGGGCATTTATGAAAAACCCACAGCTAACATCAAACTCAATGGTGAAAATGAAAGCTTTCTCCCTAAGATCAGGGGGAAAAAAGGGTGCCCAATTTCACAACTTCTATTCAACAATGTTCTGAAAGTTTTAGCCAGAGAAATTAAGCAAGAAAAAGAAAGAAAAGGCATCCAAATTGGAAAGAAAAAAGTAAAACTATACTGACAGATGGCATGACCCTTTATATAGAAAATCCTTAAAAATCTTCAAAAACACTATTAGAGCTAGTAATTAATTTAGCAAAGTTTCAGGATACAAAATCAACATATCAAAATCAGTTGTCTTCCTATACACTTGCAATAAGCAATCTTAAAAGAAAATTAAGAAAGAATTTCATGTTTAATTTTATTTGTTGAATGAATACATGCATTTTTAAATTTTTATTTTAGAGTACATAAAAATTTTCACTCATGAATATCTCAAGCTTTCTCTCCTGTTATTATTTAGAAAAAATAATGCTGTCTGTAACAGAGCAATCAACTTGTTTTCAATTTTTAAAACAAAGAGTACTGTGATAATAAAAAGAAACATTTTCATTTATAATAACCTTAAAAAGAATAAAATATTTATGGATAACTTTAACCGAGGAGGTGTAAGACTTATACACTGAAAACTACAAAACATTGTTGAAATGAAATAAGACCTAAGTAAATAAAAAGATATCCTGTGTTCATGCATGAGAAAATTTAATATTAAGATGGCAATACTCCCAAAGTGATCTACAGATTCAGCTCATCCCTACTGAAATCCCAGTAGCCTTTTCTAATCCAAAAATTCCTACGGAATTGAAAGGGACTCAAAATAGCCCAAGTAATCTTGAAAATCAGAATAAGAAGTTTGGAAGACTCACAATTCCCAAGTTCTAAACTTACTGCAATGCTACAGTAAACAAAATAGTGTCATACTGGAATGGGGATAAAAATATAGATCAATAGAATAGAATTGAGATTCTAGAAATAAACCCATATATCTACGGTTATTTGAGTTCTACAGCGGTGCTGAGGATATTCGATGGGGAGAGAACAGTCTCTTTCAACAAATGCTGCTGAGACAATTGGATAGCCACATGGAAAAGAGTGATATATTCTTACCTCATTATATAGAAAATTCTACTGAAAATAGATTAGAACCTGACATGTAAAAGCTAAAACTATAAAACTCTTAGATCAAAACCCTGTGGGTGAATCTTATGACCTTGGGTTTGACAATGGTTTTTAGATACGACACTGAAAGTAGAAGGAAAAAATAGAACCCCAAAAAAACCCATAAGAAAAATAGATCCCACAAGAAAAATAGATAAACTGGACTTTATCAAAATTAAAAACTTTTGTGCCTATCAAGAGAGTGAAACTACAATCTACAAAATGTGAGGAAATATCTGCAAGTTGTATATGGAGTCTGGTATCCAGAATACATAAAGAACTCAAAACTAAACAATGAAAAGACAAATAACCTCAGGCAAAGGACTTAATACACTTTTCTCCAAAGAAGACATACAAATGTCAATAAGCACAAGAAAGGATGCTCAATGTCATTAGTCATCAGGGAAATGCAAATCAAAACAACAATGAGATATTACTTCACACCTACCAGGATGGCTATAATTTTAAAAAAGAAAAATAATAAATGTCGGTGAGGATGTGGAAAAACTGGAATACTGACACATTGCTTGTGGGAATGTAAAATGCAGCCACTGTAGAAAACAGTTTGGTGGTTCCTCAATAAGAAAAACATGGAAGTAGCATATGATCCCACAATTCTACTCCTAGGTGTATACCCCCAAAGAATCAAAGCCAGTGTTCAAACAAAACTTGTACACAAATATCCATATCAGTACTCTTCACAGCAGCCAAAAGGTAGAAATAACCCAAATGTCTATCAACTAATAAATAGATAACCAAAGTGTGGCATATCTATACAATGGAATATTATTCAGCCATAAAAAGAAATGAAGCTCTGATACACACTATAGTATGGATCAATACTTGAAAACATTCTAAGTGAAACAAGTCAGCCATAAAAGGTCACATATGGTATGATTCTATGTAGATGAAATATGCAGAATAGGAAAATCCAAAGAGACAGAAAGCAGATTAGTGGTGTTCAGGGGCTGGAGGGGAGTGAGAGCTTAATGGATGCAGGGTTTCATTTGGGGTGATGGAAATGTCTGGAACGAGAGAATGGTAATAGTTGCACAACATTGTGAATGTACTAAATGCCACCAAATAGTACACTTTAAAATGACTAAAATGGTGACATTTACATGATTTTTACCTCGATTTTTTCAATGAGTAAAAGAATCAGCTTCTACAGTTTCACACCTGACTGAATGTCAGGGGAAAGTTTAGAATAAAGCACCGTCTACTTATGTTGCTTAACAGACCCAAAAACAACTAGGTGAACTGTCACAGATAAAATGTAGGAGGAAGAGCCCTGAACTAGGAGCTGGGAGGAGGCTGTTTCAGCCCTGGATCACCACTGCTTTGCATGTGACCTTCGGAAAATCCCTCAGTTTCTCCACCTGTTACATGAAAGCGTATGTGGAGGAGGGGTTCCCTGACCTGTGAGGATGTTCTGTCTGGAATAGTTGAACTCCCAGTGAAACATTTGTTCACCGAAAGCAATATCCTTGGGTACTCTGAGAACTTTCATAATTGTCAGGCTACTAATTCGCTTCCTTATAGACCCGATGAGCAAATCTGAAAGCAGCTAGCTTTCATCAGAAAGGTTTCTTTCTTTGAGAACATCAGATCCTCAGTTAATCATTCTTACTTTCATCCTTCTAATATTTGATATGGGAGTTCCTTTTATTATTTAATGTTCAGTAATTTTCATGGCTTGGTGGCTTATATTTTTCATTGTTGAATAATATTCTATCGTGTGGATATACCACAGTGTGTTTACACTTCATCTGTTGAGGACCATCTTAGTTGCTTCCAAGTTTTAGCAATTATAAATAAAGCTGCTATGAACATCTGCATGCAGGCTTTTGTGTGGACATATATTTTCAACTCATTGGGATAAATACATAGGAGCACAATTACTGGTAAAGGTATGTTTAGTTTTGTGAGAAATTTCCAAACTGTCTTCCAAAGTGGTTGTGCCATTTTTCAGTCCCACCAGCACTGAGTTCTGGTTGCTCCACATCCTCACCAACATTTGGCATTGTCGGTGTTTTGCATCTTTGCCATTCTAATAGGTGTATCATATTATATTATATGGTATCTCATTGTTTCTTTTTAATAGCTGATCATTTTTTATTGCGATAAAAACACGGAACATAAAATTTGCCATCTAAACCATTTTACGCATGCAGCCCAGCAGGGCTAAGTACAATCACACTGTTGTCTAACAGACCTCCAGAACTTTCTCATCTTGCAGAACTTAAACTCTACACTCATTCAACAACAATTCCTCTTTGTTCCCCTCCCCCAGCCCCTGGTAACCACCATTCTAATTTCTATATCTATAAATTTAACTACTTTAGATTGTATAAGTGAACACACAGTATTTGTCCTTTTATGACAGGCTTATTTCACTTAAATAATGCCTTTGAGGTTCACCCATGTTGTAGCATATGGTAGAATTTCCTTCCTTTTTGTAGGCTGCATAGTATTCCATTGTATTTATATGCCATATTTTGTTTATCCATGCGCCCACTGATGAACAATTGGATTACTTCTACCTCTTAGCTATTGTGAATAGTACTGTAATGAACATAGATGTGCACGTTGATGTTTAATTTTGCATTTCCTTGATGATATAAGATGTTCGGCACCTTTTCATATGCTTATGTGCCATTGATATATCTTCTGTTCAGATCTTTTATCCATTTTTTTAATTGAGTTATTTGTTTTCTTTTGGTTTAGTTTTAAAAGTTCTTTATATATTTTGGACACCAGTCTTCTATCAGATAAGTGCTTTGCAAATATTTTTCCCAGTATGTGATCTGCCTTTTTATTCTCTTAACAGTGTCTCCACAGAGCAGAAGTTTTAAATTTTAACAAAGTCCAAATTATGAAATTTTCTTTCATGAGTCGTGCTTTTGGTGTTGTATCTAAAAAGTCACCACCAAACCCACTGTCACTTAGATTTTCTCTTTTGTTATTGTCTAGAAGTTTAATAGTTTATATTTTACATTTTGGTTTATGATACAATTTGAGTTAATTTTGTAAAAGATGTAAAGTCTGTGTCTAGATTCACTTTTTTTGCACATGGATATCCAATTGTTCTACCAGTACTTGTTGAAAAGACTACCCTTTCTCCACTGAATTGCTTTTGCTCCTTTGTAAGAGATCAGTTGACTATGTTTGTGTGTGTATTCTGTTCCACTGATTTATTTTTTGTGTATTCTTTTGTGTCTTGACTACTATAGCTTTATAGCAGTTATTGACGTTATAGAGTGTCAGTCCTCTGGCTTTGTTCCCCTTCAATATTGTGTTGGCTATTCTGTATCTTTTGACTTCCCATATAAACTTTAGACTCAGTTTTTTTTTTTTATATCCACCAAATATCTTACTGGGATTTGACTGAGATTAGGTTGTATTTATAGAGCAAGTTGGGAAGTGACATCTCGACAATATTGAGTCTTTCTATGCATGTACATAGAATATCTCTCCATTTATTTAGCTCTTTGATTTCATTCATCAGTTTTATAATTTTCCTATATTTTTACATTGTACACATTTTTTTTTACATTGCACACATTTTTTTTAAGGGTTATACCTGGAATTTATGAAGCATGGAACTCTGTTTCACAGGAAACATGAACACAGCTAGAAAAATCAGAGAACTGTATTTACATTGTGTTTATTCCTTCATTTATGGAACCCTCAGAGGAACTGGTCACCTGCCAGAACTCCAAAATTTAGCTTAATATCCTGATGCACCCAACCAAGAAATTGGGACTAACACTGGACCAAAGAACACTAAGCAGAAAATTAGTTTGGTAGCCTCATTTAACAGATAAGGAAACTGACTTATATGACATACTGAAGCTTGAACCCAGGTTTGCTGATGCCAAATCTATTGTTCTTTCTATAATACACATGGCTATTGCTGCACCCCTCCCCCAGACATCCATATCCACAATGCTAAATTTCAAGACTTTCCACTATCAATCACATTTACATCTCATGCAGTGTGTAGCACACAGTAGGTATTCATTATTTGGTTGAATGATGAGGGTGCTTGGTTTACTGCATGTGAAAGAGTAGAAATAAAAGAGCTGAGTAATAAATACTAGAACCCAGGAAATTCAAAGTTAGTTATTGGTGAAATTAGCTTTTAAACAGGATTATAAAATAATTCTATGAGAGTAAGGTCTATCAAAAGGAAGAAAGAAAATATATCAACATTGCTTTGAAATTTCTGAAAAGGAAATTTCAGTGTGTTTTCTTCTCTAGACAGAGTAAGATAATAATTACAAGTTATAAAGTGAATCATTCTTGTACTACTTGAAAGCTGCATTTCCTTGTAATTAGGATTTGTTTTAAAGAAAATTACAATTACAGAAAGCTTGTCTCAAGGATAAGAGGCCTTTTTGTTTATTTTAATTTTTAATAAATGCTAGATTTCAAGGATAAAATGGAGAGAGATGTGGGGGTAGGTACTTTATAGTGGGTTTACCATAAATAACATACATTAGTATGTAAATTACCATTCTTACTTCATCTTGTGCTATTCATATAGCTCTAATTTTAAAAGGTACCCAATATGGTCTACTGTAGCCTTGGCAGAAATAAATTAAAGTAAAAGTACCCTAAACTTCAGTTTGAGAGAGTATGGTGCAATGAAAATAACACTGAATTGAGCATTAGGAGTCCTGGGTTCTAGTCCCAGCTCTGACATTATATGTTACCTCAGGCAATCCATTTCTCCTCTACGTCTCAGTTTTCTCATGTGTAAAATGATCTTAACAATTTCTAAGGGTCACTGTGAATCTCAAGTGAAGTAACACAAATTAACTTTATCAACTGCTTTACAAATTGGAAGTGACATAATAGCTAAACTTCATTTGCTTCTTCCAAAGCTCATTTACAAAACTGGAATCAAATGGCTCTAATATGAGGTCCAAGGATTGCTAATAAGCAGTACTATTTTTTATCTACAATATTGCAGGCACTGAACTTTATATACATTCTCTTACTTAATAGTTACAACATTTAATATTAAAAACTATGCAAGAGAAATTATTATTATCCATATTCTACAAAGGAGAAAAATGAGGCACATGAAAGCAGCAGCAATATAGCCAAGGTCTCATTATAAGTATCAGGAATAGGAATTCAATCCAGGTTGGTTTCAACCTAAGGCTACACTCTTCTACCCCTTTATAGTCAAGATCACAACAAGACTTGCTCTAACTGTATATATAAAGAATCAGTTTTAGATCCCTCAGCCTGACATTTAAGGATTTCCCAAATAAGGCATACATTGTTTACCTTTCCAACATCACATCCCAGTATGACTTCCACTTTCATTTCCCCTTTCCTTCAACGTACATCTGTGGGCCATGTGCCATGGTAATGGCTCTGTCCCATAAGAGGTGAATAAGAAGCTGTCTCCATTTCAGTGACTCATTGTTCAAAGCATTCCCTTATGTTTGGTATTAAAAACTGCAATTCACATAGCATAACCTTTTAGACATCCAAACCCTCCGCTAACTTCAGGTATTCACTTACGGCTCTATTTCTTAGCCAGTAGCAGCTGTCACACAGCCTAGATTGACAAGCCTAACAGTCTGGGGTAAGACTGAGTTCACATGCTGTCAGCAAAAGTCATCCATAAGCAAGATGATGTTACTTAGCCATCTCTCTAAGCCTGTGGCCTGTTAGATTCTTTGAACCCACCCGCAACCCCCAAACTTAGGGAGGAGACTAGCAACATCATACATCTAGCTTCCCACTTTCATGGCTTCCCCACAGCCCAGTGATAGGGTTTCCTTATTCCTCACAGGATATTAGGGTGCTAAACTCCTGGGTGATGCAAGAAGAAAGCCTCTGTGCTCCTTGTCCTTGCCTTCCAGGCATCAAGAAAAATCTGTACACGAGATGGATGGGTGAATGTGATAAGTTCCCATCTGAAAATAAGAGAAGGAAAAATCTAGCTTCAAAGAGAACATTAATGTGGTTTAATGAGTCCTTCTCCTTCCAACAAGATATCTAAGTCATAATTTGTTGAAAAATATGCTGCTACGATTTAACGAAGTTTAGATAAGAAGGCAGAATTGGACCCTGGGAGTAATTAGGAGGTCTCGATATTTGCTATCAACATTTGTAGTATTCAGCCTCAATAAACAATAATTAACACAACTCAGAAGCTATTCTATTCACTATTAATTTTTGACAATAACTCATTTGGTACATACACTTTATACATCAGGTCCGAATGACATCTAAACTTAATTAAAATTAAACACACACACATGCACCCTCCTACATCAAATTAATATATAGTTTCCTTAGCTCAACAGACTCTTTTAAAAAATGTATTTAAATAAATTTCTTTGTTAGCTCCTTAAAGCAAAATAGATCTTTACCAAGTTACTTAGGATCTTCAATCTTCATTATGTTTAATATTTCATATTTTTTACAAGTAATGAATTAAGATATTATATCCTTTGTAAACATGCCAAATCAGGCTCACTTTATTCAAGGATGATGCAAGAAACAGATCAGCTAAATATTACATAGGACAATATAGTACCAAGAGGAGGAGTGGTAGGCTGAAAGAGATTGGATTCAGGGCTACAAGAGACACTGCAAATCTCAGAAGGACAAGAAATTAAGAGAAAGACAAGCCAAGAGTAAAAGAAAATCAGAGGAAAGGAGATGAGATTAGAGAGAGATATTTAAAGAGGAGTTTCAAGAAAAGCTTATCATTTATCCCGTTTTACAGAAACCTGGAGAGCTTAATTGCTTGTCCAAGGTCATAAACTGGCAGAACTAGGACCAGAGGGAAAGTCTTTTGATGCTAAGTTCAGTGCAACTGCAGCTTTCTCTCTCTTTCTCAGCTTTTTCTTACTGCGAAAACTTGCGGTAGAGTAGAGAAGAAAGCAGAAGTCTAAGAGTGATGCTTACTGCTTTTTAATCCCAGAGAATATTGGCTTAGCTATTTACTTTCTTCATACCTTAGTTCCTCCTGCTGTCAAACAACAACCATAATAACAGGCCCAAAATTCCCAGGGAGGATGTAAGGCTAAAGAGGAGCAATGAGAAAACACTTAGAAAATAATTATTTCATTCAACTGAGATTCTTTAAGGAGATGCAATAATTAGATGGCACAGCCTTAAGTAAACAAAAACTCAGAAAGCAAACAATTCAGAGCCTCCACATTACTGCACAGGAAATTCAAAATTTAAACAAAACAAAAAGCAAGATAACATGCTGTAAAAAAAACACACTGTAAATAATTGTTCCCAGGTCTCTACTTGAGACAAGGTGCTTTACCAAGTGCTGCCCACAGTTTCCATGAGAGACCAGAGCAATTCTGTGAATTCTAAAGGCAAGTTTTGTAAAATTTGACAATGGGAGGGATTAAATCAGTATTCTATTCAAGGCAATGGTTCATTTGTGAAAATAAACATCTTGTGAAAGCATCTAGGTAAGAACACTTGCATACATCAATATCAACCACTAAGCTAGTAGCTACATCACAACTAGATGTCAGGATTCTTTTCAGGGTTCAGTCCTCCAGAATGTGAGCTCCATGACAGCAGAAATTGTCATCTGTATCATGTGTATTTTCACTGATGTATTGCCAGCATCATCAGTACTTGGTGGTTTTATTGAGCACATGTATTCATTTAGCATGTATTAAGGACTCAATAAAGAAATTAATGCTTTTAATGCATTTATTTCAGTTGTGAGGGTCAAATAAGAGTTATAAAACATTTTGTTTATTATAAATGCCAAAACACATGAAAAGGGATCATGAAAATTATAATCACAGTATTTCAGAGCTTAACAGTATCTTAGTATTAGTCATGGATACTGCTACTCAGAATCAGATTTTGTGAATAGATTTGTCAGAAAGAGAGGTTTATTGTCATCCCTGTAGCACATCTCAACAAAATGGACAATCGGTTACCTGTTCTCACTCCAAGAAACTGGTACTGCCAGGATATTGACATGCGTTTATATTTAATCATCACAACCAATTGCCACGGTACAAATTATTTTCCTATTTTTTTTGCAGGTATGGAAACTCTGAGGTCAGTGAGTTTAATTATGAGACCCAAGTAAAATCCAAGAATAGGCCATTGATTAGGTAGATCTTCTCATTTCACAGGTAAGTATATATTTCTACTTTCTAGTTTGTATCCTGAATGCTTGTACACGAACGGTATCTCTGAGAATAACTCTAATAGGAATATAAAGTTATCTTGCTTGTGCACATCAACATTTACAGTTGTGGAATCCAAAGTGCTATAAAAGTTCACAGAAGATCTAGGAGTCCAGACTCAAATATTTGTAAATACCTTATTCTACCTCAACACAGCCATGTGCCAGGTCTCATGTTATTCACTGGGGGTGGTAGGGGGAGAAACGAAAAAGAATCATAGTCCCTGTCCCCAGGAAGCTTCCAGTTTACTTAGGAACGCCATGTCTGGTGTACAGTGAAGTGACCAATTTGACAATATTATAAGTAAGAATGTATTATTGACAAAAACCAATCAGCCAACAATACATGACTGAGTATATAACTGACACGAGGCAATTACAGAAAATGTGAGACTGACTATATAACTGACTTCCTGCTTTTTAACTCTGTGTTGGTTCATAATTGACACACATACATTCTTGGGTTGTCATGAAGCCTCCTAGATCTTTCTATTGGCTTTGATTTTTAGACAAAGAGGGCTGAGCTCTGGGACTCGCTTGGCAATGTTCCAGTCCCTGCTGTCAGTGAGCTGCCCTGCCTTTCCAGAGAGACCCCCAGAGGGCACAGAATCCTTGCATTAATGGAATAAATTATGTTAATTTAAATCACTAATCAGGAAGAGTCAATTTAATCAATATTTTTTATAAAGAATGCATACTTGTTTGATTTAACCTTAATACATAGTCTTTACAACTCAGACAGATGCAGAATTTATTTTTAGAAGCTATGTAGGTATACAATTAAAGTAGTGAGTTATATTTTACATTTTTAAGATTAATTTCAACTTCATCATGAAACTGAATAACAAATTTTTTACTTTATATATCAAAACTAACTGAAATAAAACCTTTCAGGATCACTGGTGTGGATCCTGAGGTGAAGACACCTACCAAGAAGGGATCCTGGTGGCTAACTGGGCTCAAATTTAAAAGCAGAGCTTGGCAGCCATTTCTACACAGGGGCCTCTCACACACACCACACTCCAGGGACAAGCCTGCACAGAACCCATGGCCTGCACTATGCTCCTGCCTGCGGAGCCAGCCCTTATAAAGGAGTTACTGGAATAGTACTTCAACCAACAGGACTG
>CM053505.1:101275606-101315932 GCA_028627145.1 Eidolon dupreanum
ACCAAGAAGGGATCCTGGTGGCTAACTGGGCTCAAATTTAAAAGCAGAGCTTGGCAGCCATTTCTACACAGGGGCCTCTCACACACACCACACTCCAGGGACAAGCCTGCACAGAACCCATGGCCTGCACTATGCTCCTGCCTGCGGAGCCAGCCCTTATAAAGGAGTTACTGGAATAGTACTTCAACCAACAGGACTGAGGCTTTCCCTGTCCAATCGGAGGTGTGCAACTATATCACCATTAGCATCTTCACTGACCAATCAGAGCAGCTCCATTCTGACCAATCAGGGCAGTGCCTTTTGGACCAGTCAAACTTCAAGGATTTGGAGTCCTCATTTGCATGAGGAGGGACCAATCAGGGGCCAGGGGAGGGGACTTCTGTCTATATAAGTCAGCTCCCTGTGGGTTAGGGAGTGCATTTTCCTTTTCCACCAAAGACAGAAGGTCGTATGTTCCCTGGCTGGAGCTGAAACACCAAAGAGGTTTCAGCAAGGGAACCACATTGGAACAGGTATAGCAGAGCAGAATGGGCTAGCTGGAGAAGGAATCTGCCATTGGGCCATGGGGCCCCAGGGCCTGCTCACAGCCAGCCACAGCCATGCTGCTTCAAAATTGAACTGTTTGCACTGAATAAAGTTTCCTTCTGTATACCCCAAATTGAGGACTCCTGTTGCTGTTGAATTGGCACCAATGACCATGAATCACACTGGGAAATGTATAGAATTAAAGTCCACTACTCGATTTGGTCAAAGGTATAATCACTTCAAGGTTTCAGATCTGAGACTGGAAGCCATTCCTGTTCCCTAAATCTACCAGTCACCAAATCTCATCTGTACTAGATCTTTTTGTAATGCTAATAGAACCCTATGTTGTGCCCTCATTGCCTCACACTGAGATAAAATAAGAGCTTTCTAGCTACACGCTCTTCCCCCACCAAACATTTTCTACACTGCTAGCAAAACACTCTTGAAAAATATCCCTTTGCATGTGTCCTCATCTCCCTAACCTCAGAAACCATCAGTGGTTCCTCACTGCTCAAAGTGCCTCCTCACCCTGGTATTAAGCACTTTATTATCTAAATAGTGTATTTCAACATCATCTACCACTACTTAATATGAATTCTTGCCCCCAAGCAAATGAACTGTTACACTTACTGCCCCCCCCCCATATACCAGTATTTCCATTTCTGTCTCTGTACCTTAACACCATTCATTAACCACATACGGAACTCCATTCTTTTCCTTGAATTCTAGTTTTACTTCACAATCCTGTTCAACCCTACCTTTTTGAAAGAGTTTTCAACTACCCTAGCTCCCAATGACCTCTCTTCCTTTTTAAATTTATTTAAACTTTTTCCTAGCTTTGAGATATAATTGACATATAATATTGTGTAAGTTTAGGACATATTAAGGTGTTGATCTGATGCACTTATATGCTGCAAAATGATTACCATAGTAGTATTAGCTAATACTTACATTACCTCACATTAACTATCATTTCTTTTTCTGTGGTGAGAACATTTAAGATCTACTTTCTTAACAACTCAAGTATATAATACAGTATTAACTATAATCACCATGCTGTACATTACATCCCCAGGACTTATTCACCTGATAGCTGGAAGTTTGTATCCTTTGACCAACATCACCCCATTCCTCAACACCCCCAGCCCCTGGCAACCACCACTGTACCCTCCACTTCTGTGACTTTGGCTTTTTTAGATTCCACATATAAGTGGCATGCAGTATTTGTCTTTGACTTATTTCAGTTAAATAATGCCCTCAAGGTCCACCCATATTGTGGCAAATGGTAGTATTTCCTTCTTTCTAATGACTGAAATATAAATATATATGTGTATGTACACATATATATGTATATGCATATATATATAGAGAGATAGATAGATAGATAGATATATAATCTCACAACTTCTTTATCCATTCATTTGTTGACACTTAGGTTGTTTCCACATCTTAGATATTATGAATACTGCTCCAATGATCACACATCCTCTCTAGCACTCGTTATCACTTGTCTTTTTGATGTGAGCCATCCTAACAGGTGTGAGGTGATATCTCATTGTGGTTTTGAGTTGCATCTCCTTGATTATTAGTGATGTTGAAGACCTTTTCATGTACCTATTGGCCATCTGTATGTCTTTGGAAAAATGTCTACTCAGTTCATCCATCCATTTTTTAATTGGATTATTGTTTACTATTGAGTTGTGTGCATTCCTTATATATTTTGGATCTTAACCCCTTTTCAGAAATGTGACATGCAAATATTTTCTACCATTCTACAGGTTACCTTTTAATATTATTGTTTCTCACTAAAAACAATGAACATGTGTGCTATTTTTATTTAGAGCAAAATTATATGTCAAATGAACATGTTTGAATCTTATAAATCTAAGGTAAGTTTTTTTTAAAAAATTCAAGCCCAGTAAATATAAAAAGAAACGAAAATATTGGATTTTGTAGCTAATTTATTCAACCATTTCCTTTTTAATTCCCAAATGATTTATCCTATTTAGAATGAATAGATAATGAAAAAGCAAACACCCTCTTTACACTTAGAGAAAAAAGAATAGCTTTTAAAAGGTAGATTAGCATTTTAATGATTTTTATAACCCTCCTGCTTAAGTGCATTGCCCTTTACTTGGTAAGACTTTCTTTAAAACCTCATCAGTAAACATAGATTCCTGAATGAGTTATCCTTAACACTGAAATTTCTTACTTTTATACGAAGGATGACAACAAAACATCCATATCATAAGTAACTCTTTTTCTCCAATAGAAGGCTTGGTGAGAAAATGGGTCTGAGGTAGTATAGCATCTGCTGTGACTTATTAAACTCTGAGGGGGAAAGGAGGAAAAATAAACTCTTTGAAAAACATATATGATAATATAATGAAATCTGTAAGCATTAACATATTAAAACGTATTTTATACAGATTTCTTACACAATGCATTTTAATGCACTTTAAAGTCCAATTTGAAATCTGATGTCATCATTTAAATTATTGATTCTTATTCACCCTATTCTATTTCCAGTTGTACCATTAAAATGTGAAAGTGAATTTCATTCACTGGTGTGAAATAAAAGAACTTAAAAAATTCAGAGATATTTTATTTAGTCAGACTTCTAATCTAGGCAAAAGCCTTCCATGAAACATATAGTATTGGGAATAGAAGGCTAAATAGAAATTCAATACATGAACTTACTGTTTTTATTCTTGCTCTTTAGCCATTACAGATAGAATCACCAGAATGGAAGGTTTCTATAACATTAATGCTGTGGCCTGTCCTAAAATAGTTCCTACTGAAGAAGCCCCCCACTGCATAGTTCATATGACATCATGATCCCCCTTCCAGAAGATTAAGGCAAGACAACAAAATCTGTCCATACCATCTTTTATGAATAGTGAAAGAAAATACATAAAAATTCTTTAACAGTCCATGTACTACAAGGTCAGGAAAACCTTAAAGGTCACCTAAACTAAAGCTCCATAATGCTGAAGTCCCTTCAGTGAAGAATACACTCACTACCTTTTGAAAATAGTATGTTGAGACACTTTCATTCTCTATAGCTTCTGCCATATAATAGAAGTCTAATTCCTCTTTCTTTTATGTATTTAAGATATATAACAACAGAAATTATCCTACTTCTTTCCCAGTTTTCTCTTTTTTAGAGTAAACAACCCTACTTCTTTAATCTCTTCTACAACTCCATGTTCCTAATAATAATGGCCTTAATATCTTTACTCCTAGGTGATCTTTCACAGTAGATATATTAATCTTCAATTTCCATGCTTCAATAGAAAACAACCATTTGTTTCTTTTAAGAAGGACTATTTTCTTCCTTCTCTTCCTGTACCTCTTCCATTCCTTTCCCAACATTAATTATCTTCTGTCTTTCCTCTCCTTTTCTTCTCCTCTACCCTTTAACTGGCCATGGTATAAAAGTGAACATTTAAATTGTGATATTTACCTCAACTTCTGTTCTAAATTTCAGTTGAGTTTGTCTTTGTGTGTTATCAGGCACTTATATGTGGAATCTAAAAAAGCCCAACTTATAGAAACAGAGTAGAATGGTGGTTGCCAGGGGTAAATTGAAAGATGTTGGTCAAAGTTACAGTAGTATAAGGTGAATAAGTTCTGGGGGTCTAATATACAGCATGGGGATTATAGTTAACAATATTGTATTCTACATTTGAAAGTTGCTAAGAGGGTATATCTTAAATGTTCTCGCCACAAAAAAAGAAATGTTAATTACATAAGGTGATGGATGTGTTACTTTGACCTTATTGTAGCAATCGTTTTGCAATAGATAGATGTATTGAATCATGTCTTATACCAAAATTTACACAATGTTATACATCAATTATATCTCAATATATCTAGAAAAAAGGCTATAACTAAAAGTGGTTGCTTTTTTACTTTTATATGGTGTCTGAATTTTGGGTCAGTGTTTCCTAAAAGGGAAAAAGTACTTTGCCTCTGCCATGGGATATTTCTTTAGCACTATCTAGTTTTCCAATACTCCTAGAGACAACCAATTCTAGGGTACAGAGAGAAAATTAATGATGAAAACTATATCAAAACCTCATTTAACTCACTAATTTTCAATCTTCCTTTCTCCCTATTACCAAAGTAGCAAGATTGATTGATTTTAACCCTATTCCTTCAGCCTCACTCCTTCCTTTGTGGAGATGTTAAAAAGGACAATAGTGGGAGGCAACATCAGAGGAATGGGAAAAACAAAACAACATGCTAATAAAATTTATGGTGACTGAAAATTGGTCATAAGTCATCTTTGTGGCTGATTATGTATCTTCTTGTAGGCTTCCTTAAAATGTTTGATCTTTTTAAATTCTAGCTGCTTCTTTCTAAAGGTACCTTATAAAAGATAAATATCCTTACTATCAGAATATAAGTAAATACCTGAGAGAAGGAAACTGAAAGACTCAGGGCAAGGAGGAGTTCAGAAATCAATAAAATTTCTTTTTAACATAGAATGGGCATATTTGTATTGGCATGTGGGCCAGATGCCATAAATTTACCTGTGTCATCAACAGCTAACATTTGAATGTTTACTACAAGTCAAACACTGAACATTATTTCATTTATTCCTCATAAAATCTGTATGAGATACATACAGTAATTAGCCTCTCTCACAAGTCAGAAGACTGAGTCCTAGTGACGTTAAGTAATTTAGCTATCATCACACAATTACAAATTGCAGAGCTAAAATCTGAACTCAGATAACCAGATCCCATAGATCTCATTATTTATGCTATATTACCCAATGATATACCCACTACTCAAGAGAGTGATCATCATGACTCTTCCAAAGCAATTAATCATGTTGAACTGCTTTGGAAAGCCACTTTTAAAAGTCTGCTATCTCTGTTACTCCAAAGGTCAAACAGTATTGTCTAAATCTTTTTTATGTAGCTGTATTTCTACTGTTCTGACCTTCAAATATTGCTTACCTCAGGTAAAATTCCAAGGAAACTGCTTTAGAAACACATTATCAAAATTAATATCACTAGCAATAAGACAAATCTGTATTACGCATCTTGTGATATGTATGAAACACTGAGGACAAAATATCACTTATGTGGTATTCTTGCCAAAAATACACAATCTGTATCTCAATCAGAAAACATGAGACAAACCCAAATTGAGAAACATTAAAAAAAAAATAACTGGCCAGAGTATCTTTTACAAATATAGACACAAAAGTCCTCAACAAACCAATGAGGATACTAGCAAGTGGATGTCAGCCAGGACACATTTGATTTATCCTACAAATGCAAGGTTAGTTTAACCCCTAGAAACCAACTAATGTAGTATACCATACTAACAGAAGAAAGTTCAAAACCAAATGATCTTCTCAACGGATTCAGAAAAAGTACCTGAGAAAGTCTAATGCCCATTTGCCCTAAAAACATTCAACAAATTAGGAATAGGAAAGAACTTCTTCAACTTGACAAAGGGCACCTACAAAAATTTCATACTTAATGTCACAATGATGAAAGACTGAATGTGCTCACCAGTAAGATGAAGAATAAGAAAACAATGTCCAGAGGATGTCAGAAGCATGACAGCATGAGGGATCTCTCTGGATCTCTCCCCTTGAAATAACAACAATCTGAACATTTACAATTCAAGAAATAACACCCAAGCTGTACACAAGCACATCTGAGAGATCTGTGCATTGGAGCATTAATAGGACAAATTGTACCGAGTATGGGAGGCAGACTAGAACACAGAAACAAAGGAGCTGTAATATGCAGCTGGAGCTTCCTGCAGGAGGAGGGGGAGGGAAGGTTTTATGGCAGAGTCTTGGCCCTTTGAAGCCCTGAGCAGTGGTGCCTGAGTGGTCAGCACGTTCCATGCAGCAGAGCCCAAGGATCAAGGCAGAAATGAGGGCAGAGACTGAGTGTGGAGTGACAACAGCTGTGTTGTAGCAACTGCCATTCTGCAGTGGTAGGCTGAGTCACAAAGCCTGGCAACATCTCCACACCACCAGCCAACAGGTTACCCTACCCCCATATCCTCTCAGAGTTAGCACCACCAAGCCCCAGGAGAATTTGTGCAACCAGTACTGAAACACACACTACAGCCAGTACCAAAGACAGGTGCTGTGATATAGAAGCAAGACAGCTGAAACCTGGGGGACAGCACTCTGGGAAGGGACATGGCCACACACTGTGGGACTTTCCTAATCAACTCCATCCCTACCCAGTCAGGCTGATTTGGAAGGAAACGGCAGAACATTGCATCTGACTGTTAGGGCAGTAATAGGACTTCTGGGCCTTTTCAGAGGCTCGAACCCCCATTGCCCATTGCATTCTCCCATGGGGGTAGAGCCCTGGGATGGTGGCAGAGGAGGCACACAGCCCACCAGAGAGGAAAGGGAATTTTTAGCCTCAGAGCAGAGACAAAAGAGTCTTGGATGCCATCTACTGGAAGTCAAAAAAGAAAAATCCCCTTATCAGCCTGCTAAAGAGAGATCACTATATAATAATTTTTCTATTGAAAAAAGTACACTCCCATTAATGCCTAGGTGAAGAAATAGTCCATCAAACACCATGAACAATCAAAGGGACAAAGCAGCTTGGAAAGAGTAAAAAATCTCTGGAAAATAAACTTAAAGACATAGAAATATGTGATTTAAATGACAGAGAATTCAAGATCACACTTCTGAAAAAACTCAGTGAGATACAAGAAAATTCTGACTGACAGCTCAAAGAGATTATAAACAAAATCAATGAACAACAGGAATAATTCATTAAGGAGATTGAAACCTTAAAAGAGAACCAAATTGAACTTCTGGAGATGAACAGCACATTAAAACAGATGAAGAATAAAATAGCAAGCTTAGGAAATAGAGCTGACCAGATGGAGGAAAAAATTAGTGATGTCAAAGACAGAAACTTGGAAATGATACAGAAGGAAGAGAGAGACCTAAGAATGAAAAAAAGTGAAATAACTCTACAAGAACTATCTGACACCATCAGAAAAAGCAACATCAGTATAATGAGTATACCAGAAGGAGAAGAGAGAGAGAAGGGAATAGAAAACATATTCAAATAGTTGAGAATTTCCCAAACCTATGGAAAGAACTGTCTCTTCAAATCCAAGAAGCAAATAGAAATCCCCAATTATCTCAACCCAAAAAAGCCTTTGCCAAGAAACACATTATATTACAATTGACTAAGAAAGAATTCTCAAGGCAGCCAGAGAAAAGAAAACAATAACTTATAAAGGAAAACCCATTGGACTATCATTGGACTTCTCAGCACAAATTTTATAAGGAAGGAGTAGAACCAAATATTTAAACTATTGAAGAAATTACCAGCCAAGAATAATGTATCCAGCAAAGCTCCCCTTTATATATGAAGGAGAAATAAAGACCTTTCCAAACATACAAAAGCTGGAGAAATTTTCCACCACAATGCCTGCATTACAGGAAATACTGAAGGGGGTCATTCTACCTAAAACGAAAGGACAAACAAATACATAACTATGAGTTAGATGACTAACAGGCAGACAGAAGCAGGAAAGTGAACCCTTATTAAGAACAGGGTATTATAAGCTTAAATATTACACAACGGGTAAAGGCCAAAAAAAAAAAAAACCACTCTAGAAAGAGAAGATGACAACAGTGACTGAAACCTAGAAATAAATGAACATACAGCATAAATAGTGCTAATTTGAGACAGTGAAAACAGAAGACAGAAGGGAGTAAAGATCCAAATCCACAAAGGAGAGTGGAGATAAGGCACACACAGAAGAAAATGGACAACTGCATGTGTGAGTGTGATGTGTGTGTGTGTGTGTGTGTGTATGTATGTATGTATGTATGTATGTATGTACATATGCTATCCCTTACATAAACTTGATGGTAACCACACACCAAAAATCCAGAACTGAGACACATAACATAAAACAAGAGTAAACGGAGGAAAAACCCATAAACACCACCAAATTAAAATCACAGAAACACAACAACAAAGAAACAATGGAGACATCGAGCTACCAGAAAGCAAAAAATAAAATGCCTATAGAAAAACCTCATATCTCAATAATCACCCTAAATGTAAATGGACTGAACTCACCAATAAAAAAGCACAGAGTAGCAGATTGGATCAAAAAACAAAACCCAACCATATGCTGCCTTCAAGAGGCACATCTCAGCTGCAAGGGCAAATACTGAAAGTGAAAGGGTGGAAAACGATACTCTAAGTAAATGGCATCCAGAGAAAAGTGGATGTACTCATACTTATAGCTGACAAAAAAGACTTCAAGATAAGAAAAGGTAGCAAGAGACGATGACTGACACTTCAGAATGATAAAGGGGACAATAAATCAAGAAGACTTAACACATTAATATTTATGTTCCCAATCAGGGAGCACCAAAGTATATAGTGCAATGACTAACAGAACTAAAGGGAGAAACTGACAAAAACACAATTATAGTAAGGGACCTAAATACCCAACTGTCAGCTATAGATAGATCATCCAAACAGAAAATCAATAAGGAAATATCATACTTAAATGACACATTAGACCAACTGGACATAATTGACATTTACAGAGCCTTTCATCTCAAAATAACAACTTATACATCCTTCTCTAGTGCACATGGAACATTCTCAAGGGGTAGACTCTATGTTGGGACACAAAACTAGCCTCAACAAATTTAAGAAGATTGAGATCATACCAAGCAAAGGACCGTAATGCTTTGAAATTGGAGATCAACTATAAAAAAAAGTGAAAAGAACCACAAATACATGGAGATTAAACAACATGCTACCGAAGAATGATTGGGTCTTAGAAAGAAAAAGAAAGATCAAGAGATACATAGAAACCAATGATAATGATAGTACAGCATATCAAAACTTTGGGACATAGCAAAAGCGGTCATAAGAGGAAAGTTCATATCATTACAGGCCTATCTCAAAAAAACAAAAATGATTCCAAATAAAGAATCTAACATTGCACCTTTAAAAAACTAGAAAAAGAAGAACAAATGAAGCCCAAGGTCAGCAGGAAGAAGGAAATAATCACAATTAGAGCAGAATTTAATGAAAGCAATAATGAAAAGACAATAGAAAAAATTAATGCAACAAAGAGTTGGTTCTTTGAGATTAATAAAATTGACAAACCCCTGGCTAGACTCACTAAAGAAAAAAGAGGACGCTAGTAAACAAAATCAAGAATGAAAGAGGAGAGTTATGACAGATACCAGTGAAGTATAAAGAACTGCACAAGAATACTATGAAAAACTGTATGACACCAAACTTAATAACCTAGAAAAAAAGGGACAAATTCTTAGAAATATACAACCTTCCTAGATAGAATTAGAAAAACTGGAAAATCTACATAGACTGATCAACAGTATGGAAATTGAAACAATCATTAAAAACCTACCAAGAAGTTAATATCCAGGATCAGATAGCTTCACCAGTGAATTCTACCAAATGTTCAAAGAAAATTTAATACCTATTCTCTTCAAACTTCCAAAAAATTAAAGGGGAGGCAATACTTTCTAACTCATTTTATGAGGCCAATACTACTCTGATACCAAAACTTGGTAAAGATAACACAAAAAAGAAAACTACAGACCAATAATTCTCATGAGCACAGATGCAAAAATCCTAAATAAGATGCTAGTGAACCAAATACAGCAACATATTAAAAGGTTATATAGCATGACAGGTGGGTTTCATCCCAGGGGCACAGGGATGGTTCAACATATGCAAATCGATTAATGTGATACACCACATAAACAAAATAAAGGGTAAAAATCATATGATCATATCAATAGATGCAGAAAAAGCCCTTGACAAGATACAGCATTCATATACGATTAAAACAATAAAATGAGTATAGAAGGAAAGTACCTCAACATAATAAAGGCCATATATACCAAACTCTCAGCTAATGGCATACTTAATGGTAAAAAACTAAAAGCCTTCCCTCTAAGATCAGAAACAAGACAAGGCTGTCTGTTATCACCACTGTTATTCAATATAGTACTGTAAGTCCTAGCTAGAGCAATCAGGCAAGGGAAAGAAGTAAAAGGCATCCAAATAGGGAATGAAGAAATCAAATTGTCACTTTTTTGCAGATGACATGATTCTCTATATAGAAAATCCTAAAGACTCCACTAAAATACTCCTAGAAATAACAAATAAATATATTACAGTGTCAGGATACAAAATCAATGTTCAAAACTCAATAGTGTTCCTATACTTTAATAATGAATTTTCAGAAAAAGAAGTAAAAAAATCATTTCCTTTTGCAATTGCAACAAAAAATAACCTATCTACATATAAACCTAACAAAACATGTGAAAGATCTATACACTGAAAACTCTAAGATATTATTAAAAGAAATTGAAGAAGACACAAAGAAATTGAAAGATATTCCATGTTCTTGGATTGGAAGAATCAACATAGTTAAAATTATCTTATTACATAAAGCATTATACACATTTAGTGCAATCCCCATCAAAATCCCAACAATATTTTTTAAAGAAATAAAACAAAAAATCATCAGATTTGTATGGAAGCACAAAAGACCCCGAATAGCCAAAGCCATCCTGAGAAAAAACAACAAGGCTAGAGGTATCACTCTGCTTGACTTCAAATTATGCTACAAAGTGACAGTAATGAAAACAGCATGGTATTGGCAGAAAAACAGACACACAGACCAATAGAATGGACTTGACAGCACAGAAACAAACCTCCGTGTGTATTGGCAAATAATTTTCAACAAAGGAGCCAAAAACGTATAGTAGAGCAAGGAAAGCCTCTTCAATAAATGGTGAAGGGAAAACTGGAAAGCCACCTGCAGAAGAATGAAACTAGACCGCTGTCTATCACCACACAATAAAATTAACTCAAAATGTATCAAGGACCTGAATATTAGACCTGAAACAATAAAATGCATAGAAGAAAACATAGGAACTAAACTCAAGGACCTTGGCCTTAAAGAGGATTTTATGAATTTGACCTCAAAGGCAAGGGAAATAAAAGTGAAAATAATGAATGGAAATATATCAAACTAAAAAGCTTCAGCACAGCAAAAGAAACCATCAGCAAGACAAAGAGGGAATGGGAGAATATATTTGCAAACCACACCTCCCATAAGGGCCTAATATCCAAGATATTCAAAGAACTCATACAATTCAACCATAAAAAAAACCTCAATGAAGATATGGACAGAGGATCTGAACAGACACTTCTCCCAAGAAGACATACAAACAGCCAACAAACATATGAAAAGATGCTCAGCTTCACTAGAAATTATGGAAATGCTAATGAAAACCATGATGAGATACCATCTCACACCTATTAGAACAGCTATAATCAACAGGACAAGTAATAACAAACGTTGGAGAGGATGCAGAGAAAAAGGAACCCTCATTCACTGCTGGTGGGACTGCAAATTGGTATGGCCACTTTGAAAAACAGTATAGAGGTTCCTCAAAAACTAAGAATGGATCTATCATATGATCCAGCAATCCCTCCCTCTACTGAGTATTTACCCCAAAGACTTGAAAACTCATATCCGAAAAGATATTTGCACACCGGTGTTCATAGCAGCACTATTCACAGTGGCCAGGACATGGAAGCAACCAAAGTGTCCTATGATAGATGATTGGCTAAAGAAGCTGTGGTCCATATATACAATGGAATATCACTCAGCCTTAAGAAGAGATGAAAGACTGCCATTTGCAACAATATGGTACATTCAAAAGTTTGAGAATCACTGATCTGTATGAAGCTCCATTTCTAACTCTTTTATGTGACCTTGGGCAAGTTATACACCTCTCCAAGCCTCAATTTCCACACATATTTTAAAATAAACAGATTGGACTAGATGAATTTCTTTTTTTAATTAAAAGGATCCTTTATTTTAAATGTACATAGTACCATAATTCATCTAAATAATTTTAATTGTTGACTGCCCTTTAAATATAATCTTACGAATGATGCCTTCTGATGTTAAAAATAATGTGGATTCAGTTTAAAATTATCTATTTAGAACATGATCATAGAAGTTTAAAAAATTGTGTCATATGAAGTCTTCTAAGGAAATTATGACAAGTTCATGATCAGATGAATGCCATTTCATTATTAAAGGGGATTATTACAGAAAACAGTATAGAGGGTCCTCAAAAAATTAAGAATGTGTGAATAATATAGATGTATAACCAATGTACTGCATACTTGAAACTAATTTAAATGAATAAATTTATTTTTTAAAAAATTAAGAGAAAGCTACCATTCAACTCAGCAATGCCTCTTCTGGGTATCTGCCCCAAAATTTGAAAATGTTTATTCCTAAAGATACATGTTCCCTCATATTCATTGCAGTATTATTCACAGTGACCAAAACATGGAGACAACCTAAGTGTATTTTGATAAAGAAGCTGTGGTACATACACACAACGGAATATTACTCAGCCATAAGAAATAATGAAATACTGCCATTTGCAATAGCATGGATGCATATTGAGAGTATCATGCTAAGCAAAATAAGTCAAATGGAAGAGAACAAAGGCTGTATAATTACACTCATATGTGATATAAAACAAAAATCAACAAATCAACAAAGGAGCAAACACATCAAACAAACTCAATGTAAACAACATCGTGGTTACGAGAGGAGAAGGGGTTGGGGGAGGTTGAAGAGGGAAAAGGGGGTCAAATATATGGTGATAGAAGACTAAACTTTGGGTGGTGAGCACACAATGTAACATATGGATGATGTATTATAGAATAGGATACTCGAAATTTACATAGCCTTATTAACAAATGTCACAACAATAAATTTAATAAAATAGAAGCATAAATAAATTTGGATAGGCATGTCAATTTCCTAGGTATTGTCCTTCTGTATAAATCTTACACTTTATATTAAAATTATATTCTGGATTCCTACCGTAAGCAAAAAATTCCTTAACAGCAGCTGAGAAACGACCTTAATGTCTTGGTGAAACACTTATTTACCTTCTGATGGTCACTCAATGCTTCAATTTCTAGTGTATCTGTTGTCTCACCTCTGCTAATCTTCCCAGGCATGGTATCCACCTTAACTCTCCAAATGCCACTGCTGTGAAGAGGAGACATCACAGATTGCTATAGTAACACAACCTTTGTGACTCAGTGAATCAGCTACTCTCAGGCACTGTCCAGCTGACACCTGGCACAGCTATTTTTCCCAAAGCTCCAGTGATGTGATCCTTGTGTCCCATGGTATTTCACGAGTCGTAGTGGGTCTGATAAGCCAGTTTTTGATATATCCAGGAAAAGGAAATTAGTTAAAACCAATTCATGCTCTTCATTATAAATCCAGACCTGATTTGGGTCACTGTGGTCACATGCCTTACTAGCCCTCCCTTCTGACTTGGCCACCAAACACTTGTCAGTCCAGAGATAATAGATCCTAACATGATGAAGGACTTTGGGAGCATTTTGGCCCTCTATTGATAAAAATTGTTTGCTAGAGTTTGATATTGGGCTCAGATGTGCATTTCTGTGTAAATGTTATCCAAATACCATTTAAATAATTTACAACCCAACTTCTTCCTCAATTCAACACGCTCACTGATATATCCATAGCTTCTTGTTTTCAGATCAGGTCTTAAGGAAAAATACTGCTCCTTATATTCATCCAACCAAACAGGTACCAGCCTCAAGGAATTGTTTGTCATGGTGTTCTGGCCTTTAAGAGAATCATATGATGACCTTTTTCAGAAAATGTGTCCAACTCTGGAGCAAGAGATGCCCATCCAAATGCAAAATGCTATTTCTAAATTTTCTCCTCCCTGGATACCCATGCCACTGTCATACTGCTTGAGTTCATTGAAGTAGTTTCTATTCATGGCAAGCAATTCTCCAGCCACTGTAGGTAACTTGATTTGATACAGTAGCTCCTTCTGGTCCTCTGAGCTCAAGAAGGGTACAAGATCCCATTTGAGGTGCAGCCCCCAGTTGAACCCTCCCCTCATCACAGGAGATCAGCTGTAGGTGAGCATGCCTGCACTGATGATGTTGACCACTGGGCACACTACCGTCTGCTGGTCTTTCCAGGTGACAGCCAGGAAGGGCTGCAGCCACATTACATTCACTTCACAGTGGCTATCCAGGAACACCAGGACTTCTCCTATTGTGTAAGCTGCTCTGATCATTCTTCCTCAAATTAATCCCTCATGCTTTGTATTTCTTATTACTTTAATTTTCCCAGGAAGGTATTTTTGGACATACTCATCTAGTTCTCCTTTCAAATCATCAAAATCACTGTCATTGTACATGAAGATGACTTCATGAAGAGTCTAGGCTAGTGTGTTATCTAGGACAATGAGCATGGTCTGGAGCAAAGCAGACAAGACTTCATTGTAGAAAGAAATAACGACACTAGGGGCTGGCAGGTCTGTTGGGCAAGACTTGTGTTTACACCCTGCATTCCTTGTATCTGGCACATCTCTATGACAGCCCAAGTAATTATTAATAAGCATACTGAACACATGCTTCTGATGCCCCAAGTCTCTCAACTCCTGATCACATTCATTAAGAATCATACCCAATTCAGAAGAGAGTTTTATGTTGCCTCTTTCTGGATCTTCAGTATGATTATCTATCACATCATCAGTTTTATTTTTGAACTGTAATTCTAATACTTGAATTGAACCTTGAGTGAAACAGGGATAAAATCTTTTTGAGAATGGTCCATGGGGCCAAGACCCCTTGATGGGCACATTCTTAAATGGCTGAGTCACTTCACTAAAGTTGAAATAAACAAAAAGGAAAACAGTTCAGGTTGCAGGTATGAAAAGTCATCCATAACAGAAATATTAAACTGTGACACTTCCCATTAGAGATCTGACATAGCCAAAGGGCCATTTTCAACTTCCTGGAGCAAAAGCTGCTGGAGCCATAAACTGGTGCTGGAGGCTGGGTGTGTATTAACTTAAGAATGAGAAACTCCAGGGATGCAGTCTTGAGAGAGGGGACACATTTTTATGGGCTTTACCCCCAAGAACCCCACGAGGTCCTCATAGTGAAAATAAAGACCCTATAAAGACTCCCTGGTGACTCCCAATGTGAACAACACAAGATCCTGGCCTTCTGGGACTAAACTCAGACTGGTGCATCTTCTCTCCCGCCATAGCCCAGGTCTTGGCTGCATCAGCCATAGAGTTGCCCAGAAAGTGATCTAGACTAGATGAATTTCTAAAGGTTCCTGTCAGTTCTGAAATGTTATGTGTCCAATATTAAAGGTATTGCAGTGGGGGCTCAATTCCTAATAAGATACACTTAACAAGTGCCTCTCCAAATATGGTACACTGTGAAATTAATCAAAAACATATACCCTGACCTCCAGCGACTTGTTTGCTAAGAAAGCTAAGTCACATTTTTGCCACTATGCCCTGTACTTTCCATTTACCTACCCCACTGAGTATAAGCCACAAGTTCATATTAATGTCTACTCTGTCCCCCTTCACTGACAACAGTTGAGGCCCAGACAAGATAAAAGATGTCACGCCTACCAGCACTAAAGCTAACATAAAATGCTACTTTGCCTATTTCCTATCCAATCCTATGAAGGGTCAAAATCACAAACTCTCGGCACCAGCCAGGCTGCTTGATGAATCAACAAGAGAAGAAGGCCTGAAATATGCAACAAGAGAATCTGGTGGGTGCAGTCAATCCTGATTTCCGCCTTGCTCCACCCCTAACTCTTACAGCTAAAGCTAAGCCCCATCAATTCAAAGTACTGAATCAGTTCATCCCCTAAATAGAGTAAACATTCCTAGATCACTTGGAAGCACAGATCCAAATCAGCTACATTGTTTTTCTGCCATGACATCCTAGTTCACACAACTAGGTTTTCACCTAGCGCACTGCAACTTGACGTGTTTATGTCCCACATCCAATGGCTAAATCCTTATCCAATACTCCGGTTCCTTCAGGGCTGAGGTTCTGCTTTGTTCTATCAGAAGCTAGCAACTAAGTTACTGCTAGGAACTAAGAGGTCCTATCTCTGAATCTTCCTAATTCCTATGTGTGGGTTCTCACTATTTGTTATCTCCTTACAGATTACCACCTTTGTCTACCCCACTTTCTACTTAGCTGAGGTTCTTTCTATTTACCTTGCCAATTCATTTCATAAATCTGAATTGTGTCAGGATTCTGGTCCTTAGTTTGTCCAAATCAACATGTGAATTAGCCCCAGTTGATGAAGTTGGTTGCTAGGCTGTCAAAGGGAGTAAGATAACAGCATGACTGCATTTCTCTCTATTACATGCAATAATTTTCTTGGCCTGCCAGAAGTGGCGAAGGACAGTAATTCAGGTTAACAAACATTCTAGCTGCTGAGATAGTACTAGGCAAAGAGAGGATCGAGTACTGCCAGAAACTGAAGTCTTTCTGCTGGGAGTTTAGCGTGGAGATAAATGAGGAATTTCACCGAGCTGCAGCTCAGGACCCCAACTCACCAGCACAGTCACTGTTCAATATTCTTCTCATTCCAGCTTTATTTCTAATGCGTACTTAAAGATCATTATAAGTGATTTGCTCTGGAGAGTACTGTAGCAACCTGAAATCATCTGCAGAGGAGCTGTTTATAGGAGTCTGAGAGACAAAAGAATACAAACATCAGAATGAGGAAGTGTTCTGGTCATGTTGCCTGTCATACATAATCTGCAGTTTGAAGAGAAATGCTGTCAAAATAGAATCAGGTCCATTCCTCCCAATATTATTACCCTTTGTGTCCCAATATGTAGCATTTTGCATGGCTCATTTACCTTTAAAAAAAAAGCTCTTATAAATATCTAACTCGTTTTCAGTATCTGCTCAATTAAAAGCAGCTATCCTTGGTCCATTGAAACTACTAATAGTGTTTTAAAGATACAGTGTCAGAGTTGTATATGACCCTGTCCACTTACATTATAATTTGCACTGGCCTGGTTTCTTAGGCCTAGTTTTACATCTTCCAGACTCACATATGCAAATAGACAGAAAGAAAGAAAGATTATATGTTTGTGTGTGTGTGTGTGTATGTATATATATATATGTATGTATGTATATATGTATATATGTATATATGTATATATATGTATATAGTCTAGTAATTACTTTTTGACCATGTACTAGAAGCAGATAGGTACTTAGATAAACTTTCTAATCAAGAATGTTTATGGGAGGCTGGGCAAAATGGCATAGATGATAGAAGCTTTGGTCATCTTCTCTTGCGATCACATCAAACTTGTGACAGAAACACAGAGCAAACAGCAAGTAAAGTCACCTGGGGTCTAGATGAACAGAAGCCCTACAACTAGGGAAAGAAATAAGAAATCATCCTGCAACGGCTGGAAGTAGGAAGGGCTGAAGATACAAGGCTGCCCAATCCCCAGTGGCTGAGTGGGACAGAGGCTGCAGCAGCTGCAGATGCCTCTTAAAGGGGCCATATCCATGACCAGACTTGTGGTGATGAACTTGCTCGCTCTGAGCACCAGCACCGGGTCAGCTGCTCAGGGGACACCAGGGACTTATGGAGTGACACTGAGCTGTTGGAGTGATGGCCGGAGGTGAGGCTAACCTGTCAGAAGTGCTTGCAGTATCCATTGTTCTCTGTTGAGCCCTCTCCCCAGCCAGTGTGCAGATACAGCTCTGCCACAGCTGAGATGTCACCAAACTGGATAACAGAGGTCACTTTGCCCAGAGAATTCCCTGAAACTCTGCCTCCCCCAACTCTTGGCCCCACCCAAGCCACATTCAGTTGTGTCCTCTGGGAATCCTGTGCCACTTGCTGACCAGCGCCTGGACTCACACTGGAGGCAGCTGGCCTTGGTTTCTGGTGCGGCCTCCTGAGGCAACTATAAGCTCAGCATCTCTGGGTCGCTTGCTGAATCTTAACAGGTGGCCCCGGAGCGGCAAAGGCTGAGGCTCAACTTGGCCTGCAGCTGACCCCCTCTCAGGACTGTGCCACTGGATGCCTACTTCACGAATCCATACTACTAAGATCAGGAGACTTAGAAGATTTACTTAGGACATAGAAACAGACATGGAAAGGCAGCCAAAATGGGAAGACAAGAAAGCAGAAACCAAAGGAGAGAACAGAATGGAGATCAAGGAAAAATGGAGACAAGTAATCTCACGGATGCAGAGTTCCAAACACTGGTTATAAAGATGCTCAATGATATGGGAAGTGTACATGAACTCAGTGAGAACTTTAACAAACAGGTAAAAAACATAAAAATGGAAATTATAAAAGGAAACTGGTCATAAATGAAGAATACATTATCTGAGATGAAGGGGATATTAGAGGGAATCAACAGAGTGGAAGAAGATGATCGAACCACTGATATAGAGGATGGGGAAGCCAAGGACACCTAATCAGAATGGCAAGGAAAAAGCAACTAAGAATATAACAATAATTTAAAGAGCCTATGGGACAAAATTAAGGGTAATAACATTCATGTCATAGGGGTATCTGAAGACAGAGAACAAAAAGTTGAAATATATTTGAAGAAATAATGATGGAAAACTTCCCTAACCTGGTGAAGGAAATACACATATAATCCCAGGAAGCTCATAGAGTCCCCCAAAAGATGAACTCAAAGACGCCAACACCAAAGACATATCATAATTAAAATGCCAAAAGTTAAATACAAAGAGAATCTTAAAAGCAGCAAGAGAAAAGCAGATAGTTACCTACAAGGGAACACCCATAAGACTGGCAGCTGATTTCTCAAAAGAAACTATGCAGGACAGAAGGGCTTGACACAAAATATTCAATGTGATGAAGACCCGGGATATACAACCAAGAACACTTTATCCAGCAAAGCTATCATTTGGAGTTGAAGGACAGATAAAGAGCTTCCCAGACAAAAATAAGCTAAAGGAATTTATCACCACCAAGCCAGTATTACAGGAAATGTCGGAGGTACTTCTTCAAGAAGAAAAAACACAGGTATCAAAATCATGAATAAAGAACGGTAATAACTACATTCCTATCAACAAGTACCTCAAATGCAAAAGAATTAAGTGCTCCAACCAAAAGATAGAGTGGCTAAATGGATAAGAAAACAAAATCCCTACATATGCTGCCTATAAAAGACTCACTTCAGATTAAAAGACACACACAGATTAAAAGGAAGGGGATGGAAAAAGGTATCGCTTGACTCCATTTTTCCTAGAGGGCACTGCGCTGAATGAAATAAGTCAGATAGAGGTAAATATCACATGATTTCACATACATGTGGAATCTAAAGAACAAAATAAACAAAAAATTGGAAACAAATATAGATACACAGAACATTTTCAAGGGCTACTAGATGGGAGGGAGGTTGGGGGGGGTCAGAGAAAAAGGGCAAAGGGATTAAGAGGTACAAATAGATACAAAATAGTGATGGAGATATAAAGTGTAAGATAAGGAAAATAATTAATAACGTAATAAATATGTAAAGGGGAAGAGGGGTAGTAGATTTAGTGGGGTGATCAGTTCATGAGTTATATAGATCTCTAATCACTATGCTGTACAACTGAAACAAATATATTATTGTATGCCAACTATAATTGAAAAAAAAAAAAAAAACCTCTGAATTGTACGATGCAAACATGAGCAACTAATTGTCTATACTTCAAAAAAGCTGGGGGGAAAATGATTATGAAACAGCATAAGTCATATGCTAGTAAATGTTTAACAATCTGTTTGAGGGGTAGGGAATCATGATTTGTTGCCTTTGTTGATTTCCATGAGGTAAATATTCCCACCGTGGTTAATTTCAAGCTACCAATAACTGAACATGAGCTTGGAGTTGGGAAGCGATGTTAACAATTGGTTGTCAAGAGCTGGTTCAAGGCACCGCCAAAAACCCACTGAACACAAGCCAGAATTAAATCAGAACAGATCCTTCTGTCCTCTACTTCACTCCCGGGGGGAAAAACCTATTCCCAAGGTATTCTGTCTTATTGCCTTCATGGACAGACAGCATAGGAGACAGATTAAAACAAAAAGATATTCCAATTGGTGAATATAGTTTCTTAATTATATAGTGTAGAAAATATTATGTCCAGTACCACATCTGTAGCAAAGAGTTAAGAATATAGAAAGAAAACCACCAAGACAATGATGAAAACAGGGTTGGAGACAGGTTTTAAGTTACTTAGATGTTTCGGTATATGAAAGAGAAGGTTCTGGAGTAAAGAAAGAAAGTGGGTTGATTTGTAGAAAGAAAAACCATTCTTTAAGAGGAATGGTTTTTAACCTGTTTTGGATGAGACAAGAGGAGGAGGCAGAAGAATGTGACTAGCTAATAATCTCCAATGGGGATAGACAAAGAAAATAAGGCTTTTTTCTTCAGTGGAAGTTATTTGCAGCGCTATGTTGGAATAGATGACAGAATAGTTGTAGGACTATACAGCATATGAAGTTCCAACTACTATATTCTGTTGCTGTGCTACAGGTATCCAGTTGAAGTTAAAACGGTCATGCTGATTACCATATAAATGACTACCTGAATAACCAATCCACTTGAGGATTTCAAGAGTAGGAAAAGAAGTGGAAATCTAGTTTGTTATTGTCATAAAATAAATGCTACCAACATCCTATGTAATTTCGGGTCAGTCTTGCTTCTTGATAACTGATTTCTTTTCAAAAAATAGCAGACTAAATAATAATGATGTCTTCTATCTTACAGTTGAAATGGCTTATGATTGTTTCTGATTTTACTGGTCCTTGCGCCCACCAGGCAACTGCAAAAATTAAGCTGAAGTCACTTAAAGCAACAAACCACTGTATGAAAGCAGTGTTACTTTGAGGTTTTTGTCACAGCAGCCTTAAAAAGGAACAGAAAGTCTCATCTTTATTGAAGTTCCTGACATATTCCCCATCTAATCTTCTTTCCTTATCTTTACTATGGAGTCAGCAGTCAATAATCCACATTAAGGACCATATTTTCTCTTACGCATCTAAAATTAAAACAGCTCATGATTTATGAGACCTGTACATGCTGAGAATCCATATTGCACAATTACCCAGGAAAGGCAACACATGATAGGTCTAGACAAGACAGAAATTAATTTCCCCCTATCTTCTACACATTCCAACAGTCCAATATACTAGTAAAAACAAGAACTATCTTTTTCTATCTCCCTTAAACTGACCAAATTCTCTTTTTGGCTATCTAAGAGGGAAGTACATAATAATTAGCGCCTATAGTTGCTGTCTTTTTCATAATTGTAAGCCCTGAGCTTATGAGAAAGCCATAGTGGTTTCTTATTTAAATGGCATGATACATAGTTATCTGTCTATAAATATATATATGTGTGTTTTCCAAATAACTGCTGAAAAAAAGAGTGCTAACCATTGCAGATAGAAGAAGTAATCAAAACACATCCCCAATAGCAAATATGATGGACTTACAAGCCTTGGATCTGTGAGAAAAATTAATTTCAGGCCAGAATAAACTGGAATCTGAGTAAGTATAAATTTTAAATAAAAGAATACAAACTAGAACCCAGAAAATCCTAATGTTTTGATGTAGATGCATGTGCATGCACAATGTGCTAAATCCTGTATGTGAATGAACCTGGTTCCTGCAATCTGTGTGATAACCCTAACCAGACTGAACATGTGAAAAGCAATGGCTTATAGCACCCCCATTTTTAAATTGGAAAAATAAATTGAGTTTTTAAAATGAAAATTTCTTATGGTACTAGATATTAAGTTAAATAGAAAATTAGTTTAGAATAATAGTATCAAAGTATAGTAATTTTACACGCAATTTATGTTTTCAGAGCAAGTTTTGAAAACATGAAGTATCTTTTGATTAACATTTTATTATATTCCCAATGAAAATTTCTCTATATCTGGACTAGTCACCTCCATCAGCCAGTTTGCCAATGGGCTGTTCCTTGGACAGGTGCTATTAACGACACACAGCAATGATACATGGGTGTCCTTTGAAAGCTCCACACAGTGTATACAGCTTTTACTCTGCTTCAGTATCCTTACTTTTCATTAAACTGTTGGATTTTTAAGGTTATGCCTTAAATTCTAAGTCATGCTGAGTTCTCCTCACCGAACTGCATCCTACCATACCTAGGTATAAAGAAAACAGGGTTCTCATACATCATTTAGTATCATCCTCACATAGCATTATGGCATAAAGAGAAAATAGAATGGCAAAAATCTAATGAAGACCTGCAAATATGTACAAGAATAAACCTATAATTTAAAATCTTTTGTATATTTTTGTGGTAAAATTCTAGTAACCTGCTCAATCCTTACTTAGGATATAAATAATTATCTTTTTCTCAAAGGACAGCAGTCTGTCACTATAAAATAAGTCCACTTGCCATTACAAATAATTATCCTGGAAAATGGCAGGTATTCAATGCTTACTTAAAAATGACCCTTTGGGTCCTTCTCCTAGAAATCTGAGAGAACCATCTCAGCTCCAGATTCTCTTTGAGCTATATCACTGGGGGAGACTTCTTACTATTTATAACTCTGTAGTGTTTTTAACTGCTCAATCTGAAGTTTTAAATTATCATCATTCATGAAAGCTCCAAAAACGAATGGGTCCTGTTTTGGGTTTTCAATACTCTTCCCCATCTCCTAAGTCTCCTTTGTCCTCAGACCACTTACCTCAAGAGAACAAAGAATAGTTGCTTGCAGTAAACCTCCTCAACTCCCCTGGCGAGCCTCATGAACACCTAATACAGGGGGGCTAGAGAGGAGAGACTGAGGAGATTCCTAGTCCACAGATGACTTGTATGATTTGTCTTTAAGTGAGCTCATGAGCCTCGGTTACTTATCTACCAAAATAACAAGTGCTTCCTTTCTATGCTTTTGGCTGCAACTACATCATACCTTCACAACATTTTGGAAGAGGTGCTGCTGATGATCTGGTACTTATTAGATCTCTGATTCTACTCAATAATTCAACAAACATTTTTGGAATATCTCCTATATACAAGATGAGATAGGAAGAAACACAAACACAAGAAACTAGGATATCACTTTAACTATATCTAGTAATACATCTATCACCACTTTTTTTCAGCAAAACCAGTTAGACATGAATGTTTTAAATGGGCCAGGGCTTGCTCTGATTGGTAGTGATGAGCAGATGTAGCAATGGGGGCAGCTAAAAAAAAATAAACATACTACCTAAAACCCCACCAGGGCAGCTATCTGTAAAGATAATTAATGGTCATCTACACATATCACCTATCAACGGTTTAGTGTTTAAGTATTCCCTGGCTACAGGAAATACAATTCCCAAATTAGTTCTTATTTGAGCATCTACTATGTGCATGACTTGGTAATTGGTGCTGAGGGACAGAAGTTACAAAGAGAAATAAAAACCATGATAAATAAGGATGATTAAATCATAATTTTCCCTATGGTATAAGAAGATAGAGGCTATACCCTTTGCTCTACCACTAACATGCTATGCCTTGTTTCTCCACTTCAGGAATTGAACAATCTCCTGTGAGGATACACATGGATCAAAAATAAACAAAAAGAAAAGTGTTGTTTCTAAAAACACAGACAAGGTTTCAAGTAAAACACTGTTCAAATGTTCACATTCTATGTTCTCATTTGGGGTAAGGGCTGGAACCTCCAATCAAGGGTGTCAAGCATGTTGGTATACTACAGATACAGATCAAGAGCTTGAGATATACTGGGGAGAAGGGGTGGGGAACAAAGGAGACAATGAGCAAGAGAGGAAGGAAAAGTAAAGATGCTAAGTATACGGGCCTATATGGCCAGTTAAGTAACAAATGAATCAACCTCTATTGTTTTCAGTATACACAGTGCTATTCCAACATTGTACAAACTCATTTGTGATGTAATTCAATAATTCAAGTGGACAATGTGTTTGACCACTGACAAAAACTGAGTCTTTCCTCCTAAAAGTGAGTCACAATTTGCCTTAAAAGTAAATAAAAATCCAAAAGGAAAAAAAAACTATACACCAAAGCCCCTTAACCCTAATTATAACTTGATCTCCCAAAACCCTTCCAATGATCAGCTCCCAAGAACAGTGTAATAGGATACCGAGCCCATTTCATTCTGCAACTGAGTCTTGCCGCACAAGTTGTAGACGAGATTCCTCACCAGCAGTGATTTAGTTACCCACCTAACTCTTACTTAATGTAAGTGTTTTCAGAAAACCTGCTACAAGAATTTTCAAATAGAAACAATTAGCACCCATTGTAATTAGCATCTTCTTTTCCAAAGCTAGAGGCTTTGCTTTGCCAGAAACCATTGATTCTCCTCTCAGCCACCCTCCACTATTACAGCTGCTAGCTAAAGGGCCCAATTTTAAAGAGCGAAACCATTTTCATTTTATATACTACTATCTTCCCCCACCTCTTAAAACAAACCTCTTTCGCCTGACAAACAGAAGAAGTAATAAGCCCAATAACCAATGCTTAAAAAATAAAGGAACTTTTAACATCTCCTAAAATTTTCAGAATATCTGAAAAACTAATAAGGAGGTCTCAGTAAAAATACAAACTGAACATTTAAAAGATAGCAGTAATTGTTAATATACTTACAGAGATAATAGAGAAATTATTTAAATATATAAATGGGCACAATTTCATCATTTCAGCCACATCTGCCTATAAAGATAGTACAACTTATGGTGTTACTAAGTTTAAAACAATAAACATAAGCTTATAAAACGACGGACTTTCAATGAGAGATTATCTTGATAGTGAAAGAAGCTAGGCACAAGGATGGAAAACAGGAAGAAGCCAGGGCTTATTTTCCTTAAAGTTATCTTTAAAAATAGGTGATATTATTTTCAGTTTGGAATGAAGGTGGGATATTTTCAATCCACCTTAATAATGATGACTCACCAACACAAGGATTCTAGTAGCAACACTTCCATTCCACATTTCTAATAAATATAGGCATTTGTTTACTTCTTTTGGAGTACACAGCAAACACAAGAATGTGCTAAATGCCATAAAGCAGTGGACTTACAACTGTGGCCTGTATCATAGATTTTTCAATGGATAGGAGGCAATGATAGTTTCAAGGGAACCCATCTGACAATCCTCAAGTTCCATATGTATTCTTTCCTAAATCAGAATTGCTTGAGAAAGAATCTATGGTGAAGAAGTCCCCTTTCACTTTGTCCCTTCCCTGTCTTTCCTAAAGAAGTGTATACTTCTCATCTTTTCTGATTCTTAGTATGTGCAAAGTCCCAGGTACAAAAACTTCTAGGGCACTAAGTAAAGGAATAATTCCAAATACTGGTGTTAAGTGTTGAGAAAGCCAATTATTCTATTAACTGGGTAACATATACTTCTGCAAGGTAGATAGCATCTATTTTTTTTTTTACTTTGAACAAAGCAAAGGAGGATGTTCAGTTTATAAGTCACTAAAGTAATTTTAATAATAGGCCATTGTTATTTGTGACAAATAACTCAAAAGGAGTTCAAAGAATTGATTAACATTGAAACACGCAGCTTTTATTCCCATTTCATTTACATGAGCAAGTATATATAATCACTTATATATTGAAAACACAAAAACATAAAGAAAACTGGTGCTAAGCCTGTCATACTCTGGCAGAATTTAGTATTAATCTATAGATATATCAACTAATTGAAAAAAGAACTATCCATTTCATCAATATATATTTGCTATAAAATTTTTATAATTTTAATGAAGACTCAATCCAGAAGAACTTTTATGTCTTAGGAATTAGAGCCTCGGGTAAATTCTTTTTAAAAAAGATATACACACACACATACTCAAAACAACTTGTGATACAATACCCTGAGAGATAAAAAGTCCATAGAAGTTTAGACAAACAAAAACAGTATTATCTGCACTACCAAGAAATGCTTCATGGAAACATGATTCACTTGTTCAATATAATTCGGTCATTCAATATTCAGGCTTTCAACATTTAACACCTACTGTATCAAGGCACTATTGCTTAGTGCTATGTAAAGTTTCAAAATGAACAAAACAAGGTCTTGTCTTTTTAGAGTGAATAATTAGGTTAACTAGAATAAAAGGTAAAGATTTCAATAGGCAGAGATGGAAGATGAGTAGTCCACAGGTGGATGAAATAGCATAGAGTTGGAGAAAAGAAGCAAAAGAAAAAAAATGCAAAAAAAGATAATGAAGAACAAGTCATGCAAAAGCAGAATACCTGACATTTGTCCATCTATAAGTGTTGTAAAAACATGTTTCAAATTGAAGTACATAATCCCTCAGGTCTCTAAAGTGCAATGGATGGTTCGTGCCCACCCAGGGACACCAAGAAAAAAGTGCAATGGATAGAATGCTCACAAACTCTAAGTTCAAATTACAGAATTCTGATAGCGAATTTGTATTGAATCAACTAAAATTAGATAAGGATTAAAAATTAATTGAAAAAAGCACTTTAACACAAATAAAAATGGACCCATTTTAACCAGATTTTTACTGGTTAAAATAATTTTGGGAGAGAAAAGCAGGCTGTGCTATATAGGTATGTAGATGATGAGAGCATCCAGACCCAAGGCTGTCATTGGCTTCAAATCATAAATGTTTGTGTACACTGGGAGGGAGGCAGTAAGACAATGATGAGTGAAAAGAACATTGGGAGGGCTAGGTTACACATCACTGAAAAAGGGCATAATGTGCTGTTTACAGGAAAATAACCATTTCAAATTAATATTTGGGGACTAGTGGTGCAGAATCTTCAAGAAAAGAATCGAGGGCAAAGAGTGAAGGCACAAACATGTCTCTCAATGTTAAGGGGTAGACGTTCCCATCATGATAATTTTTTAAGGAAAGCTATCACATATTCATAACACTAATTGATTTTCACAGAGAAATGCATGGATGAAGTCTCTTTGGGAAACGCCTGCTACATTTTGTCTGGAAAAAAAAAGATCTTCACTGTTGTGTCTGGGCTCCTTCATACAAAATTCAATTAACAAGGTCTCCTGGAAGGAAAGCTCACTGTGATTCCTAGCACTCTTGCAATGCTCCTTACTCAGGTACGCTGTGGCAAATTAAACCCAAGCAAATAATATCTGTCACAAGTTGGGTACCAAAGGGATAAAAGAAAGAAGGGAAAGGAAATGGGTTTGAAACATTAAATTAAATGAGGCAGGAGAATGCCAGTGCCTAGGAGGACTCTCAGAATACATCTGAATTCAGAGGGTTACATAGCTTCCCCTTTTTGCTAACCTGATAACTGTTTTAAGACCTGGGATGGGAGGCTTAGGAATGAAAGAGAAATGGAGACAGTTTACTAAGCCATTATTTAAGTCGATCTTTTGAAATATTATTCTTAGAAACATTACTATGGCTCTTCTCTCTTGTGAACTTGCAAGAAAACAGGGGGATCCACTTATGAAACTAAAGAGACATGACTACTGAATGTAGTACATGAGCCTAGAATGGCTGCTGAATTGGAGGGAAAATGCTATGGACATTATTGGGTTAATTGAAAAAACAGAAACACAAAATATAAAATTTTGTCTCAATGTTAAATATGCTGAATTTGATAACTGTACTGAAATTAATTAAAAGAATTTTCTGTTCTTTGGAAACGTACACTAAAGCATTTAGCTTAAAGGGCCATGCAACCTATTCTCAAATGGCTCAGGAAAAAGACTATAGAGTTGAACTCAAGATGGCAGAGTGGGTAAACAATGTGTTCTCCTCTCATGATGACATCAAAATCCCAACTAAACTACAGTAAATCATGGAAAACCACCTGGAGTCTGGCTGAACAGAAGTCCTATGAGTAAGACTATATAGAAGAAACCACACTGAGACTCGGAGGAGGGGTAAAGACACAGAATAGGCTGGTCCCACAGCCATAGTGTGGTGATTAAGGATTGAGGGAGATGTCTTGGCTTTGGAGGTCCTCCTTGAGAAGCAGCACCACACCAGGCTCCCTGACACAGGGTTTCAATGTCAGGAGGAGAAATCCTCATAACTTCTGGCTGAAAAAAACCAGCAGAGATTGTGGCTGAGTAGACAGAGGGCAGCTAGACTCCCATGCATCCTTTTAAAGGGCCTACACATAGACTTATTTGTTGATGGACTTGCTTGCTCTGGAGCAGCAGCTTGAAAGGTGCTGGGACACATGGGGTGGACCTGAATTGTCTGCCTTCGGGGTGAGGGCTGGAGGGGCAGCTTTCTTCCAGACAAAAGTGCTGACAGGTGGGCGCATATCTGAGTCTCCATCAACCTTGCTAACTCCATTTGTCCTGCCCTGGTGATTACCCGAGACCTCTCCCCACCCAACTTGTGGGTCCACCCAAGTGCCTCCAGTCGCTTTTCTATACAAATGGCCTGTCTTGGCTCCTGCTACAGACTTTCCTAAAATCTCTCAAAGGTTCGCAGACCCCAAACAAGCAGCATCTATGTGCCCCATACTGCTTGCTAAACAGCCCCAAGCCTGGCACTAGCAGCAGCCAGCCTCAATTCACAGCTTAACCTCTCCCAGGTGCCTCCAAGCCCAGCACAGGTGGCAACCATCTGCATATCACTTTGTAGCTCATACCAAGTGGCCCAGGCAAGACGCAGGCAGCAACTGGCCTTGGCTTACGCCAGAGGCCATCCCAAGAGGTCCCAGAACCAATGCTTCCAGTGGCCAGCTTAGACCACACCATAGTACCACTCAAACAACTCCACAAATGACACACCCAAAGGACAGACTCAAGAAGCATCCATACTCCATAGGGTCGGCCCCTGCACAACAGCTCCTCCACTATAGTCACTAGCCAGTCCTCACGACCAATCAATCCGAAGGTCAATCCCTCTCACTGATGTGCAAACAGTAACCAAGGCTTAACTACAACACGAGGGCACACACAACTGACACAAGGGATACACCTGAACACCCGACTTAGGTGACCAAGGAGACTGTGCCACTGGGCCCCACAGGACACCTACTACATAAGGCCACTCTATTAAAACTGGGAGACATAGCAGCCCTACCTAATACACAGAAATAAACACAGAGAGGCGGCCAAAATGAGGAGACAAAGAAACATGTCTCACATGAAAGAACAGAACAAAACTCCAGAAAAAGAAATCAACAAAATGGAGACAAGCAATCTACCACATTAAGAGTTCAAAACACTGGTAATAAAAATGTTCAATGTCAGTGAGAATTTCAACAAAGAGACAGTAAACATCAAAAATGCAGATAGAAAGCATAAGAAAGAACCAGTCAGAAATGAAGAATACAATTAATGAAATGAAGAATACATTGGAGGGAATCAATAGATTAGATGAAGCAGAGGAGCAAATCAGCTAGGATCAAATCAGCTATTTGAAAGATAAAGTAACAGAAAACACCCAATCGGAAGAGCAACAACAAGAAAAGAATTTTTTAAAAAATGAGGTTAGTTTAAGGGGCCTCTGGGACAACATCAAGCATATCAACATTCACATCATAAGGGTACCAGGAAAAGAGAGAGAACAAGGAATTGAAAAGCTATTTGAAGAAATAATGGCTGAAAACTGCCCTAACCTGAAGAAAGAAATAGACATACAAGCTTGGGAAGTGCATTGGATCTCAAACAAGATGAACCCAAATAGGCCCACACCAAGACACATAACTAAAATGCCAAAAGTTAAAGGCACAGAGAGAATCTTAAAAGCAGCAAGAGAAAAGCAGTTAGTTACCTACAACAGAGCTCTCACTGTCAACTGATTTCTCAACAGAAACTTTACAAGCTAGAGGAACTGGCATGAAATAGTCGGTGATGAAAAGCAAGGGCATGCAACCAAGATTATTCTACACAACAAAGTTATCATTTAGAATCGAAGGACAGATAAAGAGCTTCCCAGACAAGAAAAAGCTAACCGTATTAACACCAAACCGTATTACAGGAAACATTAAAAGCACTACCTTAAGGAGAAGAAAAAAAGATAAAAAAATACAAATAATAAATAGCAATCACTACATATCTATCAATAATTACTTTAAATATAAATAGATTAAATGCTCCAATCAAAAGACATACGGTGGCTGAATGGATAGAAAAACAAAGCCCCTACATATGCTATCTACAAGAGATTTACACAGACCGAAAGTAAAGGGATGGAAAAAGATATTTCATGAAAATGGAAACAAAAAAAACTGGGTAGCAACATTTATAGCAGATAAAACAGACTTTCAACAAAGGCTATAATAAGAGACAAAGATGAACCCAGCAATGAAATTGCTAGGTATTTGTCCAAAAAACACAAAACATTTTTTAAAAAGGACATATCCACCCCTATGTTCATTGCAGCATTTTTTTACAATAGCCAAGATATGAGGCAACCTGAGTGTCAACAATGGTTGAATGGATAAAGAAGAATTAGTACATATGCACAATGGAATATTAGCCATAAAAAAGAATGAAACTTTTCCATTTGCCATGACATGGATTGGCCTAAAGAATACTATGCTACACGAAATAACTTAAAGAAAGTCAAATACCACATGATCTCACTTATATATGCAATCTAAAAAACAAAATAAACAAACAAACAAAATGGAAACAGACCCACAGATACAGAGAACAAGCTGGTAATTGCCATATGGGAGTGGGTCTGGGGCCTGGGTGGAAAAAAATGAAGGGATTAAGTACAAATTGGTAGTTACAAAATAGTCTCAAGGATATGAAGTACAGCATAGGGAATATAGTCAATAATATTTTAATAACTATAATATTATATTCAGCTATAATTGAAAAATAAAAGTTATTAAAAGAAAAAGTGTATATATAAAAATGAGAACATCAAAAGAAGCAAAATATTAGGTGAATTTAGGTAAAAGATATATAGGTATTCTTTGTATTATTTTTGCAAACTTTGTGTAACTTTGAAATTATTTATAAATATAAAAGTTAAAAGATGGTCCCATTTAAGGGATTCACCTATCTCTTCACCAACACCAGAAGAGTCAACTTACATATGTAGGAATTCAGAGCAACCAATGAGACCAATGGCAAACATTGTCAGAATTATGACTTTTAGAACTCTGAAAGTTAGACAAAGGCTTGCAGCAATCCAAGGAGATTTGGGGAAAAAAATGATTGTATCTCAGTAAGAACTTTCCATACTCCATCTCCCCTCTCCAACTCTGAAGTAGCCTTTAAAACCAATAGTCCACAATCACAGTGAAAACCAGCAGTGACTAGAGGGGGCAGAATTGGGTTAAAGCTCCTTCAAAGCCCTATTTTCAGAGAATTGTCATTATTTGACATGCCTGGTAATTTCCTATAATATTCCACGCACAAAGCTTGTCTTTATTTAATCTGACTGGGAGCTCTCCGAGTGCAATAAGGCTTTTCCCCAGGGGCATTTGTTGAAAACAATTAGTGGCAATTGTTTAACATCACGGCTACCTGAGGCAATGGATAACGGGGCAAATAATTGGGTAGACAAAAAGCTTAAAAGGAAGAGTTATGGAAATATCTATGGGGATTTGAAAAACTCTGATATATTCCTGGGAATCTCGATGGTACATGCATGTGTAGGGCTGTGCTCATGCCTAGGGTTATATGCAAGTTCAGGAAATGCCTGAGAAGGTTCTGAGCTCTCACCCCTTGCTGACTGAGTCTCTTCACAAGCAGAAAGTGAAAGCTAAGGTTAAGTTGTCAACTACCTGCCTGAGTGTCGAAAATATGCCTCCAAGATGCACACAGAGCCCCTTCACAGAATGTGAGATTTATTGGTTCTGGGTGTTTAAGGAAATTGTGGAAATTGGTGACTAGCTTAAAAAAAAACGTTAAGGGAATCAGGTACAGGCACTCTAAAGAGTCCTAGAAAAAATATAAATTAAAAAGAAAAAACCCAACTCTTCCAAGCCATATGTCAGAGGGACAGTGACTGAATACTGAATGGCCAAGTGTGAAACTACAAGAGATGGTGAGAAATGGAGCCAGAGAAAGCCTGCAAAGCTTTGGTCCTGCCTGCCAGGCTGGAGAGCAGAAGGGAGAGGAAGACGTGCACACCGCGACTGCAGCTTGGTGTCGCCGCAAAGCAACTGAGGAGAGGAAAAAATCCCCATCTCGAAACAGACCTAGAGTGGGTGTGTGGCTTCGATCTGACAGTCTCATTTTACTTCGGTGCTTTTGGGGAGGGTGGAGAGTAGGAAAAGGGAGAGAGGAGGAGGTGAGAGAAAAAACACAGCCAGTTTTGCAATTAAATTTCAGAATCTTTTCATTATTGAGTTTCAATTCATTAAAAGTTATTTTTCATTCCGGGCCCCTCCTTCCTTAAAACTCTTGCGCTACTCACTATCCCCTCCTGCATGAGGGGCAGGCAGACAAACAGACACACACACACACGCACACGCACACACGCACGCACACACTCCTCTTGATATGAATCAAAGCAGGCAGAGCAGCTCCACCTCAATACTCGCCTTTGTAACCAGGAACACAAATAATATTCAAGAGGTTTTTTGGCCTTGAGAACAGTTTAACAATAATGGTACAGTTCCACTTTTACTCAGAAAAAGCTGAAAGGAAACTAAAAGGTTTAATAGGTACAAATGTTGTGCATCTGCTACGAACAATAAATAATGCCAAAGTGAAAGAGCGGTGGTGCATGGCAACCTACCGAACGCGGCTGCTTCCGGCGCCGCCGCAGTGAAAGGCTTTGTGAACTTTCATGCTGCTGAACACATTAAACTGACCTCTAAGGGCCGGAACATAATGTTCTGTTATTGCCGTGGGTTTGTCTGTTTTACTATTTAATGGCTCTCATTTCTAAGCTTAACATAAAATAGAGGATGATGAAGAAAAATCTGAAACTACTCGAGGTTTGACTTGCTGAATCAGTGCAGCAAACAGTGTGACATTAGGACCCAGCCCCTGGGCTCTCTGGCCAAGAGGAAACTATGAGACCGGGGAGGCCAGAGCTTCAGCTCGGAATGAATCAGGCTGTGTTCTTTAGACATTTGATTCTGTCTGTTCTACTCTAAAATGGCTGCTGTCCCCCTCACCTTTCGCAGCTCAATCTGGAATGAAGTATAAAGAATACATCACAGAAAGCTGGATGGTCCGAAGCTGGGCTGCTACAGAACACTTCCCTGAGGTCAGCAATACTCACATGTACAAGGAGATATTTTGAGGGAAGTTTTACCAAGTGCTAAATATATATATAAATTTTCTGTCAGAAGTTCGACAGAACAAAGCTAGTTCACTTGGCCACAGGCCAAAAAAACCTAATTAGTTCTGTGAGTTTGTTTAATGTTTAAACATAACCACCAGTGGACAACTGTACCGACCTAAAGAGGTTTTCTAAATGCAAAGCGTTAATGCAGAGGGACAAAAGGAATCATTTCTGTGCTTTGACCCACACTCCAGAAGAAAAGAAAAACCTGAGGAGGGGAGAAGAAATCAGTTCCTGGGCTTCCAGGACTCTACAGGGCTCTGGGGAATTAACGGAGGGTCATCCACAGGGCTAATAAAACACCTCGGTAGTCAGACCACTGCGCACATAGCATATTCCTCATCCTCCCCACAGCCTGGTGAGGAAGAGGCACGTGCTTTTATCCCCACCACCGTGGTGTAGCCTTAGAGGCTGTCTGTCCCCTTGTCAGTCTCCACAGTTTCACCGTTGACTGATACACAGACACAGATTTTGCAGAAGCAGAGTTGAAGTGCTGTCTCTAATTCACTTTCTTCATCAAAGCTCAGACCCACAGAACAATGAGCAACTTTGCATTTATTTCCCAACTTCATTTGAATGACACTCTTTTAATGACAATCAATGTTGCACGGGCACCAGTGAAGTGACAAACATCATCCTGCATTAATGCCCCATCTGCCTACCATCTCCCTAAGATCCTGAGGCCTGTTTCAAAGCAAGGAGAATTTACACCTAATTAAAACTGCAGGGGAAATAGAATGTCAGAGGCAGAATTTAGTGTCTTATAATTAAGAGTATTTTTGAGGCGTCAGACTAGTCAGTCCACCAGACTTGCGGAGGATGGAGGATGGAGGGAGGTGGAGAGAGATGTATGGATGGGAGTGGGGGTGATCGGGAAGGAGGAGCTAGACAGTTATTTTTTAAAGACGCTGACTTAGGTGTGAAGGAGTGAAAGCACTAGAAAATGGATTCATTGTTGCCCCCACATTTTTCTGTTTCCCCTACATGCCTAAGCCACTGCGTTTCTGGTAGAACAAGGAACCAGGACATATTTTAGTAGAAGTGACACTGAAGAGCTGAAGGAGGAAGAAACAGATGACTTCAGATAATAGAAAACTGAATGTGTCTCATTTTGTCATTGAAGAAGCTAAAGTACGAGGAAGAACAGAGACTAGCCTTATTTATTTTTTTATGTTTAGTATTCTTTTACCAGCTAGTTCCAAGTCCTCAGGCTGCACAGCAAATGGAAGAATAAAAATCTAAAAGTTTTCTTGTTTTTCACTCTCACTTAAAAAAAAAAAAAGACTTAAAGGGTTCATCTGGTGAGGGAGCTAAGACCTGTATAAACTATCTTATGACTTTCCTTAAGGTCACATGTAAGCAAGCCATTTCATTTTGTGCGCAACATTATTACATTTAATCTTGCACATTCAACAGACACAACAGAATGAGGAGATATGGCACCCAAGATAAACATAGGAAGACTTGGTTCAGGTAAACTGGAAGCTTTTTAAAATATTCAACACCCATTTATACACAATCAGATAATGTTTACGGATGGTGTGGAAGCTTTTCCACAAAGCCTCATCCTAGGCTCATCAGACCCTTCGCAGAGATCCTTGGGTCCTCCATTTATTCAGAGCTGCCCGACTACAAGGCTTAGTCAGGGCCACTTGGACCTGGACTCATTACCTGCCTCTGCCATTAACTTAGATAGCCCTATCTAGGGAAGGAATGTTCTGACCATACTTACAATGGCTACTACTTTCAGAGGTCAAGGAGGATTAAAAAGTTCGAGTTTACAAAGGACTTAGGTTTTCCTCCAGTAAAAAGAATCCTATCAGCAGAATTCAGATTCCTCACTCAATTTACCTCAGAATCTCTTCAGGTAGCAAAGAAATAAAGTTCATAGGTTCAAATAATGAAAATCGCATCCCAAGGTATGTATCTTCCTCACCAACCTGCACTCTGAGTAGAGATTTGTGTCTATAGTTATTTATCTCTCCTCATCCTTTGTCACCAGAATTGAAGTTCTCAGTCCCTTTGCAGCCATCCCCATTGTCTAGATACTCCTTTTCCCTCAACCCTGAAATTCAGCCCTTCCCATTTGCCAGCCAAACCTCAGATCATCTGGCCATCTCCTAAATAAATCACTTTCTCCATCCCACCCAGGACAGCAGGTGGCGCCACAGATAGCTAGCTGTTTCCTTTCTGCGGACGATTCCTTGAAGGCAGCAGGCTCTTTGGGTATGGCAACCATTCATACAGGAGAGTTGCGATCTGAAACATTCTGTACACACAACAATTTCTTCTTTGTACATACTGGCTTTAAGATTGAGTGAGTGATTATGTAGAAGAGAAACGTTTTGTAGCTTTTTTTCCCTCCTTATGTCAGTGCTAGCCCATATGACAAGGCTCTCATTATCTTCTTGCTCTGCTCATGAACAAACAGAGACAGCCCAGCAATCAAAGTTGGTGCCGGCTCTGCAACTTCCAGAACGGAGAAGCAGGGACTGGGCACCCAAGTGTGTACGTGTTACAAAATATTACTGTAAAAATTATTTGGGGATTATACACTTTTGGGAATTAGCTGCACCTCAGCACCTTTCCATTAGAATTTGCTAACTGGTGAAAGAGACAAAGCTAGCTGTCTAATATCCACAGCATGTAAGGGCAATTAGAACACATGCATTTTTGTTCCATTCACACTTCTACTCCCCAAGTACCAGATGCTTTCTAGGTTCTGCCTTGACCACCCAATTGATATCTAGCAGCATACATGATTTTTATTTTTAAACACATTTCATAAGCATTGGCATTTCAAACTTACCTTTCTTATATAACGTTATATCAGGAGGTTTCAGTTCAGCCCACATGCAAATGTACTGGCAATTCTAATTAAGGTTGATGGTCTGACAAACAAATGTTAGCATACACAGCCAAAGTTTAAACAAAATGTAAATGTTACTGGAGTTAAGAGTCAGCAGAACCCAGTGCCATCTAACTCACGTGGCAACTTTGGACAAGACACCCTCTCTGAGCCTTCGTTTTCTGGGTATACCACTGCCTCACAAAGGGTGAGAAGGGTCAAAGAAATGAGTTCCTAAATGGCTCTGAAAAATATTAAACTATGCACAAAGCCGAAGCGTTATGTTTACCCTGGAGGGTCTTCATTCTAATACAGGATCATTTATTCATTCATTGATGAAGCCTGTGTACTCGTGTTTTCGGAAGTGGAACTACTCTTGATTCCTCACACATTTCATAACACGATGTTGTGGAGGGTAAGGACAGTGGGAGGTAGTTCAAGTAAGTGACAAAAAAAGGTTTCCAGAAGAAAGCAACTAGGAGAGAAAGGAGTCAATAGATTTGTCACACAAGGAATGTCTGAAGGAATGGGTGGGAAGTGTTTAGTCTAGAGAAGACTAGAGGGGGTAACGATGGCTGCTTTCAGAAATCTGAAGGGCTCTCGCATGCAAAACACATTAAGTTTTATTCGTGGCAGGAGGCAGAACAAAAATCAACCATGCCAAAAAGAATAAAAAGTAACCCACAACCATGGAACTATGTCAAAGGGACACAAGAGCCAACTGAGAAAGCTCCCAATGACCAAAGCTTTAACAATTTCAGAAACAAAATAAAGTACTGGACTATAAGCCAAAGAAACTGAAGGCCTGTCTCAAATCTCAATGCACTTCCAACCTCCCCGGGTGCCTTTGATGCATATTAGAGTCTCTGTGCCTGAATGTAGAGCTGGTTCATTGGTCTCCTGCTCTAGAACTGAAGTTACACAACGAGCTCTCCTGGTCTGGTCTGCAGACCTTTGGATGCAGATGGGAACTACACTGCCAGCTCACCTGTGTCTCCAGCTTGCAGACAACACCTCCTGGGACTTGTCAGCCTTTATAGGCACTTGAGCCAATTACATCTACAGCTAGGTCTATGTATGTATGTATGTATGTATGTATGTATGTATCTATCTATCTATCTATCTATCTATCATCTATCTTTCTATCTATCTATCTATCTATCTATCTATCTATCTATCTATCTATCATCTATCTATCTAATCATATTGGTTCTGTTTCTCTGGAGAATCTTGGCTAACACAGATTTTGACCAAAAGTCCCCTTCATGACATTTACAAAATCTGATCAAAGATGAGTCAGAGTTATAGGCCAGAAGTATTATAGAGGAAACCAAATTAAAAAAAAAAAATGCAAACTGGCCCATAATAGGTAAGTTTTAATCTCAGCTCAAAGATTAATGTTCCATTTGGCCAAAAGCCTTACTTGCTGGCTTAAAAATGGGGGAGGGGACTTAACTAAATCAGCAGTTCCCAGCCTTAGGTTCCTGGACATCTTAACAGACCACAGAGGTAATCGTTGGGATTTTCAAGTAGTTTTCAATATTTCAAAACTTTAAGGAAAATAGAGCCTTTGATCATACAGCTGCCCCAGCTATCTAAATGTCAAGTTTCTTGGATTTCCACCAGAATTACCGCAACCAAGCACAATAACTGGCCATCCAAGCTGATCAAAAGCTCTGATGCACACGCACACGTGTGTATGAACACGGAGAAGCTATTATTTAATAAGCGCAGCTTTTTCAGGAGGAAAAAGGAACTCATTGAAGCACTGGGCCTTATGAAAAAAGATACCAGAAGTGTTTGGGAGGATATGAGAACATTGGGAAGCCCTGATCTAGCTGATTTATAGCTGAGGTCCCTTGCAACTCTTACAGGTTCCGACACCTACTTGCCTCTCGTCTTTCCCAGTGAGGACTGTAAACTTCATTTACCTGAGACACTGGGCACAGATGAATAATGGACTTCTTGGTCTGTCACCCTCGAGTCTGAGGACATCTATGAGCTTACTGCAGCTGTCTGTTCTCTCTATACCCATGCATTCAGTACTGATTAAGTGGGGGCCTTGTGACAGGCAAAAAAAAAATTGCAAGGTTTCCCACAGCCTAGCTGGTCAGCATGCAGGCAAGTGCTTTGGAGTTGAGATGTAGTTAAGTGTCACTTCACATTTCCCAAAGCCTTTGATAGGCGTGGCAGGTTCAGACTCCCACAGAGAAGTTGTCTGCCCAGTTTGAAGGGGAAATGCTACTCAGTAACGGAAAGCTACTCCTGGCTAAAGGCGATTTTAGCTCAGCAGCCTGTGCAGAGGAGGAGGAGTATGGGGTGTGGAAAGAAGCTCCCTTAAACTGAAACTCGAATCTTGAGGTAAACACAGCTGGGACTTGTTCCAACACTGGCTTCTATGACCTGGAAACAAGAGCACTCTGTGTCCCAGCAAAACACATGTTCGCGGAGCCTCATCCTGCCTATTCCTAAACCTCGATCAACTGCAAAGAAGCTTTAAAAATAAAATATTTGGCGGGGGAGAGGGTTCTTTTTTACACGAATTTAATTATTTTAATTTAAAATCTGAACATTCCTGATCCTGCAGTCTTCACCAATTTGGAGGCCTACACGCATGCATGACACTCCTTTCCCACACACACTCCAGCCCTGAATGAGCTTAGGGGAGAGAAGCAGCTAGGCCCTAGCATGACTCCTAACTTTCCAGCTCTGCGCAAAAGAACAGAGCCCAGAGCTAAAAAGTTGAAACTGTCAACTACTGCGAAGTGACATTTGGCCGACGCAAAGAGAATCAAAGGTGGCGAGGGCAAGCTAGCAATGAATTAAACCAATTAAGGCAGAAGCGTGGTGAGCTTCAGCAGGCTAAGGTCTGGCTTTCCAAGACCCAAAACCAAGAATGACAGCACTTTCTTTTTTTTTAATTTTGTTTTTTAATCTCAGCATCTGGCTTTTTTTTTGCTGTGTGATCTTGAGCAAGTAGCTCAATCTCTCCATGCTTCGTTGTTTCAAACACATTGTACTATCTAGAATAATAAACCATAACCTCTCTTTGACCCAGAAGGTCTTGATAGAATGCATGTATTACAATAAACACAACCAAAATTGTACTCAATAATTCTAATTGTGTATATGTGCGTGGGTAGCTCTTTTTCTCTCATAGTAAATGTTGAAGAAGTTTTAAAGACTGTCATCCTCTTTGTGCTCCGGCTCTGGAAAAATTGAGTGCCCTACCCCCACAGAATGGGGAAACAACCTCTCTTTTCCTCGGCATCAGTTTGTCTGACCTGGCAGCCCCAGGATTGGCTCCTCTTTACACTTGGTTTGGAGCTGGAGGAGTCTATCAGGGCATCCTCTGGTCACACCCAAGTCATTTCAGAGTGCAATCTACCTGTTCTGAATGATAACTTTAGGAGCAGAAATCCTGGAAATGTATATCTAGGTTTTGTTGTTTTGGTTTTTACAAATACAAGATCTGATCAAAAGGCAGGACCAAACTTGCTGGGGAATATATCATGGTCCTGTTTCCTTCTCTACTCAAGCCCTCTCCTATGCTATTTCAATGGCTGTGGACCCTGAGGTGAAGACACCCACCAAGAAGGGATCCTGGTGGCTAACTGGGCTCAAATTTAAAAGCAGAGCTTGGCAGCCATTTCTACACAGGGGCCTCTCACACACACCACACTCCAGGGACAAGCCTGCACAGAACCCATGGCCTGCACTATGCTCCTGCCTGCGGAGCCAGCCCTTATAAAGGAGTTACTGGAATAGTACTTCAACCAACAGGACTG
>CM053505.1:101316432-101376661 GCA_028627145.1 Eidolon dupreanum
GGAGTTACTGGAATAGTACTTCAACCAACAGGACTGAGGCTTTCCCTGTCCAATCGGAGGTGTGCAACTATATCACCATTAGCATCTTCACTGACCAATCAGAGCAGCTCCATTCTGACCAATCAGGGCAGTGCCTTTTGGACCAGTCAAACTTCAAGGATTTGGAGTCCTCATTTGCATGAGGAGGGACCAATCAGGGTCTGGGGTGGGGACTTCTGTCTATATAAGTCAGCTCCCAGTGGTTCTGGGAGTGCACTTTCTCTTTTCACTGAAGACAGAATTTTGTGCCTCCCTGGCTCCAAAGACCTCTCACTGCATCTGAGTGAAATGCACTCAGACAAGGGGACTGGGTCCCCAGGATTGCTTCCCAGCCCTGCCATGTCACAACTGTGCTGCTTCTTAATTGGGCTGTAACACTCTCATGCCGTTCCACAGTTGTGTTGTATCACAACTGAGCTGTTTGTAGTAAATAAATTTTCCTTGTTTGCCACGCCCCAAATTAGGAATTCCTGCATTTTAAGTTTATTCTTTCTTTTTTATTTATTTATTTTTTTTTTGCCATAGAATGGTTTCGCATACAGGACAGGCAGACGGGAACTTTGAGTAAAATATTCAATGGATATGTGCCCTTGCTAAGCGTTCTTCCTTCTTTGGGCCTCTGTTACTTCTTCATAAAATGAGGTAAGAAACAAGGAAGTGTTACGCTTTCCAATGTTTTATAGCCAAAATCACTGGCCTGGCTGAGTTGCCTAGAGCCTTTGCAAATGGAAGTCTGCAGTAGGACTTTGAGCTCTCTCGTCCTAAGAGCTCTCAATTGGTTGGATTTACCTGTAATGTGATTATATATTGTTTTATAAAAATATAAAAAAGTAATGTAATGTTACTAGCTCTAGGGCAAAGTAAAAGTGTAAAAGTAGAATATAAATAGAAAAATGGAATACATCCCCAAACAAGATGTTGAATGAAAGAAAAAAAATAGTTGCAGAACGACATATGCATTAGGATATTACCTGTGTAAATTAAGAAAAACACACAAATACACATATATACATATATCTAAAAGCACAAAAATGCAATGGAAGAATACATAACCGACTTCGTCTTTGCCTCTAGTAATGTATGGAGAGGAATGGGGCCGAAAATAGGGGACAGAAATGAACTTGTCTGTAATGTTTTACTTTCCCCACTAGGAAAAACTATAATGCAAATTTTATGTTAAAAAATGGTAAGAGTTGTTATGAAACATGAATAAGTTCCAGAGATCTGCTACACAACATAGTGCCCGTAGTTAACAATACCTTATTATACACTTAAAAATTGGTTAAGTGGGCAGATATATTAAGTGTTCTTATTACAATGAAAAATGTTTATCAATTCCGAGTAGAGATCTGGTGTGTTTGTTACATTATTGATTCTTAGTGTTTTGTAGTATTTTTCTACATACTCAAAACCACCAATCATTTTTTAAAAGCAAAATGTTGATATTTTTTCAAAATCTGTGAAATGTTCATGGATTATTTTGATAAGTGATAAGTGAATTTAATCTCAAAACTAGGAAAATGAAAAAGAGAAAAAAATAACAGGACAAAGAAAAATGAGAAACTCACTGGAACATGACAGAAAGGCTCTGGGAACCTCAGGAACTTCTCAACCAAAAGTAATTAATAAATTTCTGTTCTAGAACTTAAGCCAAAGATTTAACAAATGGACCTATTACAAGATGGAGGCTCCTGGGTGTTCCATCCCCCACATACGTATTTAAAATCCCACTCTGTTGCACTGATTTCTCCAGACAGAAACTTCCAGTGAGTCTCCTCCAACTGCCTAGCCTTTCAGGGACAAATTTTCCATCTCGGTTTCCAAGGTGGCTGTTATAACACCACAAATCACCTTCTGCCATTCCTTCTTGAGCCAAATTCCTACTGGTTTCCAGGAATCATATGAGGAATATGGTTCTCTGAATTTATTCCCTCACAGTACTCAGCTTACAACATTTGTTAAACTAAATGTCTTACTACAAAAGCTGAACCTGCTGAAGATAAAGCTTTTCATTTTTCCCCTTACTGCCCTCCCCCAAGCTAAATCCCTGTCACAGTCAGAAATGCCATTTTATCCCCCAGCTCTGAAGAAATCCCAGTCATCTTGGCTCTCTGCTGCACAGTGATTGACAATTGAATCCATTTGCTTTTATCAACTCACTGGCTCTCGATTTCCCCCCATGGCCCCTTTTGTTAGTCCTTTCCCTCCAGCCTCCTTGCTTTTTGTGGGCACCTCACAATATGATGTTTTTGAATGGCTCTTCCTGCCCTGACTCTCTGCCACACACAAGAGCCATAGCCTCTCCTGGCTAATGCAACTGAAGCACTGGCTCCAGAGTTTGCTCTCTAAGGGTAGCAATGACCTTGTATTCAGCCAGGAAAACAGCTGCAGTCAAACAAGATATGGATCCCGGACAACATCAAGTGAAAGGTTGAAGGCCCTGCTGATAAGCAAGGGGGGCAGGTCGGGAAGGCAGTCAGGCAAGGGAGAATGTTAAATGGAACAGATAAACACAGGCTTCATGCGTTCAGAGCAAGAGTACCCTTACCTCACTGTTCAGAGAGAGCACTGATAGGACACTCTAAGGGAAGGGATCAGGGCTTCACCTGCAATTATCACTCTGTCCCTGATTTGCAGTGTGGCTTTGGGCAACTCAGTTTAAAGTATCTGAGACTCAAATCCCCCATCTGGAAAGCGTTACCATCGTGGAAACTGTTACTGTGGGAAAAGACCGTAGAGATCAGCTCTAGACCAAGCCCTCACGTCACAGTTTGAAAACTCCGAGGCCCAGGGAGGGGAAGCAAGTTGTACTACGTGGTCCAGTATTTACCTTTCTTAAGTCCATGAGCTTGTTTGTGAAGCCAAATGAAATAGAACCTAGGAGTCCTCTGAATTCTTTAGAAGTGAGGGACTATAGAATTATAAGGTGTTATTCCTGGCCTCTTTAGTGCCTATGGTCCCTTAACATAACCCTGTCTCCTGAAGGAAGACATACCAATCTGAGTTTTTATTTCAAGACCACTGAACACACAGCTGTCTCCCTCGCCTGGCCATCGCTGCAACAAATCCAGACAGCAGCTCTGTGCCCTATTGTCTGCCGCTGCCTCTCCCACTCCTCCTACCTAAGGGCATGGAAACAGCTGGTGCCCCAGCATTTTCCTCTGGGCCGATGCTACCTTACCCAGTGTGACACTCAACATTTCAGTGCCATAAGTAGAAGCCATAGAGCAGAGAGAAGTTCATTACAAAGGGCCTCCTGGAGGGTTACTGGGACAGTTGGGGTCAGAATCACGCAGATCAGAGGAAGGCTAAGGAAGTCAAAAAGGACAGAGTGCAAAATAAAGAGCATACCTTGGATGGCACTCTTCCTTTCAGTGCATATCGTGCCAAAATGGCTTTCCGTTTCAAAGAGTCATTCGAGGATGCTCTCGTTTAGTATGTGACCCAGCTGACTGGAGCAGGCCTGTGGATTTTTCAGTGTAATAAATGAAATTCTCAGAAAATAAAGGACCCCCATTCCTGGCATTAGCTGCGTCCACTTTAGGCCTGTGGGTTCGATGGTGGAGGCGAAAATCAAAATCTTTTTAGAATCTTTCAGTGTTTGGCTAGAAGTGACTTGGCCTCGATTCATGAATCGTCAGGGTCAGCAATATCGTGACATCACCACCTTATCTAGACAATAAATCCTGATCCTTTGGCCCCTCTGATTTACTGGTAACCACTGTCTTCAAAATTAAGTGGTGTATTTGGAGCCTTATTGAGAGATGAAGTGACAAACTGGAATTTTGGCTTCTCCCACTATATCATCTCCATATCATTGAGTAACCAACCAGGCACACTCACCTATTCCCTACAAATACACATACGGAAGGAGCTAGGTGAGTCGTGGTGTAGGATTTAACAACCAACAACTTGGCCTTGACTTATAAAGACTGCTTATCTCTCTCTTTACAGCCTAACTTCCTAACTGCTTCTTCCTCAGACGAGCATGTGTTTTTGTTTAGCTTTAAGTCAAACCACATATATCTGAAAACTCACTGTAGCACTGGCACCATTCCCCTCCTTTTACCCTATTTAGCCAAATGGATATGACTATGCCATTTATGAAACATCTTACGAAACGTATCAAGGCTACAGCTTTGCACGTAAAGGATTTGCTGTTGGAAAAGACAATGTGACCTATATATCGTACACGTACAACACACATTCGACAGGCAATGAGTGGATCTCTTCCCTTGCCAAGTGGTACAGTGCAAGGCAGCCCATAAAAACAAGCACACAGAGATGCATACACGAATACAGAGAGCCAGTAAGGGGAAATGTTATTGAACTGCCCCAAGGGGAGATTGAGAACAGTGAACTTACACTGAGGATACCCCTATGAGTCTAAGCAAAGAGAGATTTGAGGTGACAACTGCTGTGCCAACGAGTCAACATGAATCTTTGTGAAGGGCAGAGCTCTTTAAAAATGCCCCCATCTGGTTGGGCATGCTAGAAGCCCCAAGGATCAGAGCATTGGGGCCACCAAGATGCCAAATAAACTTGAGATTCTCTAAACTGAATGAATATCCTTTTCATATCCTACTCTTTTCTATTAATATTTCCTCAATCAATAATTACTTCAGTCACAGAGGTAGAGTTTGTTGCTATGGATAAACAAACTAACTTCTCCCCAGTTAGCTAAAGACTTTCTCTTTAACTAAATGGGAGTGGTACGAGAATCTGTAGCATGTCACTCCACCTGTTAGAAGGGTTGAGAAGAAGAAACTAGTTAACACTATGGTATATATATTTTCCATCAGCTCTACTGGGTCCATACTGTCCAGCTGACTTCCCTGGGAGCATATCTTTCTCGTACTTGTAGCACCTCAGGTTTTGGAACCAAACCCAGCCATAGACCTCAGATCCAATAACTAGGTCCTTGTCTTATTCTACCTGTGCCACAGTATCTAACCCCAAACTTTAATTCTTACAGGACCAAGCTCCCTTTTGAACCCCTAGTCTTCATAGAATAGTGATGGAAATATTCTATACCCAGTAGTAATGAGAAGCCCTGTCAACCAAGTGTCAGTAGAGGATGAATGGGAAACCTGGACTTCTACTTCTACCTAGAAGCAACAAGGCAGCATATTGCTTTCCCCTGCGGAAGCAGTATCAGAGAAAGCTAACTAAAATGGAAGTTTTAAGTAAGACCCAGAGTCTCATAACATACTACAAAGTCACCCAGGTTTCTGTCAGAAATCACTCGTCATACCAAGAATGAGAAATACCTCCAACTAAATGGAAAAGGACAACCGATAGATGCCAAAGCCACTATGGCAGAGATGTTAGAATTATCTGACAAAGATTTTTAAAGCAGCCATGATAAAAATGTTTCACTAAGCAATTACAAACTCTCTTGAAGCAAATGAAAAATAGAAAGTCTAGGAAAATAAATAGAAGATACACAGAAGAACCAAGTAGAAATTGTAGAAATGAAAAATACAATGACTGAAATTGTAAAAAAAAAAAAAAAAAGAAAAAGAAATCAACAAATCGGCTCTATAGAAGAATGGAGAGGACTAAGGAAAGAATCAAGTAACTTGAAGATAAATAAAAATTATCCAATCAGAACAACAGACAAAAATAGACTAAAAAAAATGAACAAGTTCTCAGAGACTTGTAGGGCTTTGAAAAATATCTGTCACCAGAGGAGGTTGGAACAATAAGATAAAAAAGGCTTGACAGAAAATGTATTCAAAGAAATAATGGCTGAAAACTTCCCCAAAGTGGTAAAAGACATAAACTCACAGATCCAAGAAGCTGAGAGTATTCCAAACTGGATGAACCCAAAGAAATCCATGCCAAGGTATATCATAGTCAAACTTCTGAAAACTAAAGACATTAAAAAGAAAGATCTACCCTAAAGAGTCCACCAACAAAACTATTAGAACTGATAAATGAACTCAGTAAAGTAGCAGGATACAAAGTTAATATTCAGAAATTGGTTGCATTTTTATACACCAATAACAAGCTATCAGAAAGAGAAATTAAGGAAACAATCCCATTTACAATTGTATGAAAAATAATAAAATACCTAGGAATAAATTGAACCAAGGCAGTAAAAGACTTCTACTCAGAAAATTACAAGACATTTAAGAAGGAAATTGAAGAAGATACAAATAAATGGAAGCATATAACGTGCTCATGGATAGGAAGAATCAACATTATGAAAATGGCCACACTACCCAAAGTGATCTATAGAGTCAATGCAATCCCTATCAAAATATCAATGGCATTTTTCACAGAACTAGAACAAATACTCTTAAAATTTATATGGAACCACAAGAGATCCCAAGTAGATGTGGCAATCTTGAGAAAGAAGAACAAATCGAACTGTCCTACGAGGCTATAGTCATTAAAACAGCATGGTACCGGCATAAAAACAGACATAGATCAATGGAACAGAATACAGAGCCCAGAAATAAACCCATGCCCATATGGTCATTCAATCTATGACAAGGGAGGCAGGAATATACAATAGGGTAAAGACAGTCTCTTCAATAAGTGGTGTTGGGAAAACTGGATACACGTAGGCAAGAGAATGAAAGTAGCCTACTTTCTTACATTACTGGAACATCAAGAAGGAAGAAACAACAATGAAAAGAGTAAAATTATGGGTACATGCAATAGAGTTTGCTTCTCCTGTTGTGTATTCTAAATGTTTAAAATTTGAAGCAAAAATTATAACAGTGTCTGATGTGGTTCTAAATATATGCAGAGAAAATATTTAAGACAATTATATTACAAATGAGGGAGGATAAAAAGACTTAAAGAAAGGGAAGGTTTACTCAAACAGGTAAAATGTTGCTATTAGTAGACTATGATAATTTATGCACAGGCACTCTAGAAAACAGTTTTGAAGTTTCTTTAAAAAATAAGCATGCACTTACTGTATGCCCGAGTAGTCACACTCCTGGGCATTCTCTCAAAGAAATGAAAACATGTCCACCCAAAAATCTGTGCACTGATCTGTACAGTTTTCTTTGTAATAGCCAAAAACTGGAGACATCCAAAATGTTCCTCAATAGGTAAATGGTTAAACAAACTGTGACAGATTCATTCTATGGAATACTGTTCAACAGTAAAAAGGAATGTTCAATTTCTACACAAAACAACTTGGATGGCTCTCAAGGGCATTATGCTGAGGGAAAAAAGCCGACCTTAAAAGGTCACATACTCTATGACTCCATTTATATAACATTTTTGAAATGTAAAAGTATCAATTTGGGGAAAAGATTAGTGGTTGACAGAGACTAGAAATAGTCAGAGTTAGGGGGGTCAATGTGACTATGAAGAGAATAATAGGCTGGCACAAGAAAAATGGTTGTGGTGGTGGAACAGTACTTTATCTTTGATTGTGGTGGTGGGTATACAAATCTACACATGGGATAAAATGACAAAGCTAAAAACATCCATTGTTCCAACATCGAATTCATGGTTTTGACTTTATACTATAGTTATGTAAGATGTAACCATTCAGGAAACGGGGTGAAGGGTACACAGAACCTCTCTACCCGTTCAACTTCCCGTGAATCTCTATTTCAAATTTTTAAAAATCAAGTCACTGTAGCAGGCAGAGTAATGATCCTTCAAAGTAATCCATGACCTACTACTACTAGAACCTGTGAATATTTTATGGCTCAAGGGGAATTAAGGTTACAGATGGAATTAAGTTTACAAAGCAACTAACCTTGAGACGGGGAGATTACCCAATATTATTCATCTAAGTAATTACAGGGGCCTTTAAAAGTGGAAGAGGGAGGAAGAAGAGTGGGAATCAGAGAAGGAGGTGTGACGATGGAGGTAAGACTGAAGTGACGCAATATAGGAATCAACTCACCATTGGTGACTTTAAGGGTGGAGCGGGACCATGAGCCAAGAAACGTGGGCAGCTCTAGAAGCTGAAAAATGCAAGGAAATGGAGTTTCTTCTACAACTTCCAGAAAGGAATGCAGCCCTGACCACACCTCGATTTTAATGCAGTGAGACCTATTTCAGATTCTTGACCTCTAGAACTGTAGGATAATAAATTTATGTTGTTTTAAACCACTAAGTATTTGCTAACTTTTTACAGCAGCAACAGAAAACTAATACAACCACCAAGTAGGGCTTAAAGACTAACCCACTCAAAGACAGACAACTGGCTTTTTGCAGGATACATTCAATTCATTAGTCAGAAGTCAGTAACTCTGTATGAAAATCTTAAGTCAATGGCCAATACATCACGGCTAATGCTGCTTGCAATTCCACACTGCCGATGATAGAAATCTTGCCTCAAAAGTGCTGGAAAAGAAACATATCACCCTCTATTAAATGGGGCCTGCTAAACAATGCAGAAACAAGAACAGAGAAGCATTTGTGCCATGGACACTAGAAATCTTGTCTCAACTTAGCTAGAAATACCTGTTTGTCGAGGAATTTCCTGCTGTGTTGGGAAAAGAGGGCATCTATACTTATTTTCTAATGGGAGGAATATAGAAATAATAGAAAAATGCATTGAATTAGGAAAAGAGTGGGAAAATTAATACAGATGGTAAAACGGCCCAGGCAATTTCCTATAAGGGGAGAATATGTTTTATTCTTTTGTCTGTCCTCAGTAGCCCAGTGCTTAGCACACAGTAGGTTCTCAGTAAATGTTTGCTGAATTGAATAAGAAATTATCATTAATGGACCCTTCCACATTTAGGATTCTATTAGCCCGTCATACTCTGCCATGCTCCAAACTGCTAAGACAAGAAGCAAAGAGACAGGCAATAACCATGTATTCATGGATGGGAACACCAATTATTCCTACATCCCCAATCGCAAAGCATAGATATGGCATATATTTGTGTTAGTGGAGCTTGAGGAACTTTGCCTTTAATATATGACGTGAGATTGCCAGAATAGCTAATACTCCAAATGGCCCATGAGTCCCAAGGGTCCTCATGAAGATACCTGGACACCACCTCCCTCTCTGACTCCATCGCCATACCTAACAATTGGTGCTGCCAAGTGTTCCCTATTTTTGTCGAGGCCATTGGCTAAAAGAAATATGTAGAAATAGGGAGATAGATGAAAGTATGCGAGAGAGATGGGGGCAGGTGAGCACGAGTGAGCTTTTGCAGAATATATGTTATGTAGTAATAATGAACTCGTGGAGGGTGAGTGCTGAACAGACATTTTTAAGAATCTGAAAGTTGAGAAGTCAAGGATTTGGGAGAACTAGCCTTGACTTGTTCTTGGTGAGAAATGTCAAAGTGAGTGCTAAGTGATTCTTTTTCATAAATTAAAAAAAAAAATGCCCATGAAGGCTAATCAGAAAAATGCTGGCAACAGTAGCTGAGAGCTGTGGCCCACAGGCATCCTGATAACAGGCTTTTTTGAGAGTCATTTTCATGGCTTCCATTTCAAGCTACCGTGACCATGACAGCCACATAACAGCAATTCTTCTAACAACTGGGCAAAGGCTACTGCAGAGGTTTTTAACTGACAATACATGGCTGGACTTCCTGAAAATGTATATAAGTGTCATGTATGTAAATGTGCACTTTTCTGAAGAGAGTATCCTTGGCATTCATTGAATTTTCGCAGGAGTCCATGCCAAAAAAAATTTGAGGAGCCACTAAGCAAGATGGCGATGGCCCACTTTATCTACTCCCTACTCAGTAAAGCACATTATCAGAAAGTGTTCCGGTTATTTAGTAACTAAAGAGACAGCAGGTGTCTGTTCCGGCAAGGTCTTGAGACCTAATCTCTGGGTTAATAAACCACATGCCTGCCTGGGATAACATGGCAAATACTGGAAAGTAGGGCAGAAATAATTTAGTGGCACCATAGAATTTTGGTTACTGCAACAGGCAAGAAAGAAAAGAACTCTGTTGACATTTTTAGTCAAACAAATTCACATGTGGATTTCACTTTTGGGGCGATCCCCCTACCACTCCCCCAGGTTCTGGACAATCTCCCAAACTCTAGATAGCAGCTGATAGGTATATGCTCAGGAAATGTGGACTCATTTTAACATTGGCCTAAGTAAAGCTTGATCACGAATGGAAAGCTTGAAAACATTTGCAAAAGCTGCTCCAAATGGCTCCACATTTTCTTTTTGCCTGCATGAGTTCTTTTTCCATAGCAGGCTAGGTTTGGCCTGTGGGCCATAGTTTCTTTTGACCCCTGCCCTAGGTCAACGAAAGCCAATCACAGGTACTTAGGACTGGAAGATAGTTTAAAAGGTTATGCTGTCCATATAAAAATATATATTTATATATTTGGCAAGACCACATGCAAATTATTCTGGATAGAGAGAGGGACTTAGCTCTCTAAAGAGGTATTCTAAAAAGAATTCACACTTCCACTGGTACCACCTTCTTTTACAATTAACATGATGAGGATGATCGTTCTACACCTAAATGCCTCCTGATATGCCTTAAGCTCATTACCTATCACCACTTTCCCATGAAAGGAAGAGCAGCCGCTCTCCAGCATGCAGACAGCACATGCATGTGTGCACACGTGTGCACACACACACGTTTCGGAGGGGTGTCTTTAGACCCAGTAATTCAATCATTGAGCCAGATAAGGGACTATGGCATCTTGAAAGCTCATTATTCAGGCCTTCCCCAAGTTTGACAAATATAACCCTCTCCCCAAATCAAGAAGCGCAACTTGATTTAAAGTTGGCTTATAGTTAGGGTGACCATAGAATTTTTTTTGTCCAAACTGAGATATTTTTAAGGGTGAAATAAATATCCTGGGAAAACAGGTATAAACCACAACACTTATAGTTCTCCATATAGGAAATGCTATAAGTTCCCCCAAACAAAATGTAAATCTATGCATGTTCTAGATGGAGGATGGCTGGGGCCCAAGATGTCATCTCGGTGGTCCCTAATCTCTCGACCCCTCAAATTAAACATTAGCAGCAGCTCTGCGGTTAAGTTAGTGGTGTGATACTTGAAATGGGCTACTGAGGGAGAGAGGTAGAACTTATTAAATGGACTTTGGGAGGTCTTTGAGAAAATAGGAGATACTTGTTTACATCAAAATCATCTTAGTATGGATGGATAAGATGACCTATTGAAGTGCCTTTTAAAAAGATAAAAAATTGTGTGCATATTACACGGTCCCGAAGACTTCGGCCCTTTCTCTAGGAAAGACACCGGGTCACTGTGCTTACCTACAGAAAAAGAGACCAAAAGGAGCACATTCCCCAGCAGAGGCCTGCAAAGAATTGTGGGCAATTAGGTATCAATGGCAAGAGAGACATACAGGGTCCTCACCCCTCAACATCACTAAAAGGCAAACCCCCCACTCTTCAGTCTCCTGGGTGATCCCACCCTAGAGCAGATTTTGCCAAGGTTATCATGTGCTTACTGTTGCACAAGGCCAGTGTTGTTTTGAGAAAAGAGGAATGTTCACCTCTGCCACAAACAACATTTTCTGTGGGAGAGAAAAGATCTGAAGGAAAAGGTGCCCACGTGATGCGGTCTTGTCCAGCACCCTTTGTTTTGTTTGCAAGCAGACCTGGAGAAGTGGCGTGAACGGCCCGACAAATTCTTTGTGTCTAATTCTATGATTCTGGGTTTGGAAAAGCGCTTTCTGGTGGAGATACCGTCCGTTAGGGAGCTGGCGGGCAACTCTTCAGAGGAGATAAATGGGGAAAAATCAAGAAAAAAATTAAACTGTCCAAACCTGCTTTCTCCATCCAACCAAAGGCCAGTAAAGCGGAGCCACTAGATGACCTCTCCTTAGCATTTCGCTCCCCTTTCCTATCATCCATTCTGGTCCTTCGCTCCTGCTTCCTGCAAGCACGAACACTTATACCGCACAAGCACCACCAGATAGATCCGTTCAAAGGTAATGTAACAGGGTCAAGGGGCAATGGAAATCTCTTTCGCCTAAGGGATTTGGAGGGGGAAACAGGTATTCACTGGACACAGACTCAGGAAAGAAGCAAGTGCAATCAATGTGTCTTTGGGAAGGTGAATCTGTCTCCCAAGCCAATACCTGCACGAGACCGGGCCCTCCACTGTGACTGTGTCAGAAACCCATGAGCATCTCTTTGAATGTTTTGAATCCAGCACTTTTTGCTCTTCTCATCTATCCTAGACACAGGCGACAGCAACACATCCTTAGTTCCCTGCACTCACTGGGTAGTTAACAGGTAATTAGAAGATTGTAGGGGGAAAATGAGAGAGACAAACTGAGTAAAATACTGACAGTGGCAGTGTTCTGCAGTTGTATTTTGGCAACAGGGTGCTGTAGGGGTGTGTGTGTGTGTGTGCGCGCGCACACGCACGCATGTATGTGGGCCTGTGTGTATGTGTTTTTAAAAGCATCGATGCGTTGAAGATTTATTCATTGAACAGGTTGATTTATTTAACAGATTTGACACATGTCAAATTTACCATGTGTTTACAATAACTGTTACCCATTTATCAGAGCTGTTATGTAGCCAAATATTTGTTTTAAAAGTATTTTCCTTTAAATGACTTTCTGTAGCCTACTGCCCAGTCAATCCACGGTTCATTTTAATTACGTTCCGTTCTGCTCTGTAACGCTATGGTAACACCAGCTATTTGGTAGGGGTCTCTGAAATCTAATCTTCCCAGCGTCATTTAATCTCCAGCCCAAATCTAGTCTTTTTTTCTCCTAGTGATAAATTACTGGTTAAAAACCACATCGCGCAGAAAAAAAAATTTAAATATGCACAATGCCCTTTCATGTTATGGTATCTCACACTTTTGGTTTACAAAGTAAAAGCAGTTTCTGGACATAGTGTTAAAATCTGAGATGTGAGAGTTAACGTAAAGATCTGGCCATAAGGACAAAAGGGTACGGTTGTGTGTGTGCATGAGCGTGTGTCTCCGGGACGTGGAAAGGGCGCAGCTTACGGCGCAGTTAGGTGGAAGAATAAGAGGAAGTAAATACAGTCAAATTTCGAGTCTTAAATTTGTTGAATCACCCTACTCTATCTGAGCAAATGTGCACCGAAAACAAAGTATATGTATTTTCTACTCAAACGAATGCAGTCTATGTAGGTTCTGTGGGAGGTAAAATTTTGGAAGGTATTTCCGAGGAACAGAACGTCTAATCGCTGGCTGCCATGATTGGCTGGAGACCCTGCATTGTAAATACGGCACTTGCAAAAGCAGGAGCTTCATCGTGACCTCCCGGGTCAAGGTTTGCGAGGCCTGGGAAAGATGGGGTGGGGGCGGTGCGGGGGAACCCCACGGCCACACGAGATCTCTGAGCCACTAAGCAAGGATGTTTGTGTTGCCACTGCTGGGGCGATGTACGAGTGTTCCGGAAATTAGACCGTGTAATAAAAATGTAGCAGCCCAAATTTCAATCGCTCAGGAGACAGATGGTTAATTATATTCACAGCCACATATTTCCCTGGGATAGAGTTTCAGACGCTCAGCCAGTTTTATTTGATTAGCCGGGTTTGCAGTTAATATGTAAAATGACAGTTACTTAGGGCTTTTTTGTTCCCTTCTAAAAATATTTTTTAAGTAAGTGTAAATTCTCCTCAGCCATGAGAACGTCACGGCTGTAAGTAAAACGTTCGGTCATATGTTGCCGTGTGTGTAAGAGATGTCGGGGGGATGCACGCCCGGAAACGCAAATGGTGTCCGCGGTTCGGAGGGGCCCTCCGCGGCACCTGTCCCCGGCGAGCGAAAGCGGCCGGGCGCTCGGCCCACAAAGGCGGCCGCGGGGCCGTTCGAGTGGCCACCTGGGCGGGCGGCGGGCTCCGGAGCCGCGGCCCCGCGGCCGCGCCTCGCGGACGGCGGCGCCGAAAATGGAGCGGCCGGGCCAGGCCACGGCGCTCCGCGCGGCGCCGGGGCCGCACCGCGCGCGACGCGGGGCGCCGGCCGCTCCGGGGCGCGGGCCGAGCGCGCGGCGGCGCCGGCGCCGTGACCTCGGGGGGCGCGGGGCGCCGCGCGCGGGCGGCCGCGGGCCCCCGGGAGCCGCAGCGGCAGCGGCCGGGGGCCGACGGCGCCCGATGCCTCGGCGCGCGGCGCGCCCCGCCGCCGTGGCCCGCGGCCTCCGCGGCCTCCGGCGGGCCGAGGGCCGGGCGGGCAGCGGCCGGGCGCCCCGGGGCCGCGGGGGCGACGGCCGGGCGGGCGCGCGCGCGGGGCGCTCGGCGGCTTCGCACGTCGCGGCCTCGGCCCGGCCCCGGCCGGCGGCCGCCGCGTGGCTTTTCCCGCCCGCGAGGCGGCGGCCCCGCCACCCCCCGCTCCCCCGCCCCCCGCGCCCCGCGGCCGCGGCGGCCGTGCTCACCTCGCGGGCCGGTCCGGGCCGCACGTCGCCGCCGGGCTCCGGCAGCGGGCGCTGGCGCGGGCGCGGCCGTCCCCGCCGTGGCTCGTGCCGCCGCCGCTACTGCCGCCGCCGCCGCCGCCTCAGCCCCATGCGCCGGGCCGCCGGGTGGACGCGCGTCGCTCGCTCCGCCGCCGCCGCCAACGCCGCGCCGCGAGCACTCGGGCGGGCGCTCGGCGCCGCGGTGGCGGCCGCCGCTCCCGGGTCCGCGCTGGGCGGGCACCAGCGGCAGCTCGGCCCGAGGCCACCTCGCCCGCCGGCCGCGCGCGCGGCGCCGGAGCCCGCTCCGCGCGCTGGCTGCGGCCGCCGCGGGAGGGGGCCGGAGCGGCGACGCTGCTGCTGCTGTCACCGCGCCGCGAGCGCTACCGCGAGCTGCTGCCACTGCGGCGGCGGCGGCGGCTGCTGCTGCTGCTGCCACCGCCTGCCCTGCCCGGCGCTCCCCCTGCCGGCCCCGCCCCGCCCCCGCCGCCGCCGCCGCCGCCGCCGCCGCCGCCGCGCTCCGAGCCGCCGCGGGCGCCGCCCGCTCCCCCGGGCTGCGCGGCCCCCTCAGCGCGGCGCCCGGGCCGGGGCCGCCGCGGCCGCCAGCAGCGCTGCCGCCCCTGCCATTGTCTCGTCGCCGCGGCGGCTCCCGCTGGCCGCGGCCCCCCCGCGCGCCCCGCCCCCGCCCGCCCCCGCGCCGCCGTCCCCGGGGCCCCGCCGACGCGCCCCCCGCGCTGTCCGTCTGTCCCTCCCGCCCCTCGGGCTCCCGGGAGCGCGCACTGCGCAGCCACCTGTCATAAAGGGCGCGCACCCCTTCCCCGCCCCCACCGCACCCCCACTCGCATCCCCGCGGCCGCCCCGGCCGCCGTGCGCCGCGCCGCTCTCCCGGCTGCCACGCGGCCGGACCCCGCGCGCGCGGACCGCGGCGCTCGCAACTTCGGGGGACAAGCGCCCCACGGCTCCCGGCCTCGCGCCCCTGCGCCGCCGCCCGCCCGCAGCGCCGCGGCGCAGGCCCCGGGAGGCCGCGCCGGCGCCCCGGAGAACGGCACACGCTGCTTTTCGGAATTCGGCCGAGAAAGGGGCCCGCGACGCTCCGGCGCACACGCCATCGGGCCGGCCGCCGGCGCCCCGCACACAGCGGGGGCCGGGAGCAGCTCGGAGGGGACCGCGCAGCGCTTCCGCAGCCTGCGGCCGGCCCGGGGCCTGGCTCCCCCGCCGCCGCCACCGGGAACCTCGGCAGGACACGGACAGCTCGGCGGCCGGACGCGAGGAGGCAGAGCGAGCCACGGTGCGGCCGCCTGCTGCAGCGGCCCGCGGCCCAGCGCGGCTTCCCCGCCAGGTAGGGCCCCGTTTCAGGGTCCCCTGCCGCCGCAGCCGCAGCCCGATGTTGTGGCCGAGCCACGGGCCGTCACACGGGCCGTGCGCATCTTCCCCCCGTCACCCTCCACAGACCCCATGGTCTGTCACACGGCTCCTCCCGAGGAACGACAAGCTTCGCGCGGCTGTCGCCTTCTCCCCGCCGAGGTGGACACACAGCGGCCCCGGGCGCCCCGTGACCGGCGCGCCCTGCCCGGCCTCACCGAGTGCGCGCCGCTCTCCGCGGCCCTGGCGCGGCCCCTCACCGCCGCGCCGCGCCCTCTGCCATCCCCCTCGCTCGGAACACGCTGCTCCGTGCCCTTCTCATCTGACATCGATGCAGCTCATCTGTGCGCAAACCGTCCTTAAACAGTGGCCAGTCCATGAGACCTCACTGTCGGCCACACGCCGCGCTAAGCGACTCCCGGGAACTATTTTATCTAATCCTCACAACAAACTTCATTTTATTGCTCCCATTTTACAGGTGAGAAAACGGACCCACGAAGAACCTAGACGTACATACCTTGAGAGTAGAAACAATACCTTCTTTATCCTGCACCTGTCAGGCGCTGTGCCAGTACATGTGGATCTTTCAGATACTGGGGTAAATAGAAAGCAAAATAAGATTCGGCGTCTGCCCTCAAACAAACAAAAAACACTGAGACGCCACCCGTGGACTGGCTGGATCTGGATGGCCGCTTTGGCGCAGTCTGGAAAGCACACTGTTTGCGCCCGCACGGCCCACGTGTGCTGCTCTTCCCTTTTAAAGGCCATCTCTTGTTACTTACTGGTTAGAGTGTGCGTCACCGCCCTGCGCCCAAACGCTACGGGGAACGCACCTGTATGAACAAGTTGGCCTTATCACTGGTTACTCTGAAGAAGAACGCGCGCCGCGGACGTGGTGGGCTGCACTGCGTCCATTCCCAAAGTAACATGTCGAGGTCCTTACCCCGATAACTCCGAGTGTACGTATTTGCAGACACGGCCTTTACAGACATGATTAAGTTCAAGTGGTTGGTGTCTTTATAAGAGGACAACATTTGTACACGTAAAGAGATGCCGGGGGCGCGTGCATACAGACAGACGACCCCGTGAGGACACGGTGAGAAGGCGGCCACCTGCAAGCTAAGGAGAAAATTCTCAGGAGAGATTCAATGTGCTGACATGACACCTTGATCTTGGACTTCCACCCTCCAGAACTATGAACAAATAAATTTCTCTTGTTGAAGCCACTTGGTGTTGACTAGTTTGTGATGGCCGCCCCGGCAGACGAATAGTGTATACAACCATGCAGCGTCTCAGTGAGAGGCTGGTAGGAAGGACTTACTACAGCACTGGGGCTTCACCTGGGGAATCTGGGGAAGACTCTAGGAGAGCGGTGGTTCATTCTGTATTGAATGCTGTCAGAGAACAAGGGCAAGTCCACGGGCATTTTAATCTTATCCATAAGAAGGGCAGACTAAAATGGGGATACAGCTTTTGTGGGCGGCACAGTGATCTTTCATCTGTGCTTGGACTCAACTACGTGGCACTGTTTTGTCTCACTTTATCATGTTCTCAGAGTAACCTTGTCCGATGTCAGTGTTTTGTGAGATTATGTCCAATGAGACAACGACGTGGCCTAGCAGCAAGTGCCAGGCCAGCCTTCACGTGTCCGGGACGGCTGCTCTTTCTTTCTCACATGACTAGTTGACACAATTCATTAACTGTAACTAACTTGGCCTTAGGTAAGTTATTTTACTTCTTTGCACCTCAGCTTCGTCACCAAAAATTGAGGGAAATAGAATTAAACATAGGATTGCTGTGGGAACTAAATGAAGGAATGTACATATATGTGTAATGTTAGAACAGCGCTTGGCACGTAGGGAGCTTTCATTGACCGCAGACAATTCTCCCTTGCTAGACTGTGAGCACCTTCAGGGCAGGGACAATGTCTATTGCCATAGTGATACTAGCTAATTTTATGAAGAGATTTCCGTAGGCCGTGCTCTGTTCGTTGTGGGCGCTCCAGGGAAACTTCTGAGACCCCAGCCCTACCTGTGATACTCAGCACATGACACTGGTTCTGTCTGCTTATGTGTTCTTCCCCTTCTAGACTCTTCACTTGCAGAGAGGAAAACATAATTTTTTTTACATTTACAAATAAAATTTATATTTATTGAATGTGTACAATGTGATGTTTTGCTATACATGTACATTTGGAAATGATTACCACCATCAAGCTAATTAACACATCTATCATTCACATACTTATGCTTTTTTTTTTGGTGGGTGAAAACACTTAAGATCAACGTTCTTCACAAATTACAAGTATGCAATAATTATAGTTGCCATACTGTACATTAGGTCTCCAGAACTCACTCATCCTGCATAGCTGAAACTTAATGCCCCTTGACCAACAGCTCCCTGTGCCCCCCACCCACAGCCCCAGCAACCACCATTCTACTCTGTCGTAATAAGTCCAACATTTTTAGATTTCACATATAAGTGAAATTGTATAATATCCGTCTTTCTGTATCTGGCTTATTTCACTTAGCATAATGTCCCCGGGGGTTCATCCACGTCGTCATGAATGGCAGGATTTCCTTCTTAGGCTGAATAATATTCATGTGTGTTTGCGTGATATTTTCTTTATTCATCTATTCACAGATACTTAGACTGTTTCCATATCTTGGCCATTGTGAATAATGGTGCAATGGACACAAGAGTCCAGATGTATCTTCAAAATACTGGTTTCACTTGAAAGCAGGTACTTTTAACTTCGGTGCCCATACCTGACCACAGCAGCTAGTATGACACAGGCACTTGAGGATGTGGTTCCATAGCGTAGTGGTTAGCATGTCTGCTTTACACACAGAAGGTCCTGGGTTCGCACCCCAGTGGAGCCACAGTCCATGGTCTATGGCCATGCCACCCTGAACAAGCCCAACGTCTGATCTCGGAAGCTAAGCAGGGTCGGGCCTGGTTAGTACTTGGATGGGAGACCACCTAGGAAGACCAGGTGTTGTAGGCGTAAATGATAATACATTTTAAAAAAAGAAGCATTCAACATAAAGGCATTAATCAGATTTTGACTACATTCTCTGCTTGTCTAGGGTGGAACTCGGGTCAAGCCAGCTGTCTTAGCTCACATCATCGCTTTCCCTGGCGTTTCATCGACTAAAAAAGTAACAAAGACTCTCTTACATAGTCATTCTCCCTGTAAGGTAGATGTAAAGGAAAGAATTACTGTGAGACTTCAATGCCATAAGGTGCCAGTTGGGAAAAGCTGGCCGTTGCTATTCGACAGTCAATTGTAGCATGTCCATCAGGGCGAAGTGGGATAATGAAGGAGTATGAGATTAGGGCCTGGAATCTTGAGTTTTGACCTTAATTTTGCCATTGACAAATTGTGTGATGTTCAGAAAATCGCTGAACCACTTTGACCCTCAGTTTCTCCCAGTGGGAAGTAGAGAGCATAATCTCTTTATTCACTGGCTACTAGAGCTTGATGACAAAGATTAAAAGAGAGTTTATTGGAGTTTCTCTTTGGGGAAAAACATTTAACTCCTCCATCACTTCCATGTTACATGCCTGGGAGATTCTTAGCCTCTGGAACTGGTTTTCCAAAATGGCCACAGCCTTTCAGATGCAGCCCATGTGCCAAGTTATGGTTTTCAGCCCGCCATGCTCCCTAACAGTCCCCAAATGGCCTGTTCCCAGTGAAGGGAGCTATAGCGTCCTGGATTTGGGGGGGGGGCACAAGAGTTACCACTGCCATGCTGTAGCTAGACTCAGAAAGTTTCTTTCCAGCATGCTGAGGACAGACACAGGACACTTTTCAGCTCAAATTTATGTTCTGCCTTAACCTAGAGGGGGTAAAATAAGGTGAATGACAGAATAACATTATCACAGTATCATATGCATATAGAACGTAGGAAAGCACCATATTATTCTTTTATATAATTTACCACGACTGTACCCAGACACTATAAAACTTTATGGCACCTTATGAATTCCAAAGGATGGCCCAAAAGAACTGAGCAGGTCCAGATCTGAGAATTCCGTCAATTGAAACCAGTCTCGGTTGTTCCTCTTGTTTGCGGGGCAGCACTGAGCACGTTGAGGGACCCCATTAAATATAATAGAACTGAGACACTGCCTCAATACTTCCCTTCTTTGTCCTAAACAGCGTTAGAAAATAACACTTTCTCTCTCCTGACATAGACAGATGTTCCTTTTCTTTTTCCTTTCAGCAGCCCTAGGAGCGGCAAGGGGAACCTCATTCTATGAGTTATTCAGCTCATGTTTGGCTAGGTCCCTGTGTTAGGTCTCAGGGGAAAACAGAGACAATTAAAGGCATAGCCTTTAACTCCAAGGAACCAATAGTCTATTAGCCTAGGGATGGAAATAAAGGAAAGCCACACTCAGGCTGCGCAGAATGAGGGCTGCGCGAGAGGCAAAAATAAGCCAGGGCCTCTCTGGTCAGGAGGTGGCAGGAGTGTGCAGTCCCTGGGGCATAGGGTTGGGCTAGGCAGTGAGGAGAAGAGCATACTGAGCATGGGAAAAGCATGAACTGAGGAGGTGCCGGGGTGGGATGGTGAACACTGGATTTGGGAGCCAGCGACATGTTTGGCACGGCTGGAGCCAGGGTTCACTCCAGGGTGTGAGCCAAATTTGGATGGGTGAATGCAGCGAGACCTGGGGGAGCGGGGCTTTGCAATCCTATGATGTTTTACCTTTAAATTCTCGCTCTTTATAAACATGGAAAATAAAGGCCATGGCCACCTACTAGATGCGCAGGTATATGAGGCACTAAACCTTGGTTCACATGCCAGCAGTGATGCGTATTCACGGTGGCCTTTCACATGCATCATGTCATTTGTTCATGACAATCCAAAAACAATGCCCCACTGCCACACTTCCCTCCTTGACGCCTGCTTTCTGGGAGCCTTAAAACAAACAAATAAACAAACAAGACCTGTTGGCTGAGCTTACTGTCCTATGAAGGTAGAGCTGAGTTGCAACATCTGGGCCAACAAATGGAAGCTAGATGAGCAAAGTGCTGGCGCCAATAGTGGCTGGGGCGTCCTGCCCGAGTTTGCCCAGCGTGCTCGGGTGCCCCGGCTGCTGTGTTCAAAGCTAGCCCAGGCAGAGACAACCTCTGCCACTGAGCATTTTCCCTCTCACGGTGGGCCTTTGAAACACGCTGGGACAGGCCGAGTGACTCCAATGTCAGGAACTGGGGTCTGGAAAAAACCTCTTTCATCCTCAGCTGCCAAAGGACATTGAAGAAGTCCCAGATGGAGCCACGGGCCAAATGCACTGAGGAGGGCATGAGCAAGGCGGGGCGGGGGTGCGGGTGGTGAGCCAGTGTGCCCACACTCAGGACAGGACCATGGACAGAGGTCAGCAGGCCTCTTCAAGCGGATCCCACAGGGAAACGCAGCCCTCCATCTTGCGGCGCAGACCTGGGCGCACGATGTACGATGTACGGAATGCGCAATGTGGGTTTGGGGAGTCGCCGGGTCGCGCAGCAGCAGAGCGCTCTGCTCAGCGCCTGCTCTGTCTCAGGCACAGAGTCACCGGCTTTATTCGGTGTGCGAGGGATCGGTTTCGCCGAATGCACACGGTTGGAAATTCCACTGTGGTTTCCTGGTTTGAACACTAGTCCCAGAGTGAAGAGACCCATCCACAGTGACGTCAACCAGCCCTAGACGCTTCTGGGCCAGGACTTCTTGGACATGGGTAACTCTTTCTAAGGAAAAGACCTTAAAGAACTTTCCTTCAGATAAACCCCACTACCTCAGTGTACTTTATTCTTCCGCCCCCACCAGCCGAGGTCGGGAAAGCAGGGCGAGCTGAGCTGTAGGAGGAGAGAACGTGGAATCAAAGGGCCTGGGTTCCGCCCTGACTAAGCCACAATCCCCCCACCTGTAAAAAGGGACTAAAAATATCATCTCTACTTCGCAGAGAACTTTTGAGAAGATGGCGAGTTAAGGTGTACGAAAACCCCTGGCAAAAGGCTTCACATAGAGAGGCATATACTAAACATGACTGTGCGCATATTCCAGAAGTTCCTGAAATCTTCCTTTCTGCAGGAAGCTTTCCCTAAGTCATTAATGAAGAAGCTTCTATCTACACTTGCTTCCTGTGGTATCTTCCTTCTGCCCTGTTAATACTTGCTGCTCCTGCAAATGTTGATAACGATGGTGCTGATGGTCACAGTAATAACTGGCTCAAACCATGGAACAAATAATACAAGTAAAAGGAGAAGACGACGATTTTAGGAAGGAAACAAGTTCTGGCTGGCTCATTTGCTTCTTACATACCCTTAGTGAGATACGCAGTATAAATAAAGTGATTGTTATTGTTATTACACTTACCATCTAACAGAGGAGGAAGCAAGCCAAGAGGGGCAAGCGACTTGGCCCAGTCAAGTAGTTGGTAAGTGATGGAGATGGATCTTTACCAGACACACTGACCCATCTGGTATTCCCAGAGGCTTCCGTGACCTGGCACAAGTTCTTGGTTCTGCCTGCTACGTCCTTCCCTCCTTCTCTGTTGATCTGCTGCTCACAAAGGCCACGCTTGCATGCCACCTCCATGCTGAAGCCCTCCCCAACTCTTCCTATGCTCCCTAAACAACGAGTGGCTATTTTCCTGAATACAACCCATCAGAAGACGCTCTCATATCTTTCTGCCCAAACTCACCTGGCCCTGGTGCTGAAGAAGAGGCCGGAGGAGGAAACAAGAAAAGAAAAAAGGAGAGAGGAAAGAGAAAAAAGAGACAAGGAAAGAGAGACGACAGGGAGAAAAAGGGCTAGAAGGGAGGGGATACTAGAAATAGTGATATGTGCTACCTTAATTCAGATGAGAATGCTGTAGGAGTTAGCTAGTTGGCACCATGTAAAATAATATCGGTTGAGTTCCCTCCCTGTGCCCTTTACACTTTGCAAGAATGATAGCAACGCACAGTGGACAAAGGCTCTGGTGTGAGGCAGATGTGGAGTCGAGTCCCGAGCTGTGTGACTTTGGGCAAAGAACAGCTCCCTGAGGCTCATTTTCTTCATCTGTCGGATGAAGATAACATCTACCTTGTAAGGTTATCGACCTACTGAAGACCAGTGATACTGTATAGAAAGTGTTTGGTAAATAGGCAGTCGGCCAATGATAGCTACTGTTATTAAGTGCTGTCAGGAGGATGGATAGTGCAAAAAGCAAAGACTTTGGAGACACACCACAGTTTAAATCCTATTTCTGCTATTTACTAATTAGATTTTCTATCCTTCCTCTGAGAAATTACCTATGTCACCCTTTGAATTGCTACCTAGGCAGTGTGTGTGAGAGTTCGGAGCATGGCCTCTGGAGTTTTCATCCTGGCTAACTGTGTGATCTTGAGAAAATTACCTAACATTTCTGAGCTTGCTTCCCCATCCGTAAAGTAGGAAGAATAATTATAGTACCAATTTCCTATCGCTGTGAGAACTAAATCAGTTAATTTATACCAAATGCTTAAAACTGTTTCTGGCAGATACTAAGATCTCAGTAAAATTAGCTATTGTTGTCCTAAAATGCTTTCCACATCCATCATCTCATTTATTTTTCACTATATCCTGTAAAAGGCATATTGCCATTCTCATGTTACGGGTAAGGAAAGTAAGGCTTAGATTCGTTCCACTTCATATAGGTCGTAAATGACAGAAACCAGATTAAAAGCTGTTTGCTCAGCAGCTATAATGTCTCCCTCTTCTCCATGTTCAACGCCGATACCTACACTATTTCTCAGTGCTTTTCCTTGAATGCCACGCCACGTGTTAGTCGTGTCAGGAACTCGTTCTGGAAATGCAGTGTAGACTCATTGTCTAAAAACACGATGATGGGATCGAACATGACTTCTGGACATTCAGCTACTTCTCACCTCTTCTGCTTTGCAGAATTCATTGAGCATCGCCTTCCCTGGAAGTCGTAATTCTCTTCCTTTGCACATTTGGTCATCCTGCCAACATGCTTTCACTTGCATCTGGCCTAGTCGGCTACCATTTAAAGCTCTAAAATATTAATTTCCACAAACACATTTGTAACCCAGCAAAGTTGGCTAAAAACACTTTTTATGTGAAGAGAAATCTATTTCTCTAATTCTCTATTAACATCCATTATAAAGTTGAAGGTATATTCCCATGGAAACTGTCCCTACGACCAGCTGAATCTAAAGCTTGTGGTGAAGAAAGTCAAACACACTGTGTTGGCAAAGCCTGGGCAAGACTTGGCAGTGTGTGAAATGACATACGTTAAAACAAAGTGCTATATAAATAGAAGATAGTACTAGTAGTCACAACAGTACAAGCATCCGCTCCTGGACCCACAGCCACAGCATCTTTCATCAGCCCTCCTCATCATGCTTTGTCGCTTTGGGACTTCCACAGCACTTACCATCTAACATACCCATATTTTACATATTTAGGTTGTTTTCTTGTTGGCTCCTGTCCCATTAGAATGTAAGCAATATGAGAACATGAGTTTTGTTTGTTCTTTCACTATTGTATCCTCAGCATACATGGTGGGCGTTCGATAAATATTTGTTAAATGAATGAATAAACTAACAAACAAATGAATGATGAATATCACTCCCTATGTCTAAAAACCTCCTCTCTCTGCCTCAGCCCCTTCACCTGGTTAACTCCTCAAGGAAGCTTAGTGCCACCTTAGTGTTGACTGGATCCTCCTATCAAATCATCTCACAGCAGCCTGTAGTTTTCCTGTAGAGCTCAACTGCAATGAAATAACAACTACTATAACATCTTATTTGTTGTCTGTTCCCCTCAAGACAGAGGCTCCATGAGGGCAGGAATCGCACTGTGTTCACCTTTAACTCTGTGTCTAGAATACGCCCTGACATGTAATAGATGTTTGGTAAGTAAGGTATTAATGATTGGATAAAAATTCTCTGAGTTATGGGATAGAGTAGGTGGTCTCAGCTTAAGCACATACTGTGTAACACAGAATTGAGACTTGTCAAGAGCACTGATGGAATGGTTTCTATGTAGGCAACAGATTGAGAAGTCTTCTGGGAAAGAACTCAGACCAAGAAAAAAGGATGGAGGCCCACGAGGTTGGATCAATAGCATGAGAAAGGTGGAGCTGAATACGGCGCTGGTTACCATGTCTACCACATAGCTTGTTCTTTGGCCCAGATCTTGGGACACTCAAGCCAGAGTTTTAAAAAGAGCGTGACAGGAGTAAAAACAGTGACAGCTCTTTTGCCAAAAAAGGAGCAGATATAAGAAATACGAGACATCCCTGCTTTGGGAGCGTTCTTGAAAAATGTAGCCTAAAAACTGGAGGCATGTCTGCCTCAAAGAAGATCTGTGATGCGGAAAGGAAGGCACCGGTGGAAGCGCCATCTTCGGCGTACACGGGCCGTGGTGGCCGCGGTGGCAGAGGCTGCAGCTAAGAGCTGCAAAGAAGAAAATGGTGGAAGAAAAGCTTCAGCTGTGACAACCGTGCTTGGACATAATTAGGTTACAATATTCTAATCCCTCCCCAGTAATTTACTTTTTAGACTCCACTTTGCCAACTCTAGAATATCCACTCTCCTGTAATCACCAGGGACCACCTAGCCTCAACTGCTCTATGGGGCGCCTTTTTTTAGGTATTCTTTAATTTCTTATAACAATGGTTTATAGTTTTCAGAATACGTTTCTATTTACTTTGTTAAATATATTTTAAGTATCTTATTATTTTTGATGGTATTAGAAATGGACTTTTCTGTCTGACTTATTTCACTTAGCATAATACTCTTAAGACCCATTCATGTTGTCCCAAATAGAAAAATTTTCAACTTTTTTATGGCTCAGTAATATTCCATTGTATATTCCTCAGTATATTCTATTTTTTCCTTCTTTATCCAATTGTCTACTGATGGGCAATTAGGTTGCTTCCATATCTTGGCTATTGTAAATAACGCTTCAGTGAACATAGGGGTGCATATATCTTTTCAAATTAGTGTTTTGGATTTCTTTGAATAAATACCCAGAAGTGGAATTGGTGGGTCATATGGTAGTTCTGTTTTTAATTTTTGAGGAACCTCCAAAATATTTTACATTGTGGTTGCACGAATTTACATCCCCACCAACACTGCACCAGGCTTCCCTTTTCTCCACATCCTCGCCAACACTTGTTGTTTGTCGACTTATTGATGATGCCCATTCTGACAGGTGTGAGGTGATAGTTTCTTGTGGTTTTAATTTGCATTTCTCTGATGATTAGTGACGCTGAGCATAGAGATAGGTAGTTTCTGATCTCATTCTCACTTTTCCAATGCAGGCTACTAGTCTTATTTTTTAAATTTCTATCGAGAATTGTTATTAATGCTTTATAAAAAAGTGACTCCCCCGCCTTTAACTGTTATTTTAAAAGAGTTCTTGCATTCTTGAATGTGTACTTTTAAAGTTATCACTTGGTCCCAATTCTTCCTATTATGGAAGCCCATCTCTGGTTTTGTAATGTGAGGCATTGAAAGTATGATTTTGATTTACAAATGTGCTTTGTGATAATGCAGATTTTATTTAAAGTAAATATATTTAAATCACAGGTTAGACTTGATTTCATAGAATCATAAAATATTGGCTTAAGAAGGGAAATTAGAGGTCATGGAGAGCAAGCCTCTGACTGACTCATGAATCAGGTTATTAACTACAACATCCCTGACATTGTTCTTGGAAAAGTGCTTTCCTGTTGTTTGTATAGCCTTAATGCAGGTGCTCTAATTCAGCAGTAGATGTAGCTTCATTTTAGAAAGTACACACTAACATACTTTAAAGCAATGACTCATCTTTTTACTCGTTTCAGATTGATTTTACATCCACATAAGGAAACTAAATAATGGATTTTTCATTTGCCAAAGCTAATTGAAGTAGATACATTGTGAGGTCGTCGGGAGGCAAGTTACTTACTATTCAACAGGTTAATTGTGAATATTGGTGGGTTTATTTTTTGCCAACTATATTTAAAAAAATAATTGAGGTGTTTAATTTTAAGCAGAAACAACCAACATTCGAGAATTTCTTCCTCTACTAAAACATGTAAATTATTTTAACAAGACATAAATATGAACTCTCAATTTTTTTACTTAGTGTTAAGTGTGTGTATGTGTAGTTAACCACAATTTTTTTAAAAAATCAAGTCCCTTTTCATCCAAAAAAACAAAGTATTTTATGTAAAAAACTCACTTTTCATCTTTAACTTCCTATGTTTATATTCATAAAAGATTAATTTTTAAATATTTTTCAAAACTCTTCTCAAAAATGAATTTGTCTAATGGGAAAAAATAATTCCTCTTTATCTGCATAAGAAGCTTTCTGGTAATTAAAACCTAGTTCCATCACTGTGAGCATCTGAATCCAGGTGATTATGAAATTCCTATCCATTTGCCAATGTGACTTTGCTGAAAAACTCAATAGCCAGACTATATTGTTGAAGGACTGATCATTGACAAATATTTTCCAAGTGTCTGCTTTGTGCCAAGTGCTATGTCCAAAAGTAAACCCTCACTTATATGGCCAACTAATCTATGACAAATGAGGTAAAAATATACACTGGAGTAATGACGTTCTCTTCAACCTGTGGTGTTGGGAAAACTGGACAGACACATGCAAAAAAAATGAAACGGGACCCTTCTCTTACACCATATACAAAAATTAACTCAAAATGGATTAAAGACTTAAACATAAGGCCTAAAACAACAATATTCCTAGAAGAAAACATAGGCAGCTAGCTGTCTGACATGGCTCTTGTATCTTTTTTGATATGTCTCCTTGAGCAAGGGAAGCAGAAGAAAAAAAAAGAAACAAATGGGACTACATCAAACTAAAAAGCTTCTGCACAGCAGAGGAAACCATCAACAAAACAAAAGACAATCTGTTGAACGGGAGAATATATTTGCAAATGATATATCCGATAAGGAGTTGATACCCAAAGTACATAACAACCTTGTCGAAGAGAAGGGCAGAGGACCTGAATAGGCCTTTCTCCAAAGAGGACATACAGACGGCCAAGAGACATAAGAAAAGATGCTCAACATCACTAATCATTGCAGAAACGCAAATTAGGACCACAAAGAGATGTTACCTCACACCTGTCAGAATGGCTATCATCAATGAATCAACAAACAGCAGCATTGGCGAGGATGTAGGGGAAAGGGAACCTTCACACACTGTTGGTGGGATTGCCAATTGGTATGGACACTATGGAAAAGTGCGAAGGGCCCTCCAAAATTAAAAATAGAAGCACCTCATGACCCAGCAATTCCACTTCTGGGTATGTATCTGAAGAAATCCAAAACACTAACTCGAAAAGTGTTCACTGCAGTGTTACATACAATATCCCTCCCATTTCTTAATCACTGCACCATAGGTGTGGGACCTGCCGGTTTCGTGCCTCTGCCCCTCCTACCTGTCTCAACACGGCTTCTTCTTTACATCCTGACTTAAAGGACTTCTGTTCAGCTAGACTTCAGGCCGTTCTCAGTGATGGTTGTTCTGTAGTTCAGTTGTAATTTTGACGTGGTTGTGGGAGGCGAGCACAGCCTTTACCTACTCCGCCACCTTGATCGTGAATGTAAACTTCTTGGGGGCAGAAGTTATGTCTATCTTATCCAGCACCGTAATCGCCAATTACCTACAACGGGAATGCACATTTCATAAGTGCTTAGTTGATACTTGTTGAATGTATGTTTCTAAACTTGCAGTGTTATTCAGTCACGGGTGCTTGCTGATGGGCTGCTTGATTCTAGAAGAGAGGGAAAAGAGGTCTGTAAATGTAAACCTTTAGAATAATAACTCAGGTGAGGTAAGTAGGAACTGGGCACCTTCCTGCTGAGGAAATTAGAATGCTGAGCGATAAGGTGATAAGAAGTTAATCCTACACAGTCCATACACAAGCTTAGTTCCTGTCTGTGAGGATAACTGGAGATATAGATCAAGCACAGCTCAGTATATCACAACACATTTGCTAGGACGAGGAAACACTGAAGAGATATTGTCAAGATTCTATATTTTAATAATAAACAAAACACTGACTCTTTAGAATCCCATATATGCCTAATGACTTTTACATTTTTTTTTCAATCCCAGTTGACATACAATATTATATTAGTTTCAGGTGTACAACAGTGATTAGATATTTATGTATCTTATGAACTGATCACCCCGATAAGTCTAGTACCCACCTGACACCATACACAGTTATTACAATATTACTGACTATATTCCCTGTGCTGTACTTCACATCCCCATGACTATTTTGTAACTACCAATCTGCACTTCTTAATCCCTTCTCCCTTTCATCCAGCCCCCACCCCTCCCATCTGATGACCGTCAGTTTGTTCTCTGTATCTGTAAGTCTGTTTCTGTTTTATTGTTCTTTAGATTCCACATATAAAATGAGATCATATGGTATTTGTTCTTCTCTAACTTATTTCAATTAGCATAATACCCTCTGGGTCCATACGTGTTGTTGCAAATGTAAAAACTTCATTCTTTTATGGCAGAGTAATACTCCATTGTATACATGTACCATACCTTCTTTATGCAATCATCTATCGGCGGACAGCTAGGTTATTTCATATCTTATTGTATACGAAATGTCTGCCTCGTGTTATAACCATTGTTTTAAATTCTATTTTGTCCAGTTTAAGTATTGCTACCCCAGCTTTTTTTCCATTTCTATTTTCATGAAATGGCTTTTTTCATCCCTTTCCTTTCAGTCTGTGTGTCTTTTGATCTGAAGTGAGTCTCACGTAAGCAGCATGTGTGAATGGTCTTGTTTTCTTACCCATTCAGCCTCCCTGTGACTTTTGATTGAAGCATTTAATTCATTTAAAGAAATTATTGATAGGTATATTGTTATTGCCATTTTTTTATTCATACTTTTAATTTGTTCTCCTTCTTAAAGAAGTCCCTCCAACATTTCCTGTAATACTGGTTTTGTGGTGATAAACTGTTTTAGCTTTTTCTTGTCCGGGAGCCTAATGGCTTTAATAATTCTCTCAGAATATTTTATGCCCTTTCACCTTCCCAAAAGGGGAAGGGACAGCATAGAATCACTTTCAGCAATAAAAACTCGGTATTGATGACCGAGATCTATTAGGCTGGTAGTACAAACTTATTTTTCACCCAAATTTTATTCAACATTTACTGAATGATACCACTCACATTAGGTGCAAAGTATTGTGCTGAGTGGTGCTGTGGAGGAATCAGAAATAAGGACATTTCTTAAAAAGCTTAATAAAGAGGGGTATAACACAAAGACATCCACAACAAGTCCAAAGTGTGAAGGGAGTATGGGGTCAGAAGAGAAGACTTTAAACTGAGCATAGAAACTGAAGTTTTTTGAAGGATAAACCTTTGCGAGGCAAGGGACTAGAGCACACCATGAATAACTTCAACGAGGGCAAGAGGGAAAAGTAAAAAAAATGTGGGTTCCGAATGCAAGGCTGAGGAATTAGGATTTTATGAAGAAGTCACACCAAGTTTAGACATGTTTTAGGAAGATAATGCTGATAGCATTGGGGTATGGGAGATGAATGGACTGGAAGGAAGATAAAGGTAAAGGAACAGACCTCATAGGGCATCAAAACCTCCATTTGAAAATAATGAATGAGGGTGGGTGTTTTAGGTAAGGTAATAAGAGCATGAGGATGAAGACCACGGGAGATATTCTAGGAGCAAATATCTGTTGTTTGAATGAGTGAGCCAGGGTAAAGTAATAAAATTTGGCAAAAAAAAAAATTTTTTTGAGAGATTCTGAAGACATCTGTAAGAGACTGAAGTGACACCTCCGACTTTAAACAAAATAATTAAGGTAAGGAGTTTTGTGAAGCATTCATATATCTGACACAAAATGTTGCTTTGGGAGTTCCATTATGTTCTGAGGTCTCTGGGCAATCAATGGAGGAACAGAAGATGCTAGAGCTTAAAATAACACAAGCTTCACACTAACGTAAATTGGGTACTTCTAAGGTTTTCCTTGAAACTTGCATCTCACATTTGCACACGGAGAATTTTCTTTTTTGCTACAAAGGCCAAATATTTTAGAACAGCTTCTTAGTTTAACATATGATAATAAAGCCTGATGACCTCTTAAATTTGCAGAGTAATAGGGAGAACAAGCTGGAAAGAGAAGCATAGGAATGGAAAACTAATTCAGAGCTTTATTTGTTCACTGGACATAAAGAGGCCACTCAAAAGGCTATTACAAGAATTAAAAGGTGAGAAGCCGTACGCCAATGTTGCAATGAGTGTATTTTAATACACATTTACTGAGCCATAAGCAAGGGCCTTATTAGATGTTGTGGGAGTTACAAAGGTGGACAGAATGCTCTCTGCTCTCCAGGAGCAGTTCGGTGTGGCACAGACAAGAAAAAGAACAGGAGATAAGCCTGAGTAACCAACTGGAAGGGTGGCTGGTGCCCTAGTAGAGGTAAGAAACAACCCGCATTTGTGTTTACATTGGACCACCTGATTTTTTGGCCAGGTCCATAGCTTGTAACATGCATTAAACATCACACTCGGACAGCTGTCAAAATGTGTGGCGTGGAAATGGGGCACTTTGGATCGGAAAATAAAAGATAACTTTATTCTTAAGTCTAGCTGTGGTACTCGACTTGTTATGTTAAGGAATTCAATATGTTTTCACAGACATTCTTACTCTCTTCTACGATTCCCGTGAGGTACAGGGAGAGACATTATGCCAAGTATGCAGCGAAGTCATCGCATTCAGGGTCCCTCGACAACAAATATCAGAGCCAGGACTGGAATTTAGGTTTCCTATTTCTTAAGTTAGTTTTGGTAGTTTGTATCTTTCTAAGAATTTGTCCATTTCGCCTAAGTTATCTAAATTGTTGGCATACAGTTTTTCATAGTCTTTTACAGCCTTTATTACTTCTGTAAGATTGGTAGGGACATCCTCTCTTTCATTCTTTATTTTACTAATTTAAGTCTTTACTATTTTGTTAGTGGTCACTCTGGTTAAAAGATTTTGTTCATCTTTCCAAAGAACCAACTTCTGGTTTTGTTAATTTTCTCTATTGATTTTATATTCTCTATTTCACTAATTTATGCTTTCTTTCCTTTTGCTTTGCTTTTTCTATTATGTCAAGGCAGGTGAGGTTATTGATTTGAGATGTCCCTTCTTTGAAAAGATAGGCATTTACAGCTATAAACTCCCCTCTATTAACTTTAGCTGCATCCCATACACTTGTCTCAAAGTATTTTCTAGTTTCCCTTCTTTGACCCATATTTAAAGTGTGTTATTTAATTTCCTTCTGAAGTCCCCGACTTTCCCTCCTCTATTATTGATTTATATTTTTATTGTGGTCAGAGAACATTCTTTGTATGACTTCAATCTTTTAAAATTTATTGAGACTTGTTTTATGGCTTGGCATACGGTCTACCCTGAAGAAAGTTCCATGTGCGGTTGTGCACAATGTATATTCTGCTGTTCCAGTTTTTTTCATTTCTGATCTTATGCCTAGTTGTTCTACCCATTATTGAGTGTGGGTCCTTGAAATCTCCCACAATTGCTGTTGAATTGCTTATTTTCCCTTCGGTTCTGTTGGTTTTCATTTCATCTATTCTGAATGGTTCTTATTTGCATGTTTAAAATTGCTATATCTTCCTGACAGATTGAATCTTTAATCATTACGAAATGTCCCTTTTTCTCTTTTGTAACATTTGTTTTAATTTTGTCTGATATTAGCATAGACACTCCAACTCTTTTCTGATTGGTACTTGCATGGTATGTACATACACATATATATGTATATAATTATATATATAGATAATTTTACATATAATTATATATATATATATATATATATATATATATATATATAAAATTTCCCCCCAGTCTTTTATTTTCAACATACTTGTATCTTCGAATATGAAGTACTTCCACAGATAGCATTATCTGATGGATCGTGATCATTTTAATTCAATGTGACAATCTCTGCCTTTTAACATTTTATAATTTAGTATTTAATAATATTATTGATATGACTGGGTATACATCTTCCGATTTTTTCCTATGCCTGTCTTTTTTCTATTTCTCCTTTACTGCCTTCTTTTCTATTGCGTAGGTAGGTTCCAGTGTAACATTTGATCTCTTTAATGTTTTAAGCATATTTTTTAGTTATTTTCTTGGTGGTTGTTCCAGGGCTTACAATATATATCCTAACTTATTAGAATTTACTTCATATTTACACTTATTATTTCCAGTGAAATACAGAAACTTTACTTCTATATAGCTCCTTCCCATCCCACCTCTTTGTACTATTGTTATACGCATTACATTATTACCTCAATATACAGTATAGCTCCAATTATTAGTTTATATGATCTTATATTGTTTAAAACACCCGAGAGAGTGGATATATTTTCATAGTTTGTCATATTAACCATCTTATATACCATTTCTGGTTCTTTTTACTTCTTGTAGATTCTAGATATCCGGTATAATTTCCTTACTCCAAGACACCTGTGTTTCTACCCCTGACAAAAGAATAATACACATATTGTTTCATGTGGTTGCTTTCTCAGTCAACTTGAGAAGTTTTTAGGTTCTTAAGTCCCCTAAGAGAAAAAGAAGAAACATGCAATTATACTGTCTTTTATAAGTCCCTACATGAGTGCTTTCTGGGTGCTGTTTTTTCATGTGAATCTGAATTACTGTCTAGTGTCACTTGCTTTCTGCCTGAAGAATTTCCTTTGTATTTCTTATAATACAGGCCTACTAGCAATTAATTTTCTTTTTGTTAGCTGGTAACACCTTTATTTCTCCTACATTTCTAAATGATACTTTTGGATATAATATTCTTAGTTGATAGGTTTTTTTTTTTTTTCAGCGATTTTAAATCATCCTTCTGTCTCTGGCTCTTATTGTTCCTGATGAAACTTTACCTGTAAATCATATCGGGGTTTCACTGCATGTGATGAGTCACTTTTCTCTTGTTGCTTTCGTGATTTTCTCCTTACCTTTAGCTTTTAAAATCCGACTATCATGTGTCTGGATGTGAGCTCTGTGTTGAACCTACTTGGTGTTTGCTGAGGTTTTTTGATGTGTAGATTAATGTTTTCATCAAATTTAGAAGTTTCCAGCCATGTGATTTTTTTCCTGCTCCTTTCCTCTACTCTGGTACTCCCATTATGTATATGGTGGCATCCTTAATGATGCCCCACATTCTTCTGAGGTTGTTTTCTTCATTATTTTTCTCTGTTCTTCGGACTGCATGATGTCTATTGAACTATCTTCGAGGTCACTGATTCTTCAGCTGGCTGAAATATACTACTAAGCTCCTCTAGTACATTTCTCATTTCAGTTATGATATTTCTCAACTCCAGATTTTCCATTTGGTTCTTTTAAAAACAATTTCCTTTTCTTAATGATAAATCTTTCTCTGCTATGTCCAGCACTGGGGGCCTTTAGAGGCAGTGTTCCTTGCCTGCTTTTCTCCCCCTGTGTATTGGTGACATGTTCCTGTGTCTTTGGATGTCTTATCATTTTTTGTTCTAAACTGGACACTTTACATGGAACCCTAACAACTCTGGATAATGATCCTCGTCCTCTGGGGGTCATTGTTTGCTTGGTTGTGAAGCCTGATATGTCTTTTATTCTAGCTGCCTACCCTGGGTCAGCATAAGGCGCCGATTGGTCAGTAAGATTTTAATTTTACTCTTTACCATTGGATGTGTGTGCTCGGCTGCTGCTAACGTGGTTCAGGGCGATCACGTCTGCCTGCTGTTCGGCCAGGGAGCAGTAGCTTGGAGGTAGCTTGTGTGTTCTGAGAGGGCGCAGCCTTAGACGCACGCGTCGTTGTCCAGGTGGCCAAGGATGAGTGTGATTTCATTTTCAGGCCTGTTTCTAGGAGTCGCCTTCGGGTCAGAGCCACTTGTTGCCCAGTGTTCGGCGAAGTTTCTCTGGCTAGCAAAACCTGCGCCCTGGGGGGATGGGTCTGCGTGACTGGGGAACACTCCTGAGCCTGTCCACACTCTGCGCTGATTGTCCTGAGTGGGAGCGGCGCAGCCATACGTGCGCACAGGCCGTTCGATCCCCGGGGACGACTGAGCTCCCAGGAGGGCCCCTTTGGGCTCCCTCCCGGTTTCTCTGCCGCTTTGCTCGCACCAGCTCCTAACTGCCCTCCACCAAGATCGCCGCCGTTCTTGACAATGTCCTTAGAGATGGGGTTGTCCCTGGTCTGTCTGCAACGAAGTTAGTCCCTGGGCAGAGCCGTGGGGCCCTGCCCTCGTCGTACACCTTCGCCCCTAGGGTGCCTGTACCAGTGACGTGGAGCTGCGGGCTGGGCCCGGGCATGTGCAGTTTCCTTCTCCTCGAGTGCACGCGGACGGTGTCGCTCGAGGGGTGACCGGATTTCTTCTGTCACATGGTCCAGCAAACGGAAGCGGGCCGTGCGTCAGGAACCAGGCTTTTCATGCCGACCTGGCCTCGGTGACTTCCTCGGAAGTTCAGTGTCCGCATTTGGAGAACGAGGAAATTGTATTACAGGAATTCTCAATTCCTTCTAATTCTAGAATCCTCTTTTACGAAGTATAAATTGAACAGGAAGCCATCAGTGAAACGTTCTACCACGGCTGTGTGAGATCATGAACTATGGAAATCCACTGCTATTTTAAAACCCAAACTGACCCAACCCGTTTGGAATTAGAACAGGTACTTCCTTTCCAACTCCGTCTAGCCAGTCAAAACCAAGTTTAATGCACGCTGTGCAGTCAAGACATTTCTCCACCGCAAACATTTCCTTCTTGATCATGAGAAACGAAAAACTGGGGGCGACAGAAAGTTGCCTTTCGCTGACTGGCCATCAAAAATAGGACAGCTTAATGCTAAGTGAAAGTGCTATGATTTGCTACCATTTGATCCATATTTTAAGTTCCGCAAGCGATTGCTTTCTCTCTGAGGCAATTCCAAGTGTTCGCCTTCTGCATAAAGCTCCGAGGCCACGCTCTGAGTGCGTGAATGACAAAGTGGCAGTTGTCCATGTGCTTGCTTCAACGGAACACTCGTTGCTAGTCACTAAGGTGTGTTGTTTATTTAGTACCAATTATCTGCACCGATCGCTATAACAATAAAACTGCCATAAAGGGCCTATCTCGCTGAGTCATTTTGTCTTACCTAAGCAGTTTTAACCAGCTTATTTGACTTAATATTGTCACTTAATATACCATTGACATTCGAAATCTATATACTCAAAGTGGGGAGAGGAGGGGCCTTGATATAATTTAAGGAAGTTGTCATGACAAATATGTTTAAGTGTTCTCACGACTGATCCACAAGAGAATGGCCTATGATAAAACTACAGGGTAAGAGGATCACGAATGTTCGCTGGCAAAGTTGCTCCTCACTGACACGTCCAGCAATTAGGAAGGACAGGAGAGAGCTGGCAGTGTGTGACAAGTGATCCAGAAACAAGGAACCATATAATCTTTGAATATCTTGTCTTTAATGCCGAAACAAAATTTTAAACCAGCTGTTTTCACAAACTGAGCTCTGTCAATATCTAATGGAAAAGGCTAATTATTTACCTTAAGGTACAAAAAAGGTACAAATCCATGCAGAGGAAAAGCAAATGTACGCTTTGAGTTTATCCAAATGCTAAGGCTTCCTTCTGATTCTCAGAAATGACCCTCAATTTCCAAATAAGCCCATCTGCTCACCAAGATATTTCGATGTTAAAAACCTCAGGAAGTCATCTGGCCCAGTTTCCACAATCCCGAATTACCTTCGTTTCAATTTAATTTTTGTAAATTGAGATTCCCTCAGGAAGAAAGGAAATTTCTCAATCTTTAAAATAACAAGAGATAAGGAATAAAACACTATCATCTTGCTCCATTTTCAGAGCCCGTATTATATTCCAAAACTGCAGCTTATTCATCTCGAATCTTAAAATTTACATTGCAGCACTGATACAGAAATGTATACGCTTTATCCTCTGTGTATGTAATATTGCAATTAGAATAAATGCCCCTTTTCTCACCATTTCTTCTGAGTGAACCATCCTAGGAGGCTTTTCTTTCATTTTAATTCATCTTATTATTTCACTGTATGGAACCACCTTAATATGATGGAATTAAGAGAAAAATATTTAAGTCTTAGTTGTGGCCCTTATAAAAACTAACGGTTAATGACCACAATGACACAATGGTCTAGAAAACACCTCCGATCATATGAAAAGAGAAGAGCTTCAAATCTCTTGGTGGGGAAATGACCCCACCCTAAGACATGCCGACCCTTATTTGACTAAATGTTTCCCATACCACAGAATCACTTAATCTGAATTCCACTGTTCACACTCAAAATGGATATCACTAAAGGGTACTTCGATCGAAGCTCAGTCTTTTCCATAGGCATCACTGGACATGTATAGAAGGAATTAACAGAAGCAACACTTCTGTCTACAGTAAGCATGTTTCTAGTAACAGCTGATTTAGGCGAAGGAAGTGCTTCTCTTTCCTTCAGAAGAGCAGTAATGTCTGCGACTTCAGAGCAAGAAAGTTTTTTTTCCAAAAACCCCACCCCAGTTTGCAGTTGATCGTGCGTCTCAGTGTTAACCACGACTTTGAATGCAAGATCCTGCATCACTGACGCCGGTATTACAGATTAACTGTGAGATGCGGGCTTCAAGCTACTTATCGAATTGCTTTTATATAACAAAACTGACCACAGAAGTCCGATAAGTTTAGACTCTACCTACCAATGATAATACAAAACAGAAAAGACCATTCGTCTCACCCATACCAATTCATCATTTAAAACACATTAAAACCATAAACTGATCAAATAAATATTGCACGGCCTTTTCTGAGAAATAAAACCTCATTATAGACAGTCATGGGGTTGGTCATAAGATACACAGTTTTTCAAACTGGATGATTATACCAAACAAATTAAGGCAAATTCAAATTATAAAAGAGGGGCGCCTTCGAAGTGAACATATATGAACATTTTATTAATTACTTCTAGCAGGTAAAACTTGGTTATTTCATTTGGGCTCCTCCTTGTCATAGTGAGCTTAAAGGAAATCATATAATTACTGAAAAAGGAAAAGAGGACGTTGCAATGAAGTAATTCTGAAATGTCTGCACAGATTAGAGTCCCGGTCATCTAACCCTCTCCTAATTACCAAAAGGTCATTAATAAATTTTAAGTTGAGGTTGCTTTGCACGCACGCGAGCACATGCATGCACACGTGTGCACACACTATCTCATTCAGTTCTTTCTCTGCATTTAAGATGGAAATGGAAAATGCAACAGATTTCTCAACCTTTCCAGATCATGGCCAGCATGGCAACTCTCAAATGACATCGGAGTTTGGAAGTCTTTAAAGAGAAATATAGAAATTTTTGCCCAAAACAAAAGCAATACCTTGTTTGGTATAAAAATAAAATTCCCACCACTAGATGAGAGTTATAATGCTGGCTAATGACGAAGAACAATCTATATAACTAACATGAGAATTAAGGGTTTTTCCTCAAAAAGGTATATAGTGGCAAATACTTTGTCAAATGTGAGTGTAGGCATCTCTCATTGTCCTCTTTTTTTAATTTGAAAAAACAGTTTTCATCTAAATTATCAGCATAAAGGAGGTTTGAAAAACTGCAAAAACTTGGAAACCGATCTGATTCATCTGATTATGGATATCGAATGGTTATCGGCCCTCAAAAACTGGAAATGGGTACAGTCAAATTGTAACAAAAATTATGATTTGAGCATAACTAAGGCAGTATCAAGAAAATAATTTGGGGAAAAATACAGATACCACATTAAATAGATCGTGAAAGATGTAAAGCTCAAATCCCCCTTCGAATAAATTTTATAAAAGAAGGAGTATAGATATGGGAATGTACGATTTTTTTTAATAAAACAATTCTGCTTCAGTGCAAACATGTAGTCAAAAAAAAAAAAGAAAAGAAAAGGTTTCATGCGACTTAGCAGGAACAGTTTCCGCAGCCTTTCACACTGTTGATGATTTCTTCTTGCAGTTTCTTCCTCTCCTCCTCCTTGGACGTGCTTTCTTTCTTTGCCTGCCACTTGGGGTTACCAAGGCCCTGTGTGTGGCTGCTCTGCGTGTGCCACATCTCCGAATAGATGCTGCCAGGCTGTGCGAGCAATCCGTGGTGGGTGCCACGTTCGACCACCTTGCCCTAACACACGAAAACAAGAGCAACAAAGAGGAAGGTCATACGACTGGCGAAATAACTGAAAGATCTGCAGTCATGAAAACACCTCTCCCGGTCGCGCTTCACCGCCACGGAACGAAACGCTGCGAAATTCCATGTACTGCAAACCCTTGCACTGAAAGCAAGAAAATCGTAATGTTTAATTTTTCATTTTGAAGGGCAGAAAAGGTACAAGAAATTCAAGGTGATATTTTCTGTAACTGGTGAATATTTAAATCACACATACATACATACGAGATTCGACACGTACGCCACCTCACGCGTGCGCTGGCTCACACGAGTGTGAGCGTGAACGCTCTGGAAGTTCACACTCGGCATTGCCTTATCACGACTAAGTACCTCATAAGCCAAGTAGGTACTAGGATTTTATATATTTTCCCATATAATTTTTCATTCTTCCTGGAGTCAGTAACCGCCACGGTTTTTTTCATTTGCTTACTTTTCTGTGTCACTTCTGGCAAATCTCTCTAAACTTTATTCCAGAATTATAAAACCTGACTAAATACCACTTTTCTCATAATCGGCTATATGAGGTAATCTCTTAGTTCAATTCACCCCATTCCCCTTCCAGGATCCATTCCTCTCACTGGCAGGTTCTTATCTTTATCCTAAATTCTGAAATTCTATGATAACACATCTTAGTGGGGGTGGGGAGAACTCCTTACAGAAAGGAGAAAAGGAAAACTATTACAATTTCCAAATCTACCAGTCACTGCATGTCACTGATTTGTTCAGAACATTTAGATGGAGCTCTTACAGCGACTCCCTCAGAAGAGTAAAGCAGGCTGCCTGTTCTTACTTTCCCCAGGAGGAAAAAGATAAAATGAAAAATGGCCATGTTTGAAAATGACCACTTTATGATCATTTTCTTTCAGACATAAGGATATGTGCCTATATCAGGAAAATGAAAGTAGAAGCACACTGAGCAAAGATCCTGTACAGAGCAAAAATGAATGCAGAAAAATTATTACATACACATGCATGGATACACACCCTTTAAAACCTGCTTCTATGATATGAAAACGTAATGATTTTCTGGTCTAACTTGGTTTTTAGTACTTTTTAATAAAGAGTGAGTTAATCTGGTTTACTCCTTCTTGGATATGGCATGCATTATTTCCTATCAAAAGAAAATAAAAACAGAACCCTACCTCATTCAATGTCATTCAAAGGACACAAATTCTGTGTATTTGTTTAGAAACACTATGTAAGTTGCTTGTTTGTAACAATTCGGAATGTTCTTCAAATACTGAACTTTAAACTTAAATCTCTTACCTGGTCCAAGACAATGATTTCATCTGCATCGACCACTGTTGACAATCTGTGTGCAATGAAAATCGAAGTTCTGTGTTTGACCGCGTCCCTCATGGCGCTAAGAATAGTCTGCAGGTTTCGCAACAAGAAGAGGAGGGAAAAAAGATCTACCCATTAGGTAAAGGTCAGTTGAAATAATCATATGTTTCTTAAAGGAACAATTAATTTTGTATCATATAAACTTTATAGCATGAACTAATCTAACAATTAGCAAGAAGAGGGGAAAAATCAACCAAAACGGGAAGGCAAATACGACTGACCATATTATTATGGGAAAACTATCTTTCAAGTTACGCAACATTTCTTTAAATTACAAAGTCTAGCAGAAGGTGGATATTTTCTGTACTTCAAAACAAATAAATAAACCACAACGATGAATGAGTGGCACTGGAGCCTAGCCAGACAGGATGTCTACCTGGCCAATGAGAGCAAAAACGAAATGAGGAGGGGCTCAAATCGTGGGCTGCAGAGAAACTGCAAACAATCAAGAGAAAGCTACGAGACGAAGGGCACAGGAACATTTGCTTGTCCTTCGTTCACACTCAGAGGACAGAGAAGACGAGAAAGACGACCGCATTTGTGTAACCTGAGAACACGTCTTTTGCAACAGCGTTTGACTCCTTAGTGCATTCTGGGAAATACATTTTTGCTTACTGCCCGGAAAGCGTAGAGCGGTGCACTGACACGCAGCTACACCTGCCAGATGGAAAGGGCGGAGGTGGAAAGGGAGATGGGGATTTGCCCAGTGGCTGCCCACAGATACTTCCAAGCGTTGTGATTATTAAAGAAATAACGTTATGAAGAGCAGGTGCTTAACCAGGAAAAGAAGACCCTGTACTTCACTAGTGTCGGGACAAATCTAGGAAAATCTGTGATGTTTCGGGGGACTTCTTTTCGTTATCCTCAAGAACTAAACTCTGACTCACTATTGAGTGCTCTGGACCTATTAAAAAGGGCCATTAAAATTCACCAAAGCTGCTGGCAAGTCGTTATCCCGGGGGTCTCTGCGATGTCTGACAGGGTTGTGCTTTGTGAGATAAAGCCACGTGACTCGAATGATGACTGCCGAGACTTCATTTGTAGTAAACGTGGATGACACATTTTTAGGTGTCGAGTTCTCAGATGCAGATCCCTCTGCTGCCCGTGAATAGGGCCTGGCCCTGCTTACGGCCCCTTCGACCCTAAGGAATCCTCACGCCAAACGATTCGCTCAGAAATTCAACCGTTTTAAACACACGGCAGACCACGTCATGCGTCCTGAATCTGAACTCCATGTGCAAATGTCACGTCACACGAGCTGGAAAACTGAAGGCAGGCCTACCCTCAACACCAGCTGTCACTACGTATCCAAGCACAGCACAGCGCACGGGAGCAACGGGCAGTCGTGGACTACCGGGGTTCGTTCAGGAAACCGTCGCTGCTGTCAAGGCTTTTGGGCAGCGTGACAGCAGTGTCGCAACTCCTCGGTGTTTCCCAGTATTTGCTGAATGAGTCGAAAGCGGTCGTAAGTGCGAGGCTTTCTGGTGTGGACCGTGTCACAGTCATTTCCATGACTTGTTAATAACTGTTAAGCGGCAACAGCAGAAAGACTAAAAACTTCCTCCTCTGGCAAGCAGACAACCCCTACAGCTCTGCGAGGTGCGAGGGTAACACAACAAGGTGTCACACGGTTCCGAGGGGAGGCGTGACTGCGAACTGACGACAATATGACAGTTCAATGCGACCTGCTATGTGAGGATAAGGGGCTACGCATTATGCTCTATCACATCTTCTATTGAAGTTCATTCAATATACAAAAGAAGGGAGCTATTTTACACAAATTTCCAAGGAGAAAAGTGAAACATTGTGAATTAAAGACATTTGTACATTTGCCATCATTTACCTCTTCAGTAATTGAGTCTAATGACGAAGTGGCTTCATCATAGAGAATGACTGGGGAGTCCTTCAAAATGGCTCTTGCAATTGCTACTCTTTGCTTTTCTCCTCCTGGTGAAAGCAGAGCGTAAAGAAAGACACATTTTATGTTTCTAGCATTTCCACTGAATAACACCAGCAAGTAAAACCTTCAACAGTCACCTCTGCTCCCAATCACTGTTCAGTTTACTCTGCTTAGGACTCTAAGTTCATACGATATTTTTTGACAAACCACATTCTTTGGACCATAAATGTCATTCCGGATTCCGAGTTCACGGCAGCTGAAAGAATGAAGGGGGGAGGTCGCGATTTTGATTCCACAGTGATTCCTCTCACCAGAACTGCCTCATTAGCCACGTTACCTTACACGTCCTTTATGTTCCTTCCCAATGAACAGCGACCTGACACGACATTTCAGTATTAGACAATCGACAAAGCCGAGAACAAATCCAACATGAGGCCTGAACACCTGAAGGCACGAAACTCTAAATATCTAAATTGACCTGAACATAAAAAAGTACCGCTCGGCCAGTATTCTCAAGGATTTTTTGACAAAAAAGCCATCATTTGCACTGTATTCTTCAAAGTTCGGGGTATGTGCTAGATAGTACCCCTTATTTCACCTTAGTTATTTGCTACTGGGTCACGAGCGTATCAGGATTTTAAAAAGGAAACACTGAGCGACCTGGTCATAGCCCTCTCCCAGCCGCAGACCCACAGCGACGTCGCCTGCCACCAGCACGCGCTCAGGGCGTGAAGGTCTGTCTGCCACGTGTTGGTGGCTCAACACCGCAAAGCTGGCCAGCGTTACTGTGCTTGTCCCAGTGAGCACGGTTAGTGCTCTTTGCCGTGACTATTGTCATTGTGCCGGGGCTCCACAAACCGCCCCATGACACGGGGGCCTTAATCCGTGAGTGTGTGTGCTCTGAGTGCTTCGCTGAGCAACTGTCCCGTCTCTCTGCGTGTCTTTGGGCCTCCCCACTGCCTGAGACACAATATTAAAATAAGGCGACCCGATAAGCCCAGCACGGCCTTGTAAGCGTCCAAGTGAGAGGAAGGGGCCACGAGTGTCGCTTTAAATCGAAAGCCACGAACGACTGAGCTGACTGAGGCGGGCTGAGAGCGAGGCCTCCTGTGCCAAGCGGCCAGCCAAGTGGTGAGTGCAAAGGGAAAGTTCCTGAAGGAAATGACAGTGCTACTCCAGTAAATGCACAGACGGTCACCACGGAAACAGCCTCACTGCTGACACCGACAAGTTCCCGTGTCTGGAGAGACGATCGAACCGGCCGCAACGCTCCCTTAGGCCAGAGCCCGCCCAGAGCAGGCCCCGGCTGTCTTCGGCTCTGCGAGGGCGGAGAGGTGAGGAAGCTGCGGGAGGGGCGCGTGAGGCTGGCACAGGCTGCTTCACGAGGGTTAGGGAAAGCAGCCGTCTCCACAGCGTGACAGTGCAAGGTGCGACAGCAGGGGACACAGTAGCTGCAGCGAGGTGCCCAGAAGATCTGGCTCCGATGAGCGAAGGTGGCTACACTGAAGCACTGACTCTCCATGCAGATGAGGTGGTTTTCCTTACACCGGAGCACGGTGCCACCTAGGACTGACAGCTAGAGAGAAGTTAGTGCTTGGCCTCAAAGCTTCAAGGACTGGCTCACTGTCTCGTTAGGGGCCGGCGCAGCGGGTGACTTTAAGCTGAAGCCAACGCTCATTTACCATTCCGCAAACCCCACGGTCCGCTGCAAACCGACGTGACTTGGAAACAGTCTTCGCTTAACATTTTCTAACCTAGATCAAAAGTTTCTAATAGACTGCAAATTCCTTGAGAGCAGGTTGTTTTATGCTTCTTTTTAACTCTCAAAGCATTTAGCACATGGTGTGCACCTAATAATAAAGGCTGCAAAAAAACGAAGACGATTTGTAACCACGAGAAATGGGGATTCATTAAAATCCATGCACCACATTCCTCATTCGCTTTCTGCTTTGCTGCCATCCCTCGTCTACGCATTTCCCGCCTAAAGCAACATAGAAAGAGGAGCAAACGTACAGGATGCGGTGTGTTTATATGAGTCACGTTCACACTGTCAGGCATTAAATATCATCATCCTTCGGAATTCAAATAATTTGGGGCAAAGAAACATATTTATGGAGCCTCCAAAAAAGTCTATCATTTGAGGATAATTCATCATCACACCTATCGATCTCATAACTAAACACTTGAATAGAAATGTACAAGTCTCCAAATCTACTTGGCCATTGAATCAACAGCTAAACGTGTGGCGCCAGGTGGGGACCAATATAATAGTCTATGTCGACTGTAATTGAAAAATAAGTTACAAAAAAAGAAAGTAGAGCAGGTAAGTACATCAATTACAAGGAGAGCGAAAGTACTGAAAACATCCCGTAATGACTTGGAAATTCTGACGAGATACACTATTTACTTTCAAATTACTTCCCTCTGCTCTTAGTTCCCCCCCAGCTAAACAACGCTCTCGGTTTCCCCTTAACGTCAGGACCACAGAGAACGAATGAACGCCGCCGGGAGCCGACAGCCGTAACTCGCCACCACGCACCTGCCGTGTCTGCGGCTCTAAGTGAAAGATCGAAAGACTTCCACGGCTCGACAAGAGCGACCGCTGGGATGCCAGGTCGTCTGCGGTGATGACAAGGGGACTGGGGACCTTGTCTAAAGCACGTGGATGCACACTGCGTTTGAATTTTGTCACTACATTTTCTAGAAAACGGCTCTGATGAAGTTTGAAGGGAGCACACAGACGCGGGCGGGGGTCCCCGAACCTCTGCTTACCTGAGAGCTTGAGGCCTCTTTCCCCGACCTGGGTGTCGTACCCACGCGGCATTCGCAGAATCGCGTCGTGGAGCCCAGCCAACTTCGCCACGGTGTACACCTGCTCAGGGGACGCATCGATGTTTCCATACAGCAGGTTGTAGTAGACGGTGTTATGGAAGAGGACAGCGTCCTGCAGCGGAGGGACACGGGCGCTCGTGTTCGTCATAAAAACGAAAGCAACGGCAAAGACACAGAGGCCTGAGGAGCGACGCGTGACAACCCCTTCGCCGCCCCTCATCCCTGCAGCCCCAGGTCCTTTCCCAGAGCTAATCACCGCGGATGATGCGTTGTGCGGCCTTCCTGACTTGTTTCGAGGCATTTCCATGCCTAAACGTATAATTTTTTTCAACACAAGTGGGGTGATGCTGTGTACGTTATTTTGCAAACTGTTTTTCTTTTTTTGACTTATCATATCCTGGAGATTGTACACGTCAGGAACAGAAACCTACCTCCTTCTTTCTCACAGTTGCATGATACCAAGGACAGATCATGATTTATTTCTCCATTGCTCTACTGACTGACATTAATGGAGTTTCCCAATCTTTGCTGCTACAAAGAATGTCGGAATAAAAGAGCATTGTGTATATGACTTTGTGCGCCCATGTACTTCTGTAAGAATTCCTGTACGCACGTTGATGAGGTCAAAGGCAATCGCGTTTATCCATCGACAGTACTGCCCAGCTGCCTTACGAACATGTTCTACGGAGTACATATTCCAACCATGAGGTATGAGGGGACCAGGTCTCCATACCCTCGGCAGCCCTGGACATTAGTAAGCTTTAGTTGTTGCTACTTTCGGGGTAAGTTGCACTTTTTGTTTAAATTAGCATCTCCCTAACTAACCACCGATGAGGTTGAACATGTCTTCACATGTCTCTCAGAAGCTTCTAAATTAGATTGAAAACAGAGATAACAAAAACTTATGTACTGTGGATTTTTTTAGAGAAAGTTCACTGCAAGCATTCATTTGATATTTCAACTTATTCTGACATAGCACACAAAAGCTGATTTTCTTAGAGCGAGCATCTTTCAATCTGCAAATGGTTGGAAGGAAACAGTGAGATGAAACAAAATGACTCCATTAGTTCGCCTTAACCGGGATGCTCAATTAACTAAGACTGCTTTAGCATCACAATCAGTCCCAGAGATTCAGATATTATTTCAAACAATATTTTAACCATTTGCATACCTACTATTAATATAGACTTTCTTTTATTCCGATGGTACTTAAACCCAATGAACTGAACATGCATTGACATGCATTCATTTAACATTATAAAATTGAGATGTTATGTTTCATTTTGGTATCCTCTTTTTCAACAAACTTTGTACTCGAGTATTTTTCCAAAACATTCAATATTCTTTACAAACACTGTATTTACAAATGGCTGTATGGCATTTGATACTATAATGATAATTTACTATCTACTTATTTGTTGGACATTTATATTGTTTCCAACTTCTGCTATCGTAAATGCTGCTGTAATGAACATCTTTGTGTATAAAAATCTGTTCGTGTCTCTGTTTATTTCCTTACTAAAACTTCCTAGAGGCAGAATTATTAGAATAAAGAATATAAATATTTTTCAAGCTCTTGAACGTATTAGCAATTCGTTCATCAGGAAAGCTGTCTACTTCCAACAGCAAAAACAAACAAACAAAAACACGAATTGGCCATTTTACACGGCCCTGCCCAAGCTGGATGTTGTGAATTTTTACATCCTTCCCAATCTGATAAGGGGAAAACGGTATCCCATTGTTGATTTGGTTGATATTGCTAAGACCTCTGATGAGGATGAGCACATTTTCTTTCTTTTATTGGCCATATATATTTTTCCTTAGTGAATAAAGTGTTTTATTTTTCACGAGAGAATGGCAGGAAGGTAGTTATACCTAACTGTGTGGATGAGGACGCTGAGCCCTCAGCAGACAAAGCCCAGAATTCACTTCCCTTGACAGACCATTTAGACCAGTGTTTCTCGACACACAGTCTATGAATCATCTGTATCAGAATCACTTAGGTGGCATTTTCAAAAATGAAGGTTTCTGGGTCCCATACTGTCCTCCTGACCAGACTAAGGTGTGTGTGAAAGAGAGGTGGGATTTCAATCATCTCCCTGGGTGACTCATGCACACCAACATTTGGGAGTCTCAGATCATCTGGCGACCTTTTACAAGCTACACATCCCTGTCTGACCCTTTTCACAGTTCTCCTGGGCATCTGATTCCGATTCCAGGCTGTAACTAATTCCAGGTGTCTCTACTGGCTTTCAGCATAAGAAAAGCTCATACCCTACAAAGTCATCTCCTTCTTGGCTTCTCAGCTCTTATTCTAAATTCATTTTTCCCCCTAACGTCATTCAGCAAACACTTGTTACATGCTTACTGTGGGCCAGGAACTGTGCTTGGTACTAAAGAGACAACAGTGAACAAGGTACACACAGTTGCATTTGGCAACCAAACAGCTTTGTAAGTTTTATAAATTCGCTATGTCAAAAACTGTTCAAAATGACAATAGTTTCCATTTACTGAGTGATTTCGTGATGGGCGCTGTGCTTGGTGCTTTACATATATTATCTCTAACCCATGAGAATTCCGTTAGAGAAACAGTACCATCACTTTACAGACGAGGAAACTGATAAGAGTTAGAGCTGGGGTTAGAATCCAGTTGTGTCAGACTCCAGCCTGGGTCTTTCCTCCATATTATGTGACCTTTCTAAGACTTACAAAATCTTTCTATCATGCAGACTTTCCATTTACTTTTTGATAGTCTTTTTGGTAACAGGTTTGACCTGCAGGGCCTTCTGCTCTAAAGCAGCATACACTGACTCTTTGGATTCAAATTACTCTAGTAAAAGATCCAGCGACCCAATGAATGTTCCCAGAAGTAGGTTTTGTCTTTCACTTAAATACCTGAGGCACTACTCCCACTGCCTTCCGCAGGCTCTCAAGACTCACGTCTTGGATATTTTGTCCAGCAAGGTAAATGTCACCCTTCTGAGGCTCATAGAAGCGAAACAACAGCCTTACGATAGTGCTTTTCCTGAAATGGGAAACAAAGAAAGGGTATTTAGCACCTACTGGCGTCACGGAACCCATGTTAAACTGCAGTAGTAACTTTACTATGACAGAGAAAAAACATTACATGGGAAATCATTAATCGATTATGCAGAATTTTATAAAAGACTAAATTACCCACCCTGACCCACTACCTCCTACAATGGCCACTTTCTTTCCTGCAGGGACCTCAAAAGATACTCCGCTAAGAACTTTCTGCCCATCGATGTATTCAAAGTGCACATTATCGAAGGCCACCGTGGCTGTCTGTGGTGTGATCTGAAGAGGAGGCGCCATTGCTTTGTCCTAGCATAGAAGAGGGAAAAACAGTCAGTCTACACATTGCCTAGAACGCAACTATGCAGACAATTTTCTAAGCCACAGAGAGAAAAAAGAAAATATGAGGAAGGAGGAGGTTTAGGAGTGGAGTTGGGCAGCTTCCAAGCATGCCTTTCAAGATTCGTTTTTTTCACTCCTCACTGTTAAGGTCAAAAATCGCGGATGCTTTGATTTCTGAGCATTGTTGGGGAGGGGGCGGGTAGAGGGAGGGATGGGCGACAGGGGTAAGGAGGTCGAGGATGTGAGGAGAAAAAAATCACACATTTTATATCATTATTAGCAAAAGTAAATCAAGTGCAAGTACAAAGAATTCAAGGTAACAAAATTTAGCTTCTAGGTATAGTATTCTTTTAACAGCATAAGGTTTCTAAACATAGAAGTGAAAACTATAAAGAACTCTTAATACACATTATAGTTCCAATTCCTGCAAAAAAGAATTGCCTTGCTAACATGGCGATGTAAGTATATTCCCCTAGAATAATCCTATTCATGGGATGAAGCTCATGTGCTTTTAAAAAGGAACTAAATAAATTACTTACTTTTATTCGGGTGTCTACCTTGAGTAAGGTAAACAAGGTGTTCATATCTATGAGTGCTTGTCTAGTTTCTCTATATACAGTTCCCAGGAAGTTCAGGGGTAATGAAAGCTGAAAAAGCAGTCCATTCACCATGACTAGGTCTCCAACAGTGAGGGTTCCTTAACATGCAGTTGGCAGAAGAAGCAAAGGATATTTAGATGTTATGAACTTTTCCAATTTAAGATAGGGAACTTTTACAGTCTACTGCTCTGGAATACAGTTCAAATGTACAAAATCAGCAAATCTTAGGCCTACTTAAACTTTAAAGCATCTTAAGCCGTGAGTTAGGAATATGGGGCACTCAGAATATACAGGAAAAGAGAATGCTTTAAGGGAGGCTGGAAATAGAAGGGTAAACATCTTTGCTTTCTTTGTAAGGCATTAACTAGTTTCTTTGCAATGTGCAATAGAAATGTAAAAGTCTATATTAAAAAATTGGAGCAAATGGCTATTCACGATCGAAAGTGATAAACCATGTGAATAAATGAGTCCTAACCGACCGGGGCAGGGAACAAAAAGGGGCACAGACGTCATTTATTTTTTTAAATGTTTTGCAAATGAAAAACTAATAGAAACATTAAAAGATGACTCGTTGTGTTTTTAAAAAAAGGAATGCTTGAGTCTTAGTCCTCTGGAGTGAACACTAAATCCGTGACACCGCTTTTCATGTGTATGAGAGAAATTAGAAATACTAGGTGCTAAAAAAAAGTTGCTCCTGAAAGCATCAGACTGCAGCCCCCCAAAACGCATAACCAGTCACCCCGGGCAATGCTGAGCCAGGCTGCACTTGCTTCAACAGAAGGAAAACCCGGCATGGCACAATCAGGGAGACGCATTCCGATGCACAAGGCCAAGGACTCCGAGGACCTGAGAGCACGTCACCCGAGACGCGTCACGAAGGAGGCTACGCGCACGTGCCTTTCACGGACCTCTGCTTACCCCGGGTAAGCGAAACATGTACGGGTGCGGAAAGCGGGGCCCCCTTACCGGCCACGATGCCCTGGCTGGCCAGCACCATGATCGCCGTTAGGCCGACGCTGAAAATCGCGCTCTGCCCGAAGTTCAGCATGGCCAGCGTGGACGTGCTTTTCAGCGACGCGGCCTCGTACGTCTGCAGAAACCCGTCGTATCTCTGCGCTTCGTAGTTCTCGTTATTAAAATACTACAGAAACACACGGAGGGCAAGCACGCGCAAGTGTAGCTGCGGCCGGCCCGCTGCGCCGACCGCCCAAAACCCACCGCGGACGCCACCGCACGCTGAGGTCATCAAACCCGCGTCTTCCCAGCGCCGCGCGCGACCCCCGGGACCCCGGTCCCCACCACACCGCGAACCGACGCCCCCGCCGCGGGCCTCAGCGCACAGCTCCGCGCACGCGGGGCGCCGGCATCGTCCGGTACACGGCAAACTGAGCGGGCAAAGCGGGGAAAGCACGCGCCAGGCGTTCGGACGGGCAGAGCCGAGAGCCGGTGAGCCCGCTGGACGGGCTCCCGGTCCGCTCTGCATGGAAATGCTCGCTGCGCTCCTGCTGCTTATGAATTAACTGAGAGGGCGCAGTTCCGACGACACCACGGAAAAAAGCTGTGGTGGAAAGGAAGGGCGGTTTCCAAACAAAAGGAGGACAACAAGGTTCTGTAAGTCCGTCGCACCCACAGACACCACGTGACTCACGTCGCCTACTAGGTGGCAGCGCGGAACGCACGGGGAAGCAGACACACATTACCTTCACGGTTTCATAGTTCAGCAGCGAGTCGATGGCAGCGTTACCTGCATCGTTATCCGCCTTGTTCATTTCTATTCTAAACCTAGTTCTGCAACACAAAGATGTGCACGGGATGAAACGCTGGCTGTAAAAATGGAACTAAGTTTGAACCCTGACTGGCCTCTGGGGAGTAGCTTACCTCCACCGTGTGACGGCAACCGTGAATGCTGTGTATGCTCCAAGTGTGCCAAGAGTCACGAAAGCGAACTGGGCACCACATCTGTAATACTGGAGAGGGCGGAAGAAGAAACAAGGAACAGTCATTGCTCTTGTCAAATAACTGGTAACATCCAACAGCAAATCTCCGTCAAGAGATTTTAATAAAAATATATCGGTGAATAAGTGAATAATCAATTGGGCGAGAAATCAAATACCTTTCAAAACCTACTTTAGATATCAAGGGAACAGAGCCAAACTGAACTCGCCACACTGATGCTGCCGTCAAATGCTGATAACGATAGTGCAAAGAGCCCCAAGACGAATAACACATACGGCTATGTAAACATACAGATGCAGATAGGTAGATAGATACGCTTTTAATTATAAAATATGAAACTGCCTCAAATGTTACGCGTGAAGAGAATACTAGATAACGGGAGCGTAACAGTCCAAAGTCCTATTCGAAAAATCTCTGCTGACAAACAAATTGGAAGGGCTAGCTAAATGACTGATCTACGTGTAGGACCGAACAGCTCTTTATGATAACAACGTGATAAAGATTTTATTTTGCTTCAAAACCATGAGCATGAAATACCGCAACAGCTTCTAACGATAATGTAAGATAAAAGCGTGTCATGAAAAATGTTTTACTTACCAAAACGCCGCTGACAAGAGCCACCTCCAGCATAATGGGAAGAAGATTAAACACTAAAGCGCTCAGGACAAAACTGATACCCCTTGTCCCTCTGTCAATGGCCTTTGATAAAGCTCCTGTCTGTCTGCTCAGGTGGAAACCCAGATCCAGGTTGTGAAGATGGAGAAAGACATTTTTGGCTATTCTTCTAATCGAATTTTGGGCTACCTTGCCAAATACTGCATTTCGAACTTCATTGAAAAAGGCAGCTCCGGCTCTTGATACACCATCTAATAATACGTGCAAAAGAAAAAATGGGGCGTAAAAATGTTAGAATCATACAACTGTAAAAATGGTACAGCGTCAGAAAGCGTACGATGAACAACTGCATCACTGATTCTTGCCAACCAGATATTTTTAATCAATAACGGCCCATATGGCCTTATTGTGGATAAATGTACAGTGTCGAAGTTCTTTTGATCTAATTCAATTCTCCCCGATAACAAATGATAAAATTGAGATCCTGAAAATCAAGTGCACTGACTAAAGTAGACCCCTGTTCGAGCCTCCTGTGTCTCATAAAGTGTCCTTTCTAATGCATGAGGACACAAAGCATCACATTCTCTAGTTTACACACTGCAGATCTGCGTCACAGCTATTGAATATAATTTAATAAAGCATTAATGCACAAATATCACCATTGAGCTATTTCCTATTTAACAGCTAACAACAACAGCAAGAAAATAACTACCCGTACTGAAAAGGTATCTCAGAAGGAGCCTAAGTATTAGAAGTGGTTGTTATAAATCAAATATCTTATTTCGTGTTGTTTTCCAGAACTTGGAAATGAGACTGTTATTACCAGGATTTTTGGAAGGTATACCATACAAAGAATATTTTAAAACCACGTCAAAAAAAAAAAAACCTCTCATAAAACGGTAAATATCCAAAATGCTAAGTTGTGTTTGTAGTGCAAAGGTCATCTGTTCAAATATGATGAAACCCTGAAGAAAGTCAACACCTGTAGGCAGATTAAAGAATCACACGTACAGCCAATCAGAACTGCCGTTGCCATGGTTGCGACTGTATTTGGTGCATCACTCAGGTTCAGCATGTTTCCCGACATCTGGTTGAGGCTGTCTACGGCATATTTAAACATGAAGGGAACCACAATATTCATGGCCTGAAAACATAAAACCGGCAATTACCCATCATACGAAAATGATTTCTTTATTAAAGTACAAATATTTGCCTTGAATTAGTATTTATGGGAATGTTTAGCTATTAACCATTTACTAGTATCAGAATGATTTTCCCAGTTTATAAAGATAAAATCTTTGGCATTGGGAGAGCTGTCATTTCAGGATTCCTATCTCACTCTGGCTGCCATGTTAATATTCATTTACAAGCTACGTGCATTAGTCAAATGCTCCTGCCTTCACGAAATCATCCCCGGCCATCCACCCAAAAAAGCTCTCTCCATTACCTGACATCCTACAGAGCTCGTGGCACTTATGGCAAACTGCTTTATGTCACAGTTATCTGTGTCTATTTTTCTTTCCTACTAGATCCTTGACGGTCTGTATCACATTCCTCTTTCTGTCCTACCCGTGCTGTGTATGTAATAGGGATTCAATAAATGTACGGAAAGGTATCCATTCACCAAAATAATGGTAAAACTGAAATCATATACCAAAAAGGACCTCAAAAGCAAATAAGTTAAAAGTATCTGTGGCTGATCCACCATTGGGAAAACAAACACTGATGGCTCTATTTGCCCCACAAAAAGATTACTTTTTCTAATACCATACAAAATAAAACTCAGTGAATAGCAAACTTTCAAAAACCAACCTAATCACTTCTAGGCCTTTTGGCTAATATCAAGTGCAAAAACCAACCTATTTCTCCATGTGAATACCCCTGGAAATATGAAAATTATGGATACAATGCTTTTATATATGCAAGACAAATATCCAATCACTCACATGTCTCTGCAAAGTTATAGTATCAGAAACACCACCATCATTTAGGAACAGGAAGTTGGTTAGACTGCGAAAGTTTTCTTTGAAGAAATTAAATTCATATACATCAATAACATGTGAAAACAACCTCATGAGGCTTAACAAACCACTGTAATCCCAGCTCTTGTTAACGTTCCATGACTATGTCCTTCACCTTTGTTCAACATTAAGAATTTATTGCAACAAGCCTGAGGTTCCCACAGCTGACAGGAGCTACGTAAACCAACATTTCAAAGTAAGGTATATGTGCCCTAGCCGGCAAGCAATATCATTGAAACACACAGCAGATGCGGGGATACTTTCAAGAACGTAACACTATGGGATAAATTGCTTAAAACTTTTAAGATGTGTAAGTTGTACAATACATGCTAATAGAAAAGCGGGTTTCAAGTCGCACTGTCACTGCACTGCGTGTGTAAGCAGACCGCCTTGAGCTGTCGCTTCTGCTCAGGATGGCACCCGCCCGATCTGCCCCGATGTCTGTGGTCCTCACAACCCACTCTGAATGCCACGCCCGTCGCGACGCCGCCCCTGAAGGCCACAGCCCACTGGCACTTTACATTTTCCAACTCCTCTTTTTTGTAGTTTATATCTCAGTATTTAGAAATTTTTTAAATCTATTTAGCACTTTGTAGGTGCACATGCATGAATATACTGCATTCTCAAAGTCAGTGAAACTGTGGAAAAACAAACATTTTGTGACCTACAGCCATCCGGGTCAGACGTGGTGCTAGGTGAATGAAATAACTCTCTGGAACGGGTAGCACCCTTACAACTGAGGAGGCTCGGGTCTGGTAAGCAGCAGACATGGGATCAAAATCCAGGTGTGATGTGAAAGGCTGAATCCCTTCCAGGACACCATGGCAGAAAAAGGGCACTCGGCATGGCGCTAAGAATGTAATGGCACTACCTCTAATAACCGCTCATTACTGTCCGTTCTCCCATAAACGTAATTTTAAAAAGGCAAGGAATAAAAAACACGAAAGAAACAGAAAGGTTGTATTATGCATCGATGTTTTTATTAGTGCTACATGTGGGTTTCATTGGGCTTGTGATATTTTGGGGGTGGAGCCTAGCAAATATTGCTTTTCCCTGACATTCTGCCTTCAGCAGAACTTGGCTTAAACCATCCCAGATAAATGTGAAGTTCTGAAATGTTTTAAATATTGAAGTAATTACAGACTCATGGAAAGCTGCACAAGTATAGAGACTCAGAGCCCCTCACCCAGTGCTCCGTAACAGTACCATCTTGTACAGCTCTAGTGCAATGCAAAGCAAAAATGCACGTTGGCACATTACTGCTACCTGCACTACTGGACTCCTTCCATGTGTGTATGTGCGTGTGTGTGCGTGTGTGTGTGTGGTCTGTCTCATCTATACGTTTCAGGCAATGTTATCCCACGTTCGGATCCATGTGACTGTCACCACAACCAACACACAGAAGCACCCTGTCACCGCAGAACCGCCTTGCGCTGCCTCCCTCATGCTCGCTCCCTGACCACCTTGCCTTGGCCGAGACCCTGTCCTCTGGCAATCACAGGTCTGTCCTTCAGCTCTACAACTTAGTCATTTTCGGAATATCATGCGCATGAGGACATGCGCGTGTAACATTCTGAGATGGGCCGTCTCCTCCCATCTCTGAGGACTAGCCCACGGACGCAGGAGACTTTCAGCAATTCACCTCCGAAGGGCCTTTTGGTTCATAAAGGTGTTATGAACATTTGCATACAGGTGGTCATAAGTTTTCATTTCTTTAGGGATAAACGGCCAAGAGAGCAACTGCTAAGTCACATGGCAAGCCTCCACGGAACTTTTTAAGAAACTGCCACGCTCTTTCAGAGTGCTGTCTCCACTGCAGAAGTACTATTAAAAAATCAGACTGGTTTATGCTGTTGTTGAGTTATACGAGTTCTTTATACATTTTGGATATCATCTCCTTATCGGAGGCATCGTTTGCAAGTATCTTCTCCCATTTGGTTACTTCTCATTTTGTTTCGTTAACAGTTTCTTTCACTGTGCAGAAGCTTTTCAGTTTGATGTAGTTGATTTCTTTCATTTATGCTTTTACTTCCCTTTCCTTTGGGGTCAAGTTCCAAAACTCCCTCTTAGACCAAGGTCCATAAGTTTAGTGCCTATTTTTTCTTCTGAGTATTTTATCGAGGTCTGATATTCGAGCCTTTAGTCCATTTTGAGTTGTCGCGCATGGCGTCAGACAGCAGTCTAGTTTCGTTCTTTTGCTGTGGCTTTCCAGTTTTCCCAGCACCACTTATTGAAGACTTTCCTTTCTCCATCATACATTTTTAGCTCCTTTGTTGGAAATTAGATGCCCAAATATGTTTGGGTTCATTTCTGGGCTCTCGTTTCGGTTCTACTGGTCGGAGTTGTGTCTGTTTTTCTGCCAATACCATACTGTTTTGATTTTGTAGCTTTGTAGTATAGTTTGAAGTCACGGAGTATAATACCTCCAGCTTTGTTCTTTTTTCTCGGTATTTATTTGGCTATCTGGATCTTTTGTGGTTCCATACAAACTTGAGAATTTTTTTTTGGTTCCATTTCTGTGAAAAATGCCTTTGAGATTTTAATGGAGGTTGCATTAAATCTGTATGTTGCTGTACGTAATATAGACATTGTAATACATTGTAATATGTTAATTCTTCCAGTCCATGAACACAGAATATCTTTCCATCTCCCTGTGTCTTCAAGTTCTTACAACAATGTCTTATAGTTTTCAATGCACAGGTTCTTCACTTCCATTGTTAAGTTACTCCCAGGTATTTTATCCTTTTAGTTGCAATTGTCCATAGGAATGTTTTCTTCGTCTCTTTCCGATATTTCCTTGTTGCTATATAGGAATGCAACATATTTCTGTATGTTGATTTCGTATCCTGAAACTTTACTGCATTTGTTTATCGTTTCTAATAATCTTTAGGGTTTTCTAGACACAGAATCATGTCATCTGCGAACTGTGGCAAGTAGACTTCTTCATTCCCAGTTTGGATGCCTTTTATTTCTTTTTCTTGCCTGCCCGCTCTGACTAGGACTTCCAGGACTATGTTGAATAGTGGTAATAGCGGACATCCTTGTCTCGTTCCAAAGAAAAGCTTTCAGTTTATCACTATTGGGCATGACATTGGCTGAGTGTCATATATGACCTTTGAGCCATAAATGGATGTTGTATTTTGTCGAATGCTTTCACTGAATCTATCCTGGTTTTCATGTATTTGTAAATCATATTGACTGACTTGCAAGTGATGAACACTGCATGGCTGGAATGAACTGCCCTTGATCGTGGTTTGATCCTTTTAATGTACTGCTGTATTTGATTTGCCAGTATTTTGTTTAGGATTCTTGCATCTATGTTCATCCGAGGTACTGCCCTGTAAACTTCTCATGGCGTCCTGGCCTGGTTTTAGTGTCGGGATAGCGTCGGTCTCACGAACTGAGTTAGAAAGTATTCCCTCCTCCCTCTGCAATTTTTCTGATGAGTTTGAGAATGGCTGGTATTAAATCTTTACATGTTTGGCAGAATTGAACAGTGAAGCCATCTGGTCCTGGACTTTTGGCTTTGGGGAGGCTTTTCATTACTGTGTCAGTTTCCTTACTAGTGATTGGTCTATTTATGTTTTCTATGATTTTTTTCCCTCTATTTCCTCTTTTTTAGGTGTGTTACATGTCTTAGCTCTAGATTCTGATTTTATGAGTACCGTTGGGTTTGTGCTAAAAAAACTTTTTTTCAGTCTATGGCCATGCCACCCTGAACGTGCCCGATCCCACCTGATCTTGGAAGCTAAGCAGGGTCATGCCTGGTTAGTACTTGGATGGGAGACCCCCTGGGAAGACCAGGTGCTGTAGGCCTAAAAAATAAGGGATGGTAAGCTGATAAGGTCCTTGCAATCTGTGAGGTCAACCAAGGGTTGCCTCATCTAAAAAAAAGGAAAAAAAATATTTCATACAAAGAATAGGTTTTCTTCTAATTAAATCTTGTCTTCATTCACCTGTACAAGTTGTCCTTTTCTGCTTCCCCTTTTATATTTTTGTTGTGACAAATTATCCCTTTTTATACTGTGCATTCATTTCCAAATTGCAGAAGTTGTGGTCTTTTTTAAAATGTATTTTTCCCCTTTAACCTTTGTTATAGTTAAGTGTTTAACTATAACACTTAGGAAAAGGGTTGCGTTTTCCTCCTTATCTAGCTGTCATCTTACTCAAGTTTCGTAGACTTTTGTGATTTTGTTTCAGGTAGAAGACCCTTTCGACACTTCTTGTAATGCAGATGTCATGGTGGAAAATTCTCTCAGCTTTCCTCTGTTTAGGATAGCCTTTATTTCTCCTTTATACACAAAGGATAACTTTGCTAGATAGAGTAGTCTTCACTAGTGGTTTCTCTTTCAATATTTTGAATATTTCATTCCAGTCTCTCCTGGATTGTAAGGTTTCTGATGGAAAAAAAAAGTCTCATTATCTTAATAGAGTTTCCTGTGTGTTTACAGTCTTTTTCCTTGGCTGCCTTTAGAAATTTTTATGCCGTTAATACTTGACAGTTTTAATATGATGTGTCTTGAATATGGTCTTTTTGTATTGACATAATTAGGTGTTCTGTTAGCTTCTGGGATTTGAGTTCTCATCAATTATTTCTTCGAGTAGGCTCTCTGTTCCCTTCTGGTATACCTCTATCCTTATGCTGCGCTTTCTAACGGAGTCAAATAGATCTTGTAAATTTATTCCATTTGTTCTAACTCTTAGTTCTCTCTCTTCATCCTCCAGGGTCATGCCTAGGTTTCTTAGAGCTCACTAATTTTCTCTTCCATCTGGCATGCTGTATTTCCAATCTCCTCTAATGTATTCCTCATCTCATTTATTGAGCTCTAAAGCTGCGGATTTTTTTTTTTTTTTTAGTTTTAATGTGTTCGGTACTCATTTTGTTAATTTTATTCCTGAGCTCAGTGCACTATCTTTCTGAGTTCTCGTGTATCTTGTTGAGGGTTCTTTATTACTGCAATCTTCAATTCCGATATTTAAGTCACAGTCTTCAATGACTTTGAATTTGGTTTTGGGAGACTTTTCCTTTCTTTCTGGGTTCTCATGCTACCTTGGTTGTTCAGATTATCTGACAGACTGTTACTCTGACTGCACATCTAAGGTAGTCAACTCTTTTCTTATTTAGAAGAGGTTTTGCCCTCAACAATTCAGCAGGTTATTGGGTGTAAGGCCCCGTTTTCCAGTAGATGGCGCTGCAGCGCAAGTCTTGGTTCCCTCGTACTGGCACTTGCGCCTCTGGGATGGTGATGGGGAAGCATCAGTCAGGTTAAGGAACATGGTGCACATCCACTGGGACTGTGGGTAGCCCCCCGTGGCGGGTCACGTCAGTCACAGGGCAGCACCACCGTGGTGGGGGATGTGGTGAGTGGTGGAGAACAGATTTTGCGAATTCCCAGCACTGCTTCCTTTTTACTAAGGGTCACTGGCTGAGCTCTGTTTTGGGAGGTGTCTCTATTGCTTCCATGTCTCTATTGCTTCCAGAGGGTTCTGCCAGGACGAGTGGGGCTGGGAAGCAATCGTGCTCCCGAGGCTCCGCCACCACCCTGCCGGCAACAGATGCACTAACGGGCTGTCTGCGGCTAGGGAGGCAAGGTCGCGTTCTAGGGCTCCGCCGTTCCCCTCCATCCCTGATCCCTGCCGGCAATGGCCTTGGGCAGCACCAGGCTGGCCAGGCGCTGGACTGAAGGCTGCAGCAAAGGAGGCACGTGCATGACCTGTGGCTCCTGCTCCCCTGTCAGGCATGGCTGCTGGCTGTGTCATTTCAAGGCTGCTCGCCACCCCTGCCCGGGTCTGGGGCGATGGGGAGGGGAAGACGTCTGTTCTTGGGGGACTACTATTTGTTTCTCTCACACTCCAGGACACGGTGTGAGTGCTGTCGCCAACTGTCTCTGGAGCCACGGTGAGCACCGAACTATGTCTGCGGCAACTGTCCCTGTCCTCCCTCTGTCCCGCCTTCCCTGCTCATTCCAATGTGACCTTCAGATGCTGCGGCGTGGGGATCGTTCAGGTGTGTTTGTGTGTTGAGCAGGGGATCCTTTTGTGAGTGACAGCTGTCCCACTGGTCATTTTAAGAGGAGAAACAAGAGTCTGCTCACTCTGCCACAATGCTTGCCACCCCCAATGTGTCTGTCTTTAAGCTAAGTGTTATTACAAGAGTCAAAGTTTAAAAAACATAAAAGTTCATAAAGTAAAAAAGTTCTATTAAATAGCTAGTCAGTTTATTTTCCTTTTAGATTTTATACCTTTTCAAGAAAGGCACTTTACTTTACAGAGTAGACATAGGTTATTTAAAAGTCCAAAGCAGAGTTTAATAACGTTACATAACTCAGAACATCTCTCCCCATGGCCAACCCCAAACACGCTGCCATCACCCAGAAGCCCGCTCCAAAGTGGGCTAGACCCCGAAAACATGTTTTGTTTTTTCTGTGTGATTTTTAAAATTAGTTTCAAGTATACAGTACATTGGTTAGACTTTTATATAGTTTTAAAAACGATCCCCCCAATTTTGAAGAAACATCTCTTAAAATAAACCGCGTAGAGCCCAAGCGGCCGACGTCGTCAGGTGTCGTCAGGTGCCTGCGCAGTGGCGTCCGGGGCCGCCGCGCGCCCGCGCCCCGCTCCCCGGCC